>JAKSXO010000092.1:929219-946719 GCA_024509115.1 Crotalus helleri
TCTTCTTGAAAACTTCAGTGTTGGAGCATCCACAACTTTTGCAGGTCAGCTATTCCACTGGTTCATTGTTCTCACTGTCAGAAGTTTCTCCTTAGTTCTCGGTTGCTTCTCTCCTTGATGAGTTTCCATCCATTGCTTCTTGTCCTGCCTTCAGGCACTTTGGAGAATAGCTTGACCCCTTCTTCTTTGGAGCAGCCTCTGAGATATTGGAAGAGTTCTTGTGACAGACTGGACATTCCTAGCTCACGGGTCTTCAAACTTGGTCCTTCGATGACTTGTGGACCAACTCTCAGAGTTCTCCAGCCAGCATGCTTTAAGATGGGTGGACTTCAAGTCCCAGAATTCACCAACCCGCATGCTTTAAGATGGGTGGACTTCAAGTCCCAGAATACCCCAGCCAACATGCTTTAAGATGGTTCAACTTCAGCTCCCAGAATTCCCCAGCCAGCATCTGGATGTGTAGATTAGAAAAAGAAAGACATTTCCAACCGTGAAGCAATTCTCCCCAAGGACTAGATTATAGATATTTTTTTTTTGTCTAACATCATGACAAGAATGGATTACCACAAAGATTACAAGGAAGCAAACAACGGTGTGTTGATTGTGTTGTTAAGGAGATTTCATGGGCAATGTTTTCTGCAGAGAAAGAACGTAATATCTACAGAAATAAACCCTTTTGCAATTTCCCAGTGGAGCTGTGCTCTCCCCAGATGGCCTTTTTTTCTATCCCTTTGGACGTTTCTTCTCCTTTTCCCTGGAAAATTTTATGATTAAAAAAATAAATAACATTTTAGGAATCACTTTGATATCAGAGAGACGCTGCTTTCCATCTTCAATAATAGCAATAGACATTCCTTCCCTTCCTTTTCCCTACATTGATATTGTTGGAAGTGGGACTATCCACTCATCATCTTTATCAATGGATGGATGGATAAGAAGGGTGGGAGAGGAAGAAAGAAAAGGAGGGAGGGAGAGAAAGAGGAAGGAAGGAGAAGAAGGGAGGGAGAGGAAGGAAGGAGAAGGGAGGAAGAGGAGGAAGGAAGGATCAAGAGATCAAAGAGATCAAAACTGATCAAAGAGAGAAGCAACCTGGAATTAAAGAGAAACTTCCTGACAATGAGGACAATTAACCAGCGGAACAGCCTGCCTCCAGAAATTGTGGGCGCTCCATCACTGGATATTTTTAAGAGACTGGACAGTCACCTGTCTGAGATGGTACAGGTTCTCCTGCTTGAGCAGGGGCTGGACTAGAAGACCTCCAAGGTCCCTTTCTATTCTATTCTATTCTATTCTATTCTATTCTATTCTATTCTATTCTTCCATTCCACTCCACTCCATCTATCTATTCTATTCTATTCTATTCTACTCTACTCTACTCTACTCTACTCTACTCTACTCTACTCTACTCTACTCTACTCTACTCTACTCTACTCTACTCTACTCTACTCTACTCTACTCCATTCCATTCCATTCCATTCCATTCCAATCCACTCCATATTTTCTATTCTATTCTATTCTATTCTATTCTATTCTATTCTATTCTGTTCTGTTCTGTTCTGCTCTGCTCTGCTCTGCTCTGCTCTGCTCTGCTCTACTCTACTCTACTCCATTCCATTCCAATCCACTCCATATTTTCTATTCTATTCTATTCTATTCTATTCTATTCTATTCTATTCTATTCTATTTCTTTCTATTCTAATGTGAAGAAGGAAGGAAGGAAGGAAGGAAGGAAGGAAGGAAGGAAGGAAGGAAGGAAGGAAGGAAGGGAGAGGAAAGGAGGAGAAGGAAAGGAGCCAGGGAGTGAGGGAAGAAAAACCTCAAGTTCAGAGAGAGAGATGGTAAAAGAAGAAGGTGACAGACCTTATGGTCCACCTACTTCCCCTACTGCTAATCAGCTGCCAGGTATGACTGATCTAAATTGCAGCTATATAGGGGGAAAACAGACCTTCTTTTGCTGAGTGCCAAAGAATGGAGGCCTTTGAACTCTGGTGCTGGGGAAGACTCCTGCAAGTCCCCTGGACTGCAAGGCGATCCAACCGGTCAGTCATGGAGGAGATCACCCTGACTGCTCTTTAGAAGGCCAGATCTGAAGTTGAAACTCAAGTCCTTTGGCCACCTAATGAGAAGGAAGGACTCCCTGGAGAAGAGCCTGATGCTGGGAAAGATGGAGGGCAATAGAAGAAGGGGACGACAGAGAAGGAGGTGGCTGATGGAGTCACTGAAGCAGTAGGTGTGAATTTAAATGGGACTCCAGAAGATGGCAGAGGATGGGAAGGCCTGGAGGAACGTTGTCCATGGGGTCGTGATGGTTTGAACACGACTTTGCAACTAACAACAACAAGACCTTCCTTCCCTCCTCCTTCCTTCCTTCCTTCCTTCCTTCCTTCCTTCCTTCCTTCCTTCCTCCCTCCCTCCTCCCTCCCTCCCCCCTCCCTCCCTCCCTCCCTCCCTCCCTCCCTCCTTCCTTCCTTCCTTCCTTCCTTCCTTCCTTCCTTCCTTCCTTCCTTCCTTCCTTCCTTCCTTCCTTCTGAAGTGTCAGGGTAGACAATCCCAGAGACAAAAGCCATATATAAGAGTCACCAAACCCTCTCAGAGTTTCTAAAAAGTCCCTAACGATGCAGACCACCTAAGAAGAACGTGCCACTGTTTTTCCTCCATATACCTGCTGTCCCCAGACCCAGAAGACACGCTCCTCAGAGGTTGCCTACACAGCAAAAACTCCAGAGTTTTAATCGAGCTCCCCAAATTTAATTTAATTTTTTTTTTTGCAAATGTCTGCCCACCTCCTAGCTAGAAAAGTGGTCCTGCTGGAGCACTGACCCCCCTAAATAGTTCCCGGGGATATCGGTGTGCAGCTCACAGAGGCAGAGGTAATTAATTGTAGTGGTTTCATTCTTACCTCCTGCAGTCTTCTCCGGTGTCAAAATCCAGGCATGTTCGCTGCAGGGTTAAGAGTTCTGCCCGGTGGGTGGTGAGAGTCTTCGCAGAAGTTAGGCATCAGGGCTGTTGGAGGCCACTTCTCAATTAGCAGCCCTGGTTGAGGGATAGGAATTAGCTGGGCTGGTGATCCCCTTGGAATAATTGCAACCAACAGCTGTGCCCAATTGGTTCCCTGCAACGTTCAAGTGCAACCCACCTGAGCCGTCGCAAGACAATATGAAACCTGTCTTGTTGAGCTGATTTCTGGTCCTGTCTATTCCCCCGAAGTCACCTTTGATGGACAGGTGAAGACACGGGGGAGTGTGTTTCTGCCATCCGGTTGGATTTCGCAAATTAGGGCTTGCTTCAGTAAGATCTGTTGGGGGACTGTGCGATAGCCCCATATGGTGCTGGTTGTCACCTTCAGATCCCTATCTATGGCTTAGGACCAGATGATGATGATGATGATGATGATGATGATGATGTGATGATGATTAGAAGGCTCGACCTATTCTCCAAAGCAGAACAAGAAACAACGGATGGGAACTAATCAAAGAAAGGACCGGCTGAGAAATCAGGATAAATTTCCTGACAGGTAGAACAATTATATTTGTATTTTCCAACATTGCAAAAATGAAAACTTGCCAACGGAAGAAGTACTAATAAGAAAATTCTAAAGTGTGCAGAAATGGATAGACTGACTTTAAAGACTAAAGAGAAAGAAAGAACAATTAATCAGTGGAACAGCCTGCCTCCAGAAGCAGTAAATGCTCCAACACTGAAGTGTTTAAGAAGAGACTGGACAGCCATTTGTCCGGAAATGGTGTAGGGTTTCCTGCCTGAGCAGGGGGTTGGACTAGATGACCTCCAAGGTCCCTTCCAACTTTACTACTATTACTAAGACTCCGTGTACTTTAGAACATGGGACAATTTCTATCAATGACTAGGAAAACAAGTCAGAGAGAAACGATATGTGATATGTAATTCTGAACATATATGAGCAAGAAGAAGGCTATGGAGTGATAAATTAACATATTGTTTATGATAATTAACTAGTATCTATTATTGTTTCTTAAATACATGAACTCAGACATTATCCTGTTTGCTAAATATTGAGAATGTTATATGGAAAAAGCCCAACCTCAACCCTAACCCTAAACCTAACCAAATCCTAACCCTAATCCCAACCCCACCTTATCCCTAACCCTATAAAAACTAATAAAATCTATACAAAAAAAGAAACAATGGATGGAAACTAATCAAACAAAGGACCAGCTTAGAAATCAGGAGAAATTTCCTGATAGAACAGTTAATCAGTGGAACAACCTGCCTCCAGATGTTGTGAATGCTCCAACACTGGAAGTTTTCAAGAAGAGACTGGACAGCCACTTGTCTGAAATGGTATAGGGTCTCCTGCCTGAGCAGGCAGTTGGAGTAGAAGGCTTCCAAGATCCCTTCCAACTCTCCTCCTCCTCCTCCTCCTCCTCCCCTTCTTCTTCTTCTTCTTCTTCTTCTTCTTCTTCTTCTTCTTCTTCTTCTTCTTCTTCTTCTGCTTCTTCTTCTGCTTCTTCTTCTTCTCCTCCTTCTCCTTCTCCTCCTCCTCCTCTTCCTCTTCTTCCTCCTCCTCCTCCTTCTCCTTCTCCTCCTCCTCCTCTTCCTCTTCTTCCTCCTCCTCCTCTTCTTCTTCTTCTTCTTCTGCTTCTTCTTCTTCTCCTCCTTCTCCTTCTCCTCCTCCTCCTCTTCTTCCTCCTCCTCCTCCTCTTCTCCTTCTCCTTCTTCTCCTTCTCCTTCTCCTTCTCCTTCTCCTTCTCCTTCTCCTTCTCCTTCTTCTTCTTCTTCTTCTTCTTCTTCTTCTTCTTCTTCTTATTCTTATTCTTATTCTTATTATTATTATTATTATTATTATTATTATTATTATTATTATTATTATTATTATTATTATTATTATTATTATTATTATTAAAAGGCCTGGAGACCCCAAAGTGATATGGAACCCATTAAGTGCTTGGTCTGATTGTTGTCACCCAAGGCTGGTGATGCTGGTTGTATTGGAGTTTTATCTTTGTAAGCCACCTGAAGTCACTGTGATTGTGTTGAGGACTCCCTGGATTTTGCGTGGAATCAGGAGATACTCCCTGTGTCTGGAGCACCATTGGAGACATACTATTTGAGCACATGGTTTTTAGCCACAGCAGGGTTCCCATTTCCCTCGCGCCTCTGAAGGAAGTTGACAGAAGATCTGAGGAAACAACATCAACACACCAAAGATTGCTCCAATTCTCTTATTTATCTCCTGTGGATAAATACGTACTTTCGTGACAAAGACTCGATTGTCTTGGTTTACTAAAAACTGAAGGCCTATCTCCTATCTCTGCTGCCAAAAGATAGATTTGTGGACAAGTCGAACATAGAACATAGAATGATAGAGTTGGAAGGAACCTTGGAGGTCTTCTAGTCCAGCCCCCTGCTCAAGCTGGAGACGCTATGCCATTTTGAAATCCTCCAGTGATGGGGCACCCACAAGTCTGAAGGTGAGCTGTTTCATTGGTTAATTGTTCCCACCGTTAGGAAATTTCTCCTTAGTTTAAGTTGGATTCCTCTTTGATGAGTTTCCACCTGTTGCTTCTTGTCCTGCCTTCAGGTGCTTTGGAGAATAGCTTGACTCCCTCTTCTTTGGGGCATCCCCTGAGATACTGGAAGACTGCTATCATATCCCCCCCTTGTCCTTCTCTTCATGAAACTAGACACCTCCAATTCCAGCAACCGTTCCTTATATGTTTTAGCCTCCAGTCCCCTGATCATCTTCGTTGCTCTTCTCTGCACTCTTTCTAGAGTCTCACATCTTTTTTACATCATGATGACGAAAACTGGATGCAATTTGCCCATTTATGTTGTTAAAGTCCTAGGATTGTCTTCATAGGAAACTTATCCTATAAAGTCAAGTTTACTCACCCATGGAGGTTTTTTTTAAAAAAATAAACTCAATTAAATCAAGTATCTTCTTCGATCAGTCAGCATCATAGTCATCATGATGTATTATGATCTATAATTCTGACACTTCCAACAATCAATTAAGTTGCTTAAATATTGCAGACAAAACCTGGGAAACAACGAAACAAGAAAAGGCAATTAGATAGCGCAAGAAACACAGGAACGCCACACATGGGACTAGAGCAGGGGTAGGCAACCTTGGCTCTTTTATGACTGGTGGACTTCAACTCCCAGAATTCTGAGCCAGCCATTCTGAGGGGAAAGAGAGAAGGTTTCCAAGCTGAGCCATGCTGGCTCAGGAATTCTGGGAGCTGAAGTCCACAAGTCATAAAAGGGCCAAGGTTGCCTACCCCTGACCTAGATGATAGACAGACAAACAGACAGACAGATAGATAGACAGATATATACCAGGGGTAGGCAACCTTGGCTCTTTTATGACTGTGGACTTCAACTCCCAGAATTCCTGAGCCAGCCACACTGAGGGGAAAGGGAGAGATTTCCAAGCTGAGCCATGCTGGCTCAGGAATTCTGGGAGTTGAAGTCCACGAGTCATAAAAGAGCCAAGGTGGCCTACCCCTGGTCTAGCTCTATTTCTATCTTCTCTCTGCTCTGTCTCTCTCTCCATTCACCTATATTCATTCATCTATTCTTCCATTCCAGGGTCTAAGGCAGGAGGAGGGGGCCCAAAAGATCAATCACCACCTTGACTTTTTAACCACTATGCAACACACACATTTATATACACACCATTGGTAGATCAATTTAAATACAAAACACAGAAATGAAGTACCCTTGACTTAACAGCCATTTACTTAGTGAACGTTCAAAGTTAGAGTGCCACTAAAAATGTTACCTTCAACCAGTCTTTGCATGTACAACCAACACACATCCCATGATCACATGATCCAAATTCGGTTGTTGGCATCTGGCTTGTATTTACAATGGTTGCAGCCATCCTGGGGTCACTTAGAATAGAATAGACTGGAAGGGACCTCAGAGGTCTTCTAGTCCAGCCCCCTGCTCAAGCAGGAGAACCTAAACCATTCTCAGACAAGTGACTATCCAGTCTCTTCTTAAAAACCTCCAGTGATGGAGCGACCACAATTTCTGGTGGCAAGCTGTTCCACTGGTTGATTGTCTCACTGTTAGGAAGTTTCTCCTTATAGTTCAGGTTGCTTCTTTCTTTGATCGGTTCACTTCATCGTCATTTATTATTTTCCAGCTGGCTTCAGGCAAGCAAAATCAATGGGGTGAAATCTGGCTCAATAGCAGTAACTGCCAGAGGGATCTCAGAGTCCTAGTGGACAATCACCTAAATATGAGCCAGCCGTGTGCTGCAGCTGCCAAAAAAGCCAACACAGTGCTAGGCTGCATTAAACAGAGGGATAGAATCAAGATCACGTGAAGTGTTAATACCGCTTTACAATGTCTTGCTAAGGCCACACTTGGAATCCTGCATCCAGTTTTGGTCACCACAATGTAAAAAAGATGTTGAGACTCTAGAAAGAGTACAGAGAAGGGCAACAAAGATGATCAGGGGACTGGAGGCTAAAACATATAAGGAACGGTTGCTGGAATTGGGGATATCTAGTCTAGTGAAAAGAAGGACGAGGGGGGGACAGGATAGCAGCCTTCCAATATCTCAGGGGCTGCCCCAAAGAAGAGGGACTCAAGCTATTCTCCAAAGAGCCTGAAGGCAGGACAAGATGCCTTTGGATGGAAACTAACCAAGGAGAGAAGCAACCTAAAACTAAGGAAAATTTCTGACAGTGAGGACAATTAACCAGTTGAAATGACTTCCCTCTAGGCGTTGTGGGTGCTCCATCAGTGGAGGTTTTTAAGGAAAGACTGGACAGCCGTTTGTCCAGAATTGTACAGGGTCTCCTGCTCAGCAGGGGGTTGGACTAGAAGACCTCCAAGGTCCCTTCCAATTCAGTTATTCTGTTATTCTGAGAGATAGAGATAGCTACGATAGATAAATGATAGATAGATAGATAAAGATGGAGAGAGAGAGAGAGAGAGAGAGAGAGGGAGGGAGACGGACAGACAGACACAGACAGACAGACAGACAGACAGACAGAGATACGGATATAGAGATGGTAGATGATAGATGATGAGATAGATAAAGATGGATGGATGGTGGATGGATGGATAGATAGATAATAGATAGATAGATAGATAGATAGATAGATAGATAGATAGATAGATAGATAGATAGATAAAGATGGAGAGAGAGATAGAGACAGACAGACAGATAGACAGACAGAGATATAGACACAGAGATATAGAGACAGAGATATGGATATAATGATAGATAGATAGATAGATAGATAGATAGATAGATAGATAGATAGATAGATAGATAGATAGATAGATAGATAGATAGATAGATAGATAGATAGATAGATAGATAGATAGGCAGGCAGGCAGGCAGGCAGGCAGGCAGGCAGGCAAGCAGACTAGATAACTAGATAGATAGATAGATAGATAGACAGCTAGATGGATGGATGGATGGACGGACGGACAGACGGACAGACAGGCAGGCAGGCAGGCAGGCAAGCAAGCAGACTAAGATAGATAGATAGATAGATAGATAGATAGATAGATAGATAGATAGATAGATAGATAGATAGATAGATAGATAGATAGATAGATAGATAGATAGATGATGGATGGATGGATGGATGGATGGATGGATGGATGGATGGATGGATGGATGGAGGGAGGGAGGGAGGGAGGGAGGGATGGCAGAGAGACAGAGACAGAGACATGGATAGAGATAGATTCTGTATTTTATACATAAATGTATTGGTTGAAAGAAAACTTGTGTGCATCCTATTTTCCACACTCATCATCATCTTCTGAGCACAGGTAGAAAGGATTGTCATGGTCTTGAAAAATAAATTACCACTGCCATCTATTGGTGATAAAATATAATGCTCCTTGCACCAATTTCCAAAAGAAGACACTACCTAAATCAGAGTCTCCTTAATAGTAGATAAAAGCAGCTGTAATACTCCTTGGAATATACAGGCCATTGTAGGACAGGGGAGGAAGCTGAGGATTAATGGAAATACTTCTTTTTGTTTTCCTTTTTGGAGAAGCAAACGTTTCCGCTGAGCAATTCAATGGTGAGCATGGATTTGATTGACAGAAAATTATATTCCTCGATGCCCCGACATTGAAGGACAGTGGACATATTCTCCACTATTTTTGGTCCAAACAATGTGAGAAGTGGAGGTACTGAGTACCTCCACTTCTCACATTGTTTGGACCAAAAATACTTACACCAAGGTTACACCAAGATGATGAAGAGCGGATGGATGGAGAAGCCTTGAGGAGGAGATACTGGGCGTGCTTAGCCTGGGGAATGGAAGATATAGTATTAATCGATAGCAGATGTAGCTATTTTATTTATTTTTTTCTATGTCCAACCTAGAGAGACAAGCTGAGTTCTCTCCAGATACATGTGCTCAATCGAATGTGATGGGAATATGAATTCTGGGGTTCTTGGCAGTCTCCAAGCTTGGTTGCTTTATTGCCCATCTCGTAACATCATCAATGCTAGCCTAAACTAACATTGATGCTGTTACTTCGTTGGGTAATGAAGCATCTGCAAGAAAACAACCAAGCTCAGAGAGCATCAAGGACTCCATAGTCCTCTTTCTGCTCTGTTCCACAAACTTCCCTCCCTTCTAGCACTGATGATGTTACCTAGTTGGGCCATGAAATGTCTGCAAGAAAATGTCAAAGCTCAGGGACCACCAAGGTCTCAACGATCCTCCTCCTCCTCCTCCTCCTCCTCCTCCTCCTCCTCCTCCCTGCAATCCCCACTCTATTCTAGCACTGATGATGCCGCCAAGCTAGTCATGAAATATCTGCAACAGCCAAGCCCAGAGAACACCAAGGACTCCACAATCCTTCTCCTTCTCCGTCTTCGTCTCCTTCTCCTCCTTCTCATCCTCCTCCTCCTGCTCTTCCTCCTCCTCCTCCTTCACCTCCTCTTCCTCCTGCTCTTCCTCCTCCTCCTCCTCCTGCTCTTCCTCCTCCTCCCTTCTACCACTGATGATGTTACCTACTTGGGTCATGAAACATCTGCAAGACAACCATCAAGCTCGAACACCACCAAGGCTCCATAGTCGTCGTCCTCCTCCTCCTCCTCCTCCCCCTCCTCCTCCTCCTCCTCCTCCTCCTCCCTTTTAGCACTGATGATGTTACCTAGTTGGGCCATGAAATATCTGCAAGAAAGCCCTAAAGCTCATAGACCACCAAGGTCTCAACAATAATCTTCCTCCTCTTCCTCCTCCTCCTCCTTTCTGCAATCCCCACTCTATTCTAGCATCGATGATGCTAGCACGTTGGGTCATGAAACATCTGCAACAACCAAGCTTAAGAGAGCACCAAGGACTCCACAATCCTTCTCCTTCTCCTCCTCCTCCTCCTCCTCCTCCTCCTCCTCCTCCTCCTCCTTCTCCTTCTCCTTCTCCTTCTCCTTCTCCTTCTCCTTCTCCTCCTCCTCCTCCTCCTCGCTTCTTACAGACAAGTATCTGAATAATGTATGAATGTTTGTTCCCATCTAAGCAACAATACCTTTGCCACAACGTGGTGCATCTTCAAAAGAGCTCGTGTCCTGCAGGAGAAGTATTGTCTTCAGCTATGAGAAGTCCTAAAGAGCATTTCTGACATGAATGGAAGACATATTTGATGGGTGCCCTTTGTGTTCTTTCTTTGGGGCTGTGAGCAAAGGGCTTACTTCATTTTCCTCGTGACGTGTCTGGCCTGTGGGCCGGCAGTTTGACACCCCTGATCCACACCATACCTGCGCATTTGGTTTTTCTTGCCTAAATGCAGAACCTTACTTTGTTCACCGCTGAATTTCATTTTGTTAGATAGCTATACCTTTCTCAACCAGGATTGTTTTTGTTTAAAGGTCCAACTTGAGGCAGGATTCACACAGCATCTTTAACCCCCCCGTCCCCCCTGGAGCTATTGCACCCCCTGGGCTGAAATATAACCGAAAGTATTTCCCTTCTCTGTTCTCACTTTCCCAAGCTGGCAGGAATAGCCAACACTCCAGAAGACAGGCTTAAGATACAGAAGGATCTGGACAGACTTGAACACTGGGCACTAACTAACAAAATGAAATTCAATGGTGAAAAAAGCAAGGTTCTACATTTAGGCAAGAAAAACCAAATGCACAAGTACAGCATAGGTGGCACCATGCTCAATAGTAGTAACTGTGAGAGGGACCTCGGAGTCCTAGTAGACAATCCCTTAAATATGAGCCAGCCGTGTGCTGCAGCTGCCAAAAAGGCCAACACAGTGCTAGGCTGCATTAACAGAGGGATAGAATCAAGATCACGTGAAGTATTAATACCGCTTTACAAGGCCTTGGTAAGGCCACACTTGGAATACTGCATCCAGTTTTGGTCACCACGATGTAAAAAAGATGCTGAGACTCTAGAAAGAGTACAGAGAAGAGCAACAAAGATGATTAGGGGACTGGAGGCTAAAACATATAAGGAGCGGTTGCTAGAATTGGGTATGTCTAGTTTAACGAAGAGAAGGACAAGGGGGGACATGATAGCAGTATTCCAATATCTCAGGGGCTGCCATAAAGAAGAGGGAGTCAAGCTATTTTCCAAAGCGCCTGAAGGCAGGACAAGAAGCAACGGATGGAAACTGATCAAGGAGAGAAGCAACCTAGAACTAAGGAGAAACTTCCTGACAGTGAGAACAATTAATCAGTGGAACAGCCTGCCTCCAGAAGCAGTAAATGCTCCAACACTGGAAGTTTTTAAGAAGAGACTGGACAGCCACTTGTCTGAAATGGTGTAGGGTTTCCTGCCCAAGCAGGGGGTTGGACTAGATGACCTCCAAGGTCCCTTCCAACTTTACTACTATTATTATTAATGTTTGGAATTTATTTCTTCTTCCTATATGACTTCCATTCATTTCCCCTGTTAAAACATTCAGGGAAATAGCGTGAAGGAGCTTCTACTCAAGGACAGACGGCGTGAAGCCTTCGGAGCAAAGGGCCAAGGACCCAGTATTAAGGTGACCAACCGTCCTCCTTTAGGGAGGACAGTCCTCCTTTTGTAAGTTCTGTCCTCCCTCAAAAAGTGTCCTGCTTCATGTCTTCCTTTTCGATATTTGAAGACTAATCTGCAGGGCTTTTTTTCTCTCTCATAGAACGCTCAGAACGGCGTTCAGGCACCTTTTTTTGATGTTTTTTTTTCAACTTTTGCATGAACTGTGCTACTCTCACTATTGGCTTTC
Source organism: Crotalus helleri (assembly GCA_024509115.1). NCBI lineage: Eukaryota > Metazoa > Chordata > Lepidosauria > Squamata > Viperidae > Crotalus > Crotalus helleri. The sequence goes on from JAKSXO010000092.1 coordinate 941,409, forward strand.
GAAAGCCAACAGGAATTGCTGCTTAGCGCGCCAAAACACCCGGCTGGCAAACTTTGCACATGCAAGTTGTCTGTATTATTGTTTTTTTTTTCAAAGATAATTTTTATTGAATTTTTGACATTTTACAAAAACAAAAACAAAACAATCTTCCCCCCAACCTCCCCAACCCTCCCATTCCCTCCCTCGACCTTCCCAGAGCTGGATATAGGCTTAATTAGAATTTCATCAAAGAATCTTAAAAAAAGATATAAACCATAAATAAATCTAACATTAGTTAAAAATCTAAATACATTAATTAGAAAAATTATAAAATGATTAACAATAGTATATATATATATAAAAACATGAATACAAAAGATAAATGTTTAAAAAAAAGAAGGAAAAAAGGAAAAAAAGAACAAAAAAAAGAAAGAAACAAAACCAAAATATTCCATTTTGAATATAAATTGTTAAAAAACTAGATAATATTTTTTATATCTAACTTATATTGTATAAAATCTATCCATTTTTTCCATACCACAACATACTTCTCTTGCGATTGATCCTTCAAGAAAGCCGAAATCTTTGCCATTTCCGCCAAATCTGTATTATTGTTGCAATGAATAAAATTTTTCTTTTATTTAACGATATTTTTTTCTTCCATTTATTTGTGTCCTCCTTTTCATTGTAAAAAAGTTGGTCACCTTACCAGTATAAAAGACAGAGCTGTCACAGAACTGTGCAGAATTTAAACACATAAATCCGTAGCAGGAATGGAGTAAGGAGAGAATAGCAGCACACCAGGGAGCGGAGCAGGAAGTCTAAAACAAACAAAGCGCCACATTGTTCGTCCGGCTTCCGAGCTCGGCTTGTGCAAAGAATGGAAATGCTTCACTTCCAAAGCTTCATCAGAGGCATCAGACCTTACCGATTGATTTGGAAAGGTCTAATTTATCATTGAAAGGAGAATAACTGTAGCTCAGGGTGGAAATGAGAGGTCCTTGGTGTTCTCTCAGGCTTGGTGGTTTTCTTGCAGACGTTTCATGACCCAAACTAGGTAACGTCATCAGTATTGGAAGGGAGTGGGGTTTGCAGAGGGGGGGGAGAAAAAGAAGAGAAGAAGGAGGAGGAGAAAGAGAAGGAGGAGAAGGAGAAGGAGGAGAAGGAGAAGGAGAAAGAAGGAGAAGAAGGACTGTGGGATCCTTGGTGCTCTCTGAGCTTGTTTTTTTTTCTTGCAGACATTTCATGACCCAAACTAGGTAACATCATCAGTATTGGAAGGGAGTGGGGTTTGCAGAGAGGAGGGGGAGAAAAAGAAGAGGGAGAAGGAGGAGGAGAAAGAGAAGGAGGAGAAGGAGAAGGAGAAGGAAGGAGAAGAAGAAGGAGAAGGAGAAAGAAGGAGAAGGAGAAGGACTGTGGGATCCTTGGTGCTCTCTGGGCTTGTTTTTTTTCTTGCAGACGTCTCATTACCCAACTAGGTAACATCATCAGTGCTAGAAGGGAGTGGAGAGGAGGAGGAGGAGGATTGGGTCCTTGGTGCTTTCTGAGCTTGGTGGTTTTTCTTGCAGACGTTTCATTACTTAGCACTGATGATGTTACCTAGTTTTGATCATAAAACATCTGCAAGAAAACCATCAAGCTGAGAGAGCATCAAGGACCCCACAGTCCTCCTCCTCCTCCTCCCCGACCTCTTTCCTTTCTAGCACTGATGATGTTACCTAGTTGGGTAATGAAACGTCTGCAAGAAAACCACCAAGCTCAGAGAGAATCAAGGACCCCACACTCGTCGTCGTCGTCGTCCTCCTCCTCCTTCTCCTTCTCCTCCTCCTCCTCCTCCTCCTCCTCTTCCTCCTTCTCCTCCTCTTTTCCCCAAACCCCATTCCCTTCTAGCACTGATGATGTTACCTAGTTGGGTAATGAAACGTCTGCAAGAAAACCACCAATCTCAGAGAGCACCAAGGACCCCACAGTCCTCCTCCTCCTCCTCCTCCTCCTCCTCCTTCTTCCCCCCCTCCTCTTTTCCCCAAACCCCTCTCCCTTCTAGCACTGATGATGTTGCCTAGTTGGGTAATGAAACATCTGCAAGAAAACCACCAAGCTCAGAGAACACCACGTACCTAAGAGGAGTCCTCCTCCTCCTCCTCCTCCACCTCTGCCTCCTCCTGCTCTTCTCCAACCTCTTTCCCTTCTAGCATTGATGATGTTACCTAGTTGGGTAATGAAACGTCTGCAAGAAAATGTCTGCAAGCTGGGAGAACACTAGGGACCCCAAAGTAGTCCTTCACCTCCTCCTTCAAAAACCGCACTGCCTTCTAGCCCTGATGAGATTACCTAGTTTGGGTAATGAAACGATTGCAAGAAGAGAAGCTCAGAGAATACCAAGCACCCCATAATCCTCCTCCTCCCCCTCCTCCTCCCTCTTCACAAACCCCACTCCCTTCCAGCACTCATGATATTACCTACTTTGGGTAAGGTGTGCAAGATAACAACCAAGAGAGCACCAAGGACCCCGAGGATCATTTATTTATTTATCAAACCAATTTATGTAGCTTCCTACTCCAGTGTAGGTGACTCCAGATGGCTTACGGCAATTAAAAAAGAAATAACAGTCCATCATATAATAAAACTGTTTTTTTTTTTTTAAAAAAAAACAATCTGTAGGAGATGACCAGATGGAGCCTGAAGGTGGAGTCAAATGCGTTATAAGTTTGGAATCTTTACATGGGCACAAGGGACCCAGACAGCCACTTGTCTGGAATGGTACAGGGCGGGGGGTAGGCAACCTTGGCTCTTTTATGACTCGTGGACTTCAACTTCCAGAATTCCTGAGCCAGCATGAAGGAACTATGGCCCCTTCATGACTGGTGGACTTCAACTCCCAGAATTCCTTAGCCAGCATGAGGGAACTATGGCCCCTTCATGACTGGTAGACTTCAACTCCCAGAATTCCTGAGCCAGTATGGGGGAACAATGGTCCCCTCATGACTCGTGGACCTCAACTCCCAGAATTCCTGAGCCAGCACAGCTCAGCTTGGAAACCTCTCCCTTTCCCCTCAGTATGGCTGGCTCAGGAATTCTGGGAGTTGAACTCCACGAGTCATAAAAGAGTCAAGGTTGCCTGCCCCTGGAACAGTGCTATATCAGGATCCAGATCAGAGTTCTCCATTTTTAAACTGGATGTTCAGAATTGCCTATAACTGCCTAGAATCAATTCCCAATATCACCTTTATATAATCACCTACAATCAATTCCCATTATTGCCTATATGAGGGGTAGGCAACCTTGGCTCTTTTATGACTCATGGACTTCAACTCCCAGAATCCCTGAGCCAGCATGACTCAGCTTGGAAACCTCTCCCTTCCCCTCAGGGTGGCTGGCTCAGGAATTCTGGGAGTTGAAGTCCACGACTCATGAGGGGGCCATAGTTCCCCCTTACTGGCTCAGGAATTCTGGGAGTTGAAGTCCACAAGTCATAAAAGAGCCAAGGTGGCCTACCCCTAGTATAGGGTCTCCTGCTTCAGCAGGGGGTTGGACTAGAAGACCTCCAAAGTCCCATCCAACTCTGTCATACTATGTTCTGTAAAATATTTGCATTCTGCATCTCCTCTCTTTTCTGCATTTCCTGCAGGGTCCAACCTTCAACGAAATTTATTTATACTTTCAATTTTTGCACCAGCCAACACCTCAAATGGCTTTGGGCTTTCTTAAAGATGCATTTCAACGCTGCCTAATTAAAAGGATGAAACGTGCTTTTTTTGCATCTGGGTAATTGCCTGGACATCTCTCCACCTAATCTTCTCAGCCACAGGACCTAAGTGGTTTGTCACTGTCTTCTATCAAAATGTGGCTTTTATTTTCTCTTCCCAGTTTAATCCCTCAGGCTTGGATTTTCCAATAGCCTGTTGTCTGAGGGCTAACCAGCTTTGACACAGTGACTTTGTGAGGTCGGACAAATAGGCTAATTCGCTGCCACCCACCTGGGCTTTTAAAGCATTGGAGGGGAAGTATTAAATACACAAGGGAATATCTTCACGACATTTAGAAGAATCAAATTCAAATAAAACCTAGTTTATTTCATTATTACTTTTGTTGTAGTTTATTTTTAAGATCACATGAAGTGTTAATATTGCTTTACAATGCCACACTTGAAATACTGTATCCAGTTTTGGTCACCACGATGTAAAAAAGACGTTGAGACTCCAGAAAGAGTGCAGAGAAGAGCAACAAAAATGATTAGGGGACTGGAGGCTAAAACATACAAGGAAAGGTTGATGGAATTAGGTATGTCTAGTTTAACGAAGAGAAGGACGAGGGGGGACATGATAATAGCAGTCTTCCACTATCTCAGGGGCTGCCCCAAAGAAGAGGGAGTCAAGCTATTCTCCAAAGCTCCTGAAGGCAGGACAAGAAGCAATGGATGGAAACTAATCAAGGAGAGAAGCAACCTGGAATTAAGGAGAAACTTCGTTGACAGTCAGAACAATTAACCAGTGGAACAACCTGCCTCCAGAAGTGGTGAATGCTCCAACACTGGAAGTTTATTAAGAAGAGACTGGACAGCCGATTTGTCTGAAATGGTTGTAGGGTTCCTGCCTGAGCAGGGGGTTGGACTAGATGACCCTGCAAGGTCCCTTCCAACTCTATTATTATTATTATTATCGATCATCGCACAGTCAGCCAGATGTTCAGACTGGATTTGGCATTTTTGTTTACCTATCGAGTCCTTACCCAGGACCTGGGATAGGCAGATGTGGATGTTTGATGGTATTACAGATATCGTCGCAGGATGGAAGCAGTTCCTAATAAGGCTGCCTTTTGCAATTGACTAATAGCGAATTTGTCAATGCCAATGGTGTTCAAGTGGTGCTCCAGTTGTTTTGGGATTGTACCCAAGGAGCCTATGACTATTGTACTACCCTTGCTTGCTTTTGCCACAGTCTTTCTATTTCTATTTGTTGGTCTTTGTATTTTGTTATCTTCTCCAGTTCTTTCTCTTCTATTCTGCTATCTCCAGGCACTGCCACGTCCACTATCCAGACTTTTTTGTCTTTCTTATCGACAATTGTTAAGTCTGGGGTGTTATGTTGCAGGTGCTTGTCTGTTTGAATTCTGAAGTCCCAGAGCAGTTTAATTTTATCATTTTCTATGACTTTCTCTATTTTATGATCCCACCAGTTTTTTGCTTACAGGCAAATGATATTTTTTGCCGATCTTCCAATGCACCATTGTTGCTACTTTATTATTATTATTATTGATCATCGCACAGTCGGCCAGATGTTCAGACTGGATTTGGCATTTCGTCTACCTATCGAGTCCTTACCCAGGACCTGGG
>JAKSXO010000092.1:951719-1237135 GCA_024509115.1 Crotalus helleri
CTGATGAAGATTTTTCTTTCAACACAGGGAAAGCCTTTGAAGCAGAAGGAACAAGTTTTCTAGAGGATACGGCTGTTTTAATATTCCAAGACGAGCAGCCTCGTTCACGCCAACTCTTATGAAGTAGAGCTAGTCCTTGACTTACGATCACAACTGAGCCCAAAATTTCTGAGGCTAATTGAGACAGTTGTTAAATGAATTTTGCCCTGCTTTATGGCCCTTTCTTGCCACAGTTGTGAATCACTGCGATAGTAATGAATCTGGCTTCCTCATTAATTTTGCTTGTTGTAAAGTTGCAAAAGGGGAGATCACATGAACCTAGGACACTGCAACCGTCATAAATACGTGCCAGTTGCCAAATGCCTGAATTTTGATCATATGACCACAGAGGAGCTGCAATGGTCATAAGTGTGAAAAACGGTCATAAATCACGTTTTATGTCAGTGCTGTTGAAACTTGGAATGGACACTAAATGAATGGTTATAAGTCAAGGACTACCTGCACCCTTTCAAAAGTCTTTGCTCAGCCCTAGTTTCTAGGAGGAGGAGGAGGAGGAGGGGGAAGGGGAGGGGAAGGGGAAGGGGAAGGGGAAGAAGGAGGAGGAGGAGGAGATGGAGACGGAGAAGGAGAAGAAGAAGAAGGAGGAGGAGGAGGAGGAGGAAGAGGAGACGGAGAAGGAGGAGGAGGAGGAGGAGGAGGAGAAGAAGAAGAAGAAGAAGAAGAAGAAGAAGAAGAAGAAGAAGAAGAAGAAGAAGAAGAAGAAGAAGAAGAAGTGGAGGAGGAGGAAGAAGAAGAAAAAGAGGAGGAATAGGAAGAAGAAGGAGGAGAAGGAGAAGAAGAAGACACATTTTTGAACAGATCAGTGGCTCTCTCCTTGTTACCATTACCAGCTCTTGGACACTTACTTCGTTTCATTGAGATACAAACAAAAGGTCACCGTTGAATAATATTTCCTCCTAATGAAGACCGCAAGAGCTGAATCAGCAGAATTGTCCTTAACTCAGCAACTTTGCCATGGTAAGAATCCTCCCGTAATTCATAGCAAACGTACTGCGGTTTTCAGTACAAAGTGCCCTGGAGAGCGCTGAAGATAATTGCTCCCAGTGATATTCAAAGGAAAAAGAATCCATCAGGAGTGCGTGAACTGGAACCCCCAGACAACAAGCGACCGAGTTAATTTCTTCTGGAGAAGAGATTGGGTCTTCCGGAGATTAAATGCGCTTTCCTATTCCCAGGGGCATCGCTTCCCCGAATTAGAATTTTGAATCCCTTGGCTGATTTTTCCAGAGTGGAAATTTTTGACTGTTGCATAAAACAATGGTTCTCAACCTGTGGGTCGGGACCCCATTTGGGGTCGAACGACCATTTCACAGGGGTCGCCAAACAACGCAGTCCACCATTTCCCCCCCCCCCTTTTCCTTAGCTGTGCTACTCCCTTTTATTCTATTTTGAAAGCCAACAGAATAGACTCTCTTGAATAGAGTCTAATTCTGTTGGCTTTCAAAAGCCAATAGGAATTGTCCAGGCTGTCTCTGCCCTGCTGAGCCCGCCAAAAGTCCCACTCTGCAAATGGTGCTGCACCAGTTGAGTAGTCCTCGACTTACCACCAGTTGGGGGTCGCGGCATTAAAAAGGTTGAGAACCACTGCATTAAAACAAGGAAACTCTGAAGTGATATGGAGGAAGGAAGGTTGAACCCTAAGAAGTTTGGGCCCTGTGGTCCAGGATCCCCTCGGATATTAATCCCACGGAGGGAAAAAATAATCAGGATTTTTTTTTTCTGTTTAATTGAGACAAATCTCATTTCTGATTCTTTTTATCCTCTCAGGTGTGCCAATTTTTTTTTTTTTTTTTGTCCTGCATCTGGTGGAGTCTTGACTGCATCAAAAGAGCATTGGGTTTGGACTGATTTGAATGGCCCTTTGCTGGGATATTTGACTAGCCTTTGGTTGAGTAGGAGATTGTAATGTTTAAAATATAGAGGAGGAGGAGGAGGAGGAGGAGGAGAGGGAGAAAGAGAAGGAGGAGGAGGAGGAGGAGACGGAGGAGAAGGAGGAGAAGGAGAAGAGGGAGAAAGAGAAGGAGGAGGAGGAGGAGGAGGAGGAGGAGGAGGAGGAGGAGGAAAAATATGGGATCCTTGGTGCTCTCCAAAATTGATGGTTTCCTTGCAGACGTTTCATGACCCAACTAGGTAACATCATCAGTGGACAGGAGGAGAACGAGAACCGTGGGGTCCTTGTTATTCTTTGGACCTGGTTGCTTTCTTGCAGACATTTCATTACCAAACTAGATAACATCAGCAGTGCAAGAAGGGAGTGGGATTTGTGGAGAGGAGGAGGAGGAGGAGAAGGAGGAGGAGAAGGAGAAGGAGAAGGAGAAGGAGGAGAGGGAGGAGAAGGAGGAGGAGGAGGAGGAAATGATCTTACCTTTGTGTTTTTAACACCTTGTAGTTAAAAACACAGGGAATGACCCCACAGAACCACCCCTCTGGTACCCCAGATGGGGAACCAAGTGTACCCCAGATGAGGAACCTTTAATATTGTCAGGAACAAAAGATCAGGTCCACCCATGAAGTTCCAAATAAACTGATTTATTGCTAATCACATTTACGCCCAGGCAACAGCAGTTTCTTGGAGTTAGATAAGGGTCAATGGAATTCAAGGGAGGTTGAACCTAGTTCACTTGTGGCTATGAAGGGATTCTAGGCTGATCCCTCTTTTGACTCCACCTCTTGGTTCTGTCCCTCTGTTCCCCTACAAATATCAAATTTCCCACAGGGTGATTTGTAAAACGCAGATCTGCGTGTTGAGCTGATGTGACTCTCATACATTTCCTTTGTTTCTTTGCTTCTACTTGATCTTAATCTGGCTGGACTCAAGGTGGTTTATAATACCTGTAGATTATGTGCCATTAAGCCTTGGAGACTGCATATAACAGACATGTTCTCTTTGTGAACAGTTGATCAATTGGGTGAGAAGCGAAACGTCTTCAAAGAAAAATGAGAAAGTCCAGTTGCCTCTTGAAAATGCACCTTTGGGACAAGAAGACCAAAGAATACCTGATCAAGAAATATCACCTAGAAAGAAGGAAGATTAAGGAAGCCCTGGAAATAATAAAGCAGCAAATTTATGATGTCATTTTTTTCAGCTGGTGACCCCCATCATTAACCAGTGGAACAGCTTGCCTCCAGAAATCATGGGTGCTCCATCACTGGAGGTTTTTAAAAAGAGACTGGACAGTCACTTGTCTGAGGTGGTATAGATTCTCCTGCTTGAGCGGGGAGCTGGACTAGAAGATCTCCAAGGTCCCTTTCTACTCTACTCTACTCTACTCTACTCTACTCTACTCTACTCTACTCTATTCTATTCTATTCTATTCTATTCTATTCTAGATGGATTGCATCTTCAGATGAAATCATCAGCCTATATTTCTACTTGTTGAAGGTGCAAGACTTTTTTTCCCACTCAACTTTTAAGAAGTTGCAAATTGTCATTCAGTTATATCCCCTAACAGAATGGAAAATAAATCAGGGTCCAGTTTGCTTAACAGGACCAAAATGGACCTTGAAAATATTGGCTTTCATGGTCAACATTGAACCCAATTGGAACACGCCCAACTGATAAAGTTGCAGACCTTGAAACCATGGGATGAAAATGGTTCTCACTTGGCAGTGGTAGAACATGGGGAGACTAAACCCACCTTCATTTGTGATCTAAATATTTTCATTCTTCTGGGGAAAGGACAGAGAAGAACCACAAAGATGATTAGGGGGCTGGGGGCTAAAACATATGAAGAAGAATTGGGTACGTCTGTTTTAATGAAGAGAAGGACCAGGGGCAACATGAGAGCAGTCTTCCAATATCTCAGGGGCTGCCCCAAAGAAGAGGGAGTCAAGCTATTCTCCAAAGCACCCGAAGGCAGGACAAGAAGCAATGGATGGAAACTCATCAAGGAGAGAAGCAACCTGGAATTAAGGAGAAACTTCCTAACAATGAGGACAATTAACCAGTGGAACCACTTGCCTTCAGAAGCTGTAGGTTCTCCATCACGGGAGGTTTTTAAAAAGAGATTGGACAAGCATTTATCTAAAATGGTGCAGGTTCTCCTGCTTGAGCAGGGGGTTGGACTAGAAGACCTCCATGCTCCCTTCCCACTCTCTTATTCTGAGAAGGAGATCCATACCACATATGAACCCTGATCATGGACGTGCTTTCCTGAGCAAGTCCAGAGTCCCATAGGAGAGCTTTTAGCAATTCTTACTCTTTTTTTTTTGCTTGAGAGACGCCATCCAGAACATGTCAAGTTCCTTTGGCTAACTGCCAGCCTCTTTCAGATGGCGAGGCACATATGCCTTTCAAGGTGACTATGCAGCAATTAAGCTGTTCTCCTTAATTGGGCCATCTGTTCTCAATCACTCATTAGGCTTCCACACAGAGGCCAATGAAGACTTTGCCTAGCCACGCCAACCCCAGAGTTTGCGTTAGCGGTTCAGCGAACGTTACATACGACACAGCTGCATGACTCCGCGCTGCACAGATAGTTGGGGAAGTTTTCTTTCCTTATAAGTTGGTGCCCTCTGGGAATATTTCAAATGCAACGGTCCCCTCCCTTTGGGAGATTCAACCACGGTTGGTTGTGAGCTTCCCGTGATTCCAGAACGGAGACACCTTTTTACGCTTTGCCATGTTGCAAAGAAGTTAAAGATAAAAATAATTAATAATAATAATAATTCGCTATTAGTCAATTGCAAAAGGCGGCCTTACTAGGAACTGCTTCCATCCTGCAATGATATCTGTAATACCATCAAACATCCACATCTGTCTATCCCAGGTCCTGGGTAAGGACTCGATAGGTAGGCAAAATGCCAAATCCAGTCTGAACATCTGGCTGACTGTGCGATGATCCATAATAGTAAAGTTGGAAGGGACCTTGGAGGTCATCTAGTCCAACCCCCTGCTCAGGCAGGAAACCCTACACTATTTTGAACAAATGGCTATCCAATCTCTTCTTAAAAACTTCCAGTGTTGGAGCATTCACTGCTTCTGGAGGCAGGTGGTTCCACTGGTTAATTGTTCCAACTGTCAGGAAATTTCTCCTTAGTTCTAGGTTGCTTCTCTCCTTGATTGGTTTTCATCTGTTGCTTCTTGTCCTGCCTTCAGGCGCTTTGGAGAATAGCTTGACTCCCTCTTCTTTGGGGCAGCCCCTGAGATATTGGAAGGCTGCTATCATGTCCCCCCTTGTCCTTCTCTTCATTAAACTGGACATACCCAATTCCAGCAACCGTTCCTTATACGTTTTAGCCTCCAGTCCTCTAATCATCTTTGTTGCTCTTCTCTGTACTCTTTCTAGAGTCTCAACCTCTTTTTTACATTAAACTCTGCTCATGGGGTAGAATAAGACACATCAAAGCCATCCATGACAATGAGTGTTGTAAAAATGTAGCAATGGAATGGGGGGATCGTGACTTCATTATAAACTTCAAATGATTCCTAAATGAATGGTGATAAATGGAGAACAGCCTGTATCTTTCCTTGATATTAGTCTTGGTTGACCATTTTCTAAACGTTAAGTACAGACTTCTCTCCGTACTCTTTCCCATCACTATCCTTTCTTGTCTGCAACTTTCAGACAGGAATGTGATTTCACAAGATGTTTGTGGATAGTTTATTTCTTTATTTATATCCCGTCTTTCTTTTATAAGTAACTCGGGCTGGTGAACATACCTAATCTTCTTTCCTCTTCCTATTTTCTCGAGAAAAAAACAACTCTGCGAAGTGAGTCAGGTTGAGAGCGACTATCCCAGCTTCCAAGCCTCCGAGGCTCCTGGTGATTGGTCCAAAGTTACCAAGCTGGCTTTCATAGCTAAGGAGGGACTAGAACTCCCAAACTCCTGGTGATTGGCCCAAAATCACCCAACTGGTTTTTCATGTACAAGGCAGGACTAAAACACACAGTCCTTGTGATTGGTCCAAACCTAGCTGGCTTTCATGCCTAAAGTGGGACTAGAACTCACAGTCTCCTGATGATTGGCCCAAAATCACCCAGCCGGCTTTGCAGGACTAGAACTCACAGTCTCCTGGTGATTGGCCCACAGTTACCCAGTCGGCTTTCATGCCTAAGGTGGGACTAGAACTTACAGTCTCCTGGTGATTGGCCCAAAGTCACCCAGCTGGCTTTACAGGACTAGAACTCACTGTGTCCTGGTTATTGGCCCAAAGTCACCCAGTCAGCTTTCAAGCCTAAGGAGGGACTAGAATTTACAGTCTCCTGGTGATTGGCCCAAAGTCACCCAGTCGGCTTTCATGCTTAAGGAGGAACTAGAATTTACAGTCTCCTGGTGATTGGCCCAAAGTCACCCAGTCGGCTTTCATGCTTAAGGAGGAACTAGAATTTACAGTCTCCTGGTGATTGGCCCAAAGTCACCCAGCTGGCTTTACAGGACTAGAACTCACGGTGTCCTGGTGATTAGCCCAAAGTCACTAAGCCGGCTTTCATGCCTAAGGTGGGACTAGAACTCATAGTCTCCTGGTGATTAGCCCAAAGTCACTCAACTGGCTTTCATGTCTAAGGCAGGACTAGAACTCACCATCTCCTAGTATCTAGCCTTGTGCCTTAACCACTAGACCAAAGTGCCTCTTTGATACAATTCTTGGAGTGGAAAGACCCTGCTCCCTTTCTGTCAACACTGTCCATCCTGTTGACATCAAAGACAGACTTTTTTTTTCCTGTTCCTTCCTCTCAATGTACACACTGAAAAAGGGGTTCCAGGCATCCCTGCTCACTTGAACCCAATATTGGGGTAGAGCAGAAGGAACGTGAAATACTCATTTCACGCACGGCACAATCTGTGAAGCCAACATGGGCCTCCTTCGGCAGAAGATTCCAATATTTGAGAGGCTGCCACAAACTTTCCTAAGCACCAGAAGGCCAGACAAGAAACAACAGATGGAAACTAATCCAGGAGAGAAGCAACCTAAGAACTAAGGAGAAATTTCCTGATAGTGGAAACAATCAATCAGTACAATGGCTTGCCTCCAGAAGCTGTGAATGCTCCCACACTGGAGGTTTTTAAGAAGAGATTGGACAATCATTTGTCTGAAATGTTCTAGCAGGGGTTGGACTTCTCTTCACTCTATTATTTTGTTGTTATTCTGTTGTTATTTTGCTATTTTGTGCAGGGTGGAGGCACAGTTAGTTAAAGGATGACAGCTGCATGAGGATGTTATTTGCACCACTCAGTTGCATCCAGAGGTTCTTTGTACAATGACATGGTTGAAGGATGACAGCTGCATGAGGATGTTATTTACACCATTCAGTTGCATCCAGAGGTTCTTTGTACAATGACATGGTTGAAGGATGACAGCTGCATGAGGATGTTATTTGCACCACTCAGTTGCATCCAGAGGGTCTTTGCACAATGACATGGTTGAAGGATGACAGCTGCATGAGGATGTTATTTGCACCACTCAGCTGCATCCAGAGGTTCTTTGTACAATGACATGGTTGAAGGATGACAGCTGCATGAGGATATTATTTGCACCACTCAGTTGCATCCAGAGGTCCTTTATACAATGACATGTGTCAAAGCAAGAATATCCAATGTTAGTTTTTCATTAGTCGGAACCTTGGCATCATGGTTGAAGGATGACAGTACATGAGGATGTCATTTGCACCATGCTGTTGCATCCAGAGGTCCTTTGTACAATGACATGGTTGAAGGATGACAGCTGCATGAGGATGTTATTTGCACCTGTTGCATCCAGAGGTCCTTTATACAATGACATGGTTGAAGGATGACAGCTGCATGAGGATGTTATTTGCACCACTCAGTTCCATCCAGAGGTCCTTTATACAATGACATGTGTCAAAGCAAGAATATCCAATGTTAGTTTTTCATTAATCAGAACCTTGGCATCATGGTTGAAAGATGACAGTACATGAGGATGTCATCTGCACCATGCTGTTGCATCCAGAGGTCCTTTCTACAATGACATGGTTGAAGGATGACAGCTGCATGAGGATGTTATTAGCACCACTCAGTTGCATCCAGAGGTTCTTTGTACAATGACATGGTTGAAGAATGACAGCTGCATGAGGATGTTATTTGCACCACTCAGTTGCATCCAGAGGTCCTTTATACAATGACATATGTCAAAGCAAGAATATCCAATATTAGTGTTTCATTAGTCAGAACCTTGGCATCATGGTTGAAGGATGACAGCTGCATAAGGATGTTATTTGCACCACTCAGTTGCATCCAGAGGTCCTTTATAGAATGACATGTGTCAAAGCAAGAATATCCAATGTTAGTTTTTCATTAATCAGAACCTTGGCATCATGGTTGAAAGATGACAGTACATGAGGATGTCATCTGCACCATGCTGTTGCATCCAGAGGTCCTTTCTACAATGACATGGTTGAAGGATGACAGCTGCATGAGGATGTTATTAGCACCACTCAGTTGCATCCAGAGGTTCTTTGTACAATGACATGGTTGAAGAATGACAGCTGCATGAGGATGTTATTTGCACCACTCAGTTGCATCCAGAGGTCCTTTATACAATGACATATGTCAAAGCAAGAATATCCAATATTAGTGTTTCATTAGTCGGAACCTTGGCATCATGGTTGAAGGATGACAGCTGCATGAGGATGTTATTTGCACCACTCAGTTGCATCCAGAGGTTCTTTGTACAATGACATGGTTGAAGGATGACAGCTGCATGAGGATGTTATTTGCACCACTCAGTTGCATCCAGAGGTCCTTTATAGAATGACATGTGTCAAAGCAAGAATATCCAATGTTAGTTTTTCATTAGTCAGAACCTTGGCATCAAGGGTGACAGCTACATGAGGATGTCACTTGCACCATTCTGTTGCATCCAGAGGTCCTTTGTACAATGACAACACAATGTAGATGACATCAGCTGTCTCTCCTACCAGCCCCTTCTGTTCTCTCCTCTGAGCAAAAGCGATTAAAAGATTGTGCTCTGTCCCATCATTCTTTGCTAAGTTCGCCCCTTCTAACTTCCGCAACAGTGAGGATGTCAAACAGGCAAGTAATGACCCAAAAACAAAAAATGTAAGTCCATTAATTATAGACCGTTGAGGACACCGGGAGGCAGAGAGCAATGGAAGCCAATTAACCTCTGCGGGTCTTCTATGAGCTTCTGAAATGATCAAGAAGGCCAGCTGGAAGTACGAAAATCTCTATTTCAGCATTTTTTTATCCACTCCAATAATTGTCTGTGAAGATACTCAGCTATCCAGGTCACGGTTGTCCTAAAGGTGGTTTTTCAGGAGGCAACTGGACTTTCTTGTTTTTCTCTGAAGAGCTTTTGCTTCTCATCCAAAGAGCTTCTAGTCCTACAGACTACAGGAACCATTTAGTCCTGCAGATTACAGGAACCATCTGTGCTTCAGTGTGAGATGTAGACAACACGCTGTCTCTGTAGCATCTCCAGGGCTGTTGCTTGCTTGAAAGGGATCTGGAAAAAGTTCATCATCCAGAGAGACTTAGAGACTCTCCGGGGGGAAATAAAAGACATTTATTTGATTTTTAAAACTTGGAACAGCTTAGATCAGTGGTGGCGAACCTATGGCACGCGTGCCAGAGGCGGCACTCAGAGCCCTCTCTGTGGGCATGTGCGCCATGCCCCGGAGATGGCAACTGTCCCTCTTCAACCAGCCGCCTGCTAACTCGCTGAGGTCCCACGTGGTCGGATGCATCCCAGCATGGCTGGTTTCCCTCCCCCCCCCGTCCCATCCCTCCTGGCCTCGCATGTTCTTCTTTTCCTGGACACGACCCTCTGCATCGCTTCCTCAGCTGTTGGCCAGCCATCCATTCTCTGAAGTGCTGCTGGTGGGCTGCGGAGCCCCAGAGTACAGCATGGGTGGCACCGTGCTCAGTAGTAGTAACTGTGAGAGGGACCTCGGAGTCCTAGTAGACAATCACCTAAATATGAGCCAGCAGTGTGCTGCAGCTGCCAAAAAGGCCAACACAGTGCTAGGCTGCATTAACAGAGGGATAGAATCAAGATCACGTGAAGGATTAATACCACTTTACAATGCTTTGGTAAGGCCACACTTGGAATACTGCATCCAGTTTTGGTCACCACAATGTAAAAAAGATGTTGAGACTCTAGAAAGACTGCAGAGAAGAGCAACAAAGATGATTAGGGGACTGGAGGCTAAAACATATAAGGAACGTTTGCTGGAATTGGGTATGTCTAGTTTAACGAAGAGAAGGACAAGGGGGGACATGATAGCAGGGTTCCAATATCTCAGGGGCTGCCATAAAGAAGAGGGAGTCAAGCTATTTTCCAAAGCACCTGAAGGCAGGACAAGAAGCAACGGGTGGAAACTAATCAAGGAGAGAAGCAACCTAGAACTACGGAAAAACTTCCTGACAGTGAGAATAAGTAATCAGTGGAACAACCTGCCTCCAGAAGCGGTGAATGCTCCAACACTGGAAGTTTTTAAGAAGAGACTGGTGTAGGGTTTCCTGCCTGAGCAGGGGGTTGGACTAGATGACCTCCAAGGTCCCTTCCAACTACTACTACTACTGCTACTACTACTACTACTACTACTACTACTACTACTATTATTATTATTATTATTATTATTATTATTATTATTATTATTATTATTTAGAGTGCATCAGTCGAGGGGCTGGCAGGCTGTGGTTGCTGAGGGACACTGTCAGCCCCCATATGCTTGCTGGCCTCTGTGTGCAGGGGCCAATGGTGTCAGGCAGCAGCCACCCTGGCCCCTGCCTCACCTTGCCCTGTGACAATAGCACCCCAGCCCTGCCTCGCCTCACCCCACAGGACAAGCCTCCTGCCCACCGCCCCACCTGCCAGAGACCCCCTGGACTTCCCCCAACCCTGCGCAGCCCCCACAGGCATCCCTGCCCACGAGCAACATTGAGGTGACCATGCCCACCTTGGCCACACCCACCCAGTCTGCCATGACCACCCAGCCACAGCCACCCAGTGGGCCATGCCCACTTAGCACCCGGCGATAAATAAGTGGGTTTGGGTTTGCAGTTTGGGCACTCGGTCTCTAAAAGGTGCGCCATCACTGGCGTAGATATTTGTACCTTGTTTGATAGCAATCTCATCTTCTCAGATCAAAAAGCTTCTAAGCACAAAGTGAAAACCGCAGCTATTCAATTTTACCTTCTCCCTATGAATTTGGGAGCCATATATCTGTTTTTCGTGTAGATCCAGAGATAAAAACACCATTTTTTTGAAAATGGCCTTTCAGCAGAAGCGCAGAGTACCCTTTGAGTACCGAGAGCAGGTCAAGCATCGTACAAGCACGCAGAAGTGCATAGCCTGAAAATCATTCCAAGTCATCCTTAAAGGTGGACGAACTGTTTTTTTTATTATTATTTTAAGACGTTTCTTAGGCTCTTTTCGGCCAAAGTTCTCAATGCACTTTCAAAAACTCTAATAAAAGAAGGCAGGAAAATAATAACAATAATAAAAAAACCCCACAAAAACAAGGCCTGGTAAAAAGTAAATAAAAAGTAACTTCTAGCAGGTTTTTTTTCCAATGAGGTCAAAAAGAAAACAAACCTATTGCCGGTTATTTATTGTCTGGGCAATAAATTCCAGGGACAGGTCACTAAGATGAAAACAGCTCGACCATCTGCCTCAATCCAGATGGGACCCATGGAGAAAAACGAAGACATATTATAATAAGTTCTAGCTTAATAAGCAGGAAAATTGATGTGGGGAAAAACAAAAACAACAGGCCTTTAAAATAGATGGTCTTCTGCTCCCCCCCCCCTTCAATCATGACCATCAGAATGAATGGGTGCTTTTTCAAAAGACAACTGGACTGTTTGTAACTGGACAGTTGCAGGAATTAGGTATGGCTAGTTTAATGAAGAGAAGGACCAGGGGGGACACGATAGCGATCTTCCAGTATCTCAGGGGCTGCCCCAAAGAAGAGGGAGTCAAGCTATTCTCCAAAGCGCCTGAAGGCAGGACAAGAAGCAATGGATGGAAACTAGAGGAGAGGAGCAACCTAGAATCAAGGAGAGAAGCAACCTAGAACTAAGGAGAAACTTCCTGACAGTTGGAATAATTGACCAGTGGAACAACCTGCCTCCAGAAGTGGTGAATGCTCCAACACTGGAAGTTTTTAAGAAGAGACAGGACAGCCATTTGTCCAAAATGGTATAGGGTCTCCCGCTGGAGCAGGGGGCTGGACTAGAAGACCTCCAAGGTCCCTTCCAGCTCTGTTATTCTATTCTAACCTATTTTAGTGATATGAATAGAGTAGGGTCTCCTGCTTGAGCAGGGGGTTGGACTAGATGACCTCCAGACCTTGACTCCTTTAAGATGTGTAAACTTTGACTCCTAGAATTTCCCAGCAAGTCTTCAGGTTGGTGGGTTGCTGGCTGAGGAATTCTGGGAGCTGAAGTCCACCAGTCTTCAAGTGACTGTGTTTAGAGAAATTTAGAGAGATTTGGCTTAATATTTTGGCGTCTAACCTTCCACAGTTTTAATTACTGGCTGCGTAAGGAGGGAACATTCAGTGGAGAGATGCCTTCTGTTATACTTACCCATTGGACACTGATTCAAATGACGTGTCCAGACTGGTTTTAAAACATGCCAAAATAGGTCCGTGGTGCAAAATATGCCAACAGATGGACCCAAGGTGGTATTGAATTCCAGGGATCGGGCTATTCTACCAACGGATACCTAGATCCCTACTGAGGATGCTAAGCCTGTATATACCTGGACAACTCTGATTTTATCCAGTTCTCTCGCTGTCTGAGAAAGCCAATTTTGCAGCTGGTTAACCAACAGCCATTACTTAAAGATGTCCTTTCTTGATTTGCGGAGAGCAAATTCTGGCACTTGAAACCCTGCTACAGAGAGGAGAGAATGGAATACAATTTGCAAAGCTAAACAGCAAGTACCAGATGGGGTTTTTTGGACAATTGACAAGATCAGTGGGGAAGCTGAAACTCAATTCTGGAGTTTGCAGACCTGTCTAAAAAGCAGCATATGGAGAACAGCTGGGTGGCCTCTGTCCAGAAGATCTGTCAATCTCCCTGGTGTTTGTTTGGAGAGTGGGTTTGGTGTCCAGACAGAGGGCATGTTCACAGTTTTCACGCCTTTGGGTTCTATCTAAGCAATCTGTCTGTGGCACAAATTTGATCAATGTTCGTAGAGCACACTTGGGAGACTGCATCCAGTTTTTGCTCACCACAACCTGAAAAAGACGTTGAGAGTCTGGAAAGAGTGCAGAGAAGAGCAGCAAAGATGATTAGAGGACTGGGGGATAAAACATACAAAGAACAGTTGCTGGAATTGAGTATGTCTAGTTTAATGAAGAGAAGGACGAGGGGTAACATAATAACAGTGTTCCAGTATTTGAGGGGCTGCTCCAAAGAAGAGGGAGTCAAGCTATTCTCCAAGGCACCTGAAGGCAGGACAAAGAACAATGGATGGAAAATAACCAAGGAGAGAAGCAACCTGGAACTAAGGAGAAATTTCCTGACAGTGAGAACAATTAACCAGTGGAACAACCTGTCTCCAGAAGTGGTGAATGCTCCAACGCTGGGAGTTTTTAAGAAGGGACTGGACAGCCATTTGTCTGAAATGGTATAGGGTGTCCTGCCAGAGCAGTGGGTTGGACTAGAGGACCTCCAAGGTCTCTGTTGTTCTGTTGTTGTTATTCATAGGAAAAATACCGTGTGATGTGACTCTCTGCTGGGTGCCTGGAACACTCTTCCTGTTTGTTTGTTTGTTTGTTTGTTTGTTTTGTTGGCTTTAGAGAGGGGGAATTGCCAAAGGGGAGAAATAAAAGGAGAGAACTGGAATAGAAGAGAAAGAAAGGAATAGCAGCGACCATGGGAAGGGAGACAGATCCAGCTTCCAAAACTCCAGAGGGTACACACTGACAAAGGAGAAAGCACAAACATTTTAACAAGACAAGTCACAATATAATCCACATCTCTACAGACAGAGTGCACCCTGTACAAAAACAGCAGCTGAGTCACCATAATTATCAGAACTGCCACCACTTAAATCTCTAAATAGATACGATCCTTGGCTCTGTTGGTTGGGAAAGGTCTAGTTTTATTAGAAGTCAAGCATGTTACAGTAATGCAAACCCAGAACTGAAAATCTTAACTGCCTCCCATTGCTGGCCCATCCCTCTTCCAATGACCAATCAGGTTCAAACAAGATGTTTTCAGAACAATCATTTCAAGCGTAGCTTCTTTGCAGCTGCCTTCTTCTCCCAACTGGTTGACCTTGAACCAGCATCTCGGGGAGATACAGAAGTTACTTTCGCTTTCCCCCAAGCTGCCTCCCTCTCATCCATCCTCCACACAGTTCATGGCAGACTGTCCCCACATGGTAGCAAAGGAGAACCTAGTATAAAATGGCAGATGACAATAATGCTCACTGGGCACAATTCTAAAAAAAAAAAAAATCCTATGCCTCCTTAAACAAATCAGTCTTGTAGAGAGTCAAGGTCACCACAGATGGGGACTGCAGCCAAGAAATTAAAAGATGCTTGCTCCTGGGGAGGAAAGTTTGGTAAATCTAGACAGCGTACTAAAAAGCAGAGACATCACCCTGCCAACAAAAGTGCGTATAGTCAAGGCCATGGTTTCCCAGTTGCAATGTACGGCTGCAAAAGTTGGACCATAAGAAAGGCTGAGCACCAAAGAATGGAGGCCTTTGAACTATGGTGCTGGAGAAGACTCCTGTGAGACCCCTGGACTGCAAGGCGATCCAACCAGTCAGTCCTGGAGGAGATCGACCCCGACTGCTCTTTAGAAGGCCAGATCCTGAAGTTGAAACTCAAGTCCTCTGGCCACCTAATGAGAAGGACGGACTCACTGGAGAAGAGCCTGATGCTGGGAAAGATGGAGGGCAAGAGAAGAAGGGGACGACCGAGAATGAGGTGGCTGTGTGGAGTCACTGAAGCAGGAGATGTGAGTTTAAATGGACTCCAGAAGATGGTAGAGGACAGGAAGGTCTGGAGGAACGTTGTCCATAGGGTCGCGATGGGTCAGACTTTGCAAATAACAGCAACAAAGAGGGTCAAAAGACAAGCAGTTTTACAGCTTGGAGAGCATAAGGGCAAAGGATTGTCTTTAGAATGTCCTTCCCTTGAACATTAGGATAGGACTCTCAACTCTCTTCTCCATGAATATGCTTTTTTTGTTTTTACGAGGCAACTGGACTTTCTTGTTTTTCTTTGAAGTTGTTTTGCTTCTCATCCACCCCAAGGGTAAAACACCCAGACACAAACTAAGCAACGTGGTATATGCCGTACAATGCAGTGAGCCATGTGCAGATCTGTACATTGGGAAGACAAAACAGCCACTTCATAAGCATATGGCACAACATAGCAGAACAAACCCATCAGGACAAGATTCAGCCATCCATCTGCCTTGAAAAGATAAAGACCACTCTTTCAAAGACAGTAAAGTCCACATTTTGGACAGAGGGGACCGCTGGTTTGAAAGAGGGGTCAAAGAAGCCATCTGTGTCAAAACTGAACAGCCCTCTCTCAACAAAGGAGGGAGGGATACAACATCATCTACCTCCACTCTACAACACAGTCCTTTCAGCAGTTCCAAGAAGGCTCCACACCCATTTGAACCACTCAGGTGACCCTGAGGACACAGAGAACCCTCCAGGTGGCCTCAACGACTCTCTTTAAAGGATGCAAATGACCACCGGTCTGCAAGGAGTATAAATCCTTCCATTCCCCCACCATCCAGTCAGAGCTGAAGAAGCTTCTTGGATGAGGAGCGAAACGTCTTCAAAGAAAAACACGAAAATCAAGTTGCCCCATGAACAAAAGCATCTTTGGGATAACTATGACCTGGATGATTGATAATCTCCATAGACACTTCTCCATGAATGGACCAGGTGGACCTCCAAGAAGACTTCTTTTCAACCCTCCTGCCTCTAAACCACCTAACGATTTATGCCCATCAATAGGTACATAGACATGATGTGATGGAAGACGTTTGTGTGGCAGCCATCAAATTATATCATCATGAGTCCCATGATTTAGACACAAGATGACAGCTTACCACTGTGTGTTACTCTAGCTGTGGCCTCTGGGCCATCATGAACAGAATCCTCTGAAGTCTTGTAGTTCTATAACAGGGGTCTTCAAACTTGACCCTTTGATGACTTGTGGACTTCAACTCCCAGAATTCCTCAGCCAGGCACACCTGCCTGGCTGACAAATTCTGGGGGTTGAAGTCCACAAGTCATCAAAGGGCCAGGTTTGAGTGCCTGGCTGAGGAATTCTGGGAGTTGAAGTCCACAAGTCATCAAAGGGCCAAGTTTGAGTGCCTGGCTGAGGAATTCTGGGAGTTGAAGTCCACAAGTCATCAAAGGGCCAAGTTTGAGTGCCTGGCTGAGGAATTCCGGAAGTTGAAGTCCACAAGTCATCAAGGGGCCAAGTTGGAAGACCCCTGCTCTATAAGAAGCCCACCTTAATAAGATAAATTGTTCTAGTGTCTTTTTTTCCTTCCAAAATCACTGCGACAGATCTCCCCTTAAAAAAACTGTTTTACAGGTCATCCTTGCCTTACGACCACAATGGAGCCCAAAATTTACCTCGTTAAGCGAGACCGTTGCTAAGTGAATTTTGCCCCCTTCTTACAACTTTTCTTACCACAGAGTTGTGAAATGAATTCCTGCAGTTGTTAAGTTAGCAACACGATTGTTAAGCAAACTTGGCTTTCCCAAAGGTCGCAAACGGGGATCACGTGGTGCCGCGACCGTCATAAATGTGAGTCAGTTGTCAAGTGATCACGTGACCACAGGGATGATGTGAAAAGCGGTCATCAGTCACATCCTTTTTTTTTAATACTGTTGCAACTTCAACTGGTTACTAAACAAACTATTCCTGCCCCCATATTGGTCTTCTTTAAAGCCTTTGTCGTTTCGCCCGTGCTCCAAATTGCGCACCTAACGCTATTATTGCCTTAATATTCCTTATAGGATCTACTGTCTTTAATTTCCTCATTTTGCAGGCCATGCTAATTTGGGGAGGGGGAGTTAAATGTCAGCAGAATATGACAGCAACAGCTAATATCAAAATTAATGAGTGTGTGTGTGTGGTGGTGGTGGTGGGGGATGTGCAAGGAATCACAACTCTTCATTAATTTTAGTGCAACATCACCGTCCTGGTTTGGGAGACGAGAATCTTGACATGAAATACGGCCAAAACTATACGATGGTGTCTTTTAAAAAAATAAAATAAAATAAATCTCTAACAGTTGGCACAAAGGCACCCAGTCGGACAGCTTTCAGATTTCAATCCATCTGATTCATGCTGGAAGGGACCTTGGAGGTCGTCTAGTCCAACCCCTGCTCAGGCAAGAAACCGTATACCATTTCAGACAAGTGGCTGTCCACTCCCTTCTTAAAACCTCCAGTATTGGAGCATTCACTGTTTCTGGAGGCAGGTTGTTCCACTGGTTAATCGTCCTCACTGTTAGGAAGTTTCTCCTTAGTTCTAGGTTGTTTCTCTCCTTGATTAGTTTCTGTCTGTTGCTTCTTGTCCTGCCTTCAGGTGCTTTGAAGAATAGGTTGACCCCCTCTTCTTTGGGGCAGCCCCTCAAATACTAGAATACTGCTATCATGTCATCCCTGGTCCTTCTTTTCTCTAGACTGGTCATACCCACTTTCTGAAACTGTTCTTTGTGTGTTTTAGTCTCCAGGCCTTTGATCATCTTAGTTGCTCTTCTCTGCACTTTTTCCAAAATCTCAACATCTTTTTTGTAATGTGGTGACCAAAACTGGATGCAGTATTCCAGGGGTGGCCTTACTAAGGCTTTATAAAGTATTAATAATACTTCATGTGATTTTGATTCTATGCCTCTGTTTATACAACCAAGGATTGTATTAGCTTTTTTGGCTGCTGCTGCACACGTATGGCTCACCTTTAAGTAATCGTCCACTAGGACTCCAAGTTCCCTCTCACAGTTACTGGTTTTGAACCAGGTTTCACCTAATCTGTACTTGTAACCTTAGTTTACTCAATTAGATAACCTGTATTGTCATTTTTTCCTGTGGGCACAATGGCACACATTAAAAATGAAATTTAGTTGCTTGCTCTCAAAGTGTACACATGCATAACATACATTTAAAACATACTATATACAGTATATGTATAGACCTACACCCTTAGATATAAGTAACATACAAATATTATTCACTGTCCATCTTGAATCCATAATGGAAGGAGGAAGCTTGAGAGTTCGCAAGGTTAATGCTGTATGGAACAAAACTGTGACTGAATCTGGATGTTCTGCTTCGGATACCACGAAGCCCCCTCTTGGAAGGTAACAAGGAAAACAGGTTGTGAAGAGGGTGTGTAGTGTCCCAGACAATCTTACGGATGCTGCTCAAGCAACGCTTCTGTGCCATGTTCTGGATGGGAGGGAGGGAGCTGCCAATGATCTTTTCTGCCGTCCTCACCACTCTCTGCACCACCTTCCTGTCTGAAGCAGGGATGCTTCCAAACCAAACTGTGATGCCGTAGGACAGGATGCTCTCGATCGTCCCTCTGTAGAAAGTGGTGAGGACAGCAGAAGGAAGATGTGCTTTTCTCATGCGACGCAGAAAATGCAGGTGCTGGTGATCTTTCCTAGTTGGGTTATGAAATGTCAAGAAAGCTATGAAGTTCAGAAAGCATCAAGGACCCTACAGTCCTCTTCCTCCTCCTCCTCCTTTTTGCAAACCCTCCCTTCTAACACTGGTGATATTACCTAGTTTCAGAAAGTGGGTATGACCTCTGCAAGAAAGCAACCAAGCTCAGAGAGCACAAAGGATCCCACTGTCCTTTTCCTTCTTCTCCTTCTCCTTCTCCTTCTCCTTCTTCTCCTCCTCCCTTTTCCTTCTCCTCTTTCTGCCCCCCCCTCTGCCTCCTCTTCCTCCTCCTCCTCCAAAACTCCACTTGCTTCTCACAGTGATGATGTGATCTAGTTGGGTCATGAAACATCTTCAGGAAAACCACCAAGCTCAGGAGACAATCAAGGACCCCACAGTTCAGCCCTATTCGCTTATTTTGGTGAGGATGGCCAACCTTAACCTTGTGGGTCACCTGTGTCTCCCCAACCCAAGTGGGTAGTGATCCTCTCAAGTGGATTGTGCCAACATTTGGGTCTTCTGAGCTTTAAGAACTGGGAAAGACGTGTGTCATTCGTCATCCATTCATTCAAATTGTATGGACGCTTATTTATTCATTCATTCAAATTGTACGGACACTTATTTATTCATTCATTCAAATTGTATGGAGACCCACTTTCTGGTGAAAAGAGGTGACATGTTTCTTTGAGCATTTCAAACGGCCCCTTTGTTTAGAGCATTCTTTGGCAATCCATAGAAAAAGAACATGACAACCCGAGTGACATTTTCCAAAATGATGGAGAGAAGCCCACTCAAAAGAGAGGAGGCCAACCAGTCCAGGATAAATTGGTGGAAGGAGAAAGAGATGGAAAAGATTTTTTTTTTTAAGTAATGCCTCTTTTTCCCTACATGCTTGTTCCTGACACACTCAGCAGGTGCCGAAATGGCTGGCATTGAAGGCCTTGCTTTTTTCAATAAAGATTATCTGATGTGCTTTGATTGTTGCTTTGATATTTTTCAAAGGGCAGACATGTTGCCTAATGGCCTCTTCCTGTGTGGAGCATGGGAGCTTAATGTTTAATCATTTGATTCTCCATTCCTGCAATGAATTGGAAATGAAAGAAACAAGGAACTTTTAGAACACAGAATAACAGAGCTGGAAGGGACCTTGGAGGTCTTCTAGTCCAGCTCCCTGCTTGAGCAGGAAAGAACAGAACAGAACAGAATAGAATAGAATAGAAAATATGGAATGGGATGGAATAGTATGGGATGGGATGGGATGGGATAGAATAGAATAGAATAGAGTAGAGTAGAGTAGAGTAGAGTAGAGTAGAGTAGAGTAGAGTAGAGTAGAGTAGAGTAGAGTAGAGTAGAGTAGAGTAGAATAGAATCTTTATTGAGAATAGAGTAGAGTAGAGTAGAGTAGAGTAGAGTAGAACAGAACAGAACAGAACAGAATAGAACAGAACAGAACAGAACAGAATAGAATAGAATAGAATAGAAAATATGGAATGGGATGGAATAGGATGGGATGGGATGGGATGGGATAGAATAGAATAGAGTAGAGTAGAGTAGAGTAGAGTAGAGTAGAATAGAATCTTTATTGAGAATAGAGTAGATAGAATAGAGTAGAATAGTATAGAACAGAACAGAACAGAACAGAACAGAATAGAATAGAATAGAATAGAATAGAATAGAATAGAATAGAAAATATGGAATGGGATGGAATAGGATGGGATGGGATGGGATAGAGTAGAGTAGAGTAGAGTAGAGTGGAACAGAACAGACGAATAGAATAGAATAGAATAGAACAGAACAGAATAGAATAGAATAGAATAGAACAGAACAGAACAGAACAGAATAGAATAGAATAGAATAGAATAGGAATAGAGTAGAACAGAGTAGTGTAGAGTAGAGTAGAGTAGAGTAGAGTAGAGTAGAGTAGAGTAGAGTAGAAGCTGGAAGGGACCTTGGAGGTCTTCTAGTCCAGCCCCCTGCTCAAGCAGGAGACCCTATACCATTCCAGACAAGTGGCTGTCCAGTTTCTTCTTAAAAGCCTCCAGTGATGGGGCACTCACAACTTCTGAAATCGATAAGAAGAAACCCAAACAATGATTAAGAAGAAACATAGAATGTAGGATACTAGGATTAGAAGGGACCTTAGAAGTCTTCAACTCCTTGCTCAAGCAGGAGACTCTATATCATTCCATAGAAATGGTTGCGTTTAAACTAAACTAAACCAAACTAAACTAAACTAAACTAAACTAAACTAATAATAAAATAATTAAAATAAAATAATAATAAAATAAATAAAGTAAAATAATAAAAATAAAATAAAATAAATAAAATAATAATAACTG
This sequence comes from Crotalus helleri, assembly GCA_024509115.1. Lineage (NCBI taxonomy): Eukaryota > Metazoa > Chordata > Lepidosauria > Squamata > Viperidae > Crotalus > Crotalus helleri. The sequence goes on from JAKSXO010000092.1 coordinate 972,714, forward strand.
AACTAAAATAAAATAAAATAAAAACTAAACTAAACTAAAGTAAAATAATAAAAGTAAACTAAAATAATAATAATAAAATAAATAAAGTAAAATAATAAAACTAAACTAAAATAAACTAAAATAAAATAAAAACTAAACTAAACTAAAGTGAAATAATAAAGGTAAACTAAAATAATAATAATAAAATAAATAAAGTAAAATAATAAAACTAAACTAAACTAAAATAATAATAAAATAAATAAATATATTAAAATAATACATATAAACTAAACTAAAATAAATAAAATAATAAAAATACAAATAATAAATAAATAAATAAAATAATAATAAAAATAAAATAAAATAATCTAAAATAAAATATAAAATAAAATAATAAATAAAATAAAATAATAAAATAAAATAAATAGTAAAATAATAAAATAAAATAAATAGTAAAATAATAAAATAAAATAAATAATAAAATAAATAATAAATAAAATAAAATAAAGATAAATTTGAAGGAGTTTTTTTTCCTCTTTCCTCCTACCCAAAAATTACATCTGGAAATGATCAGGATATTTGAAATGTCGATGGCGTTAAAAAGGGACAGGCATTCTCCATCCGTTCTATTTGCAGAGTTTATCTCTACGTATACATAATGCACCATATATTTCTGGGCCCCTTTTGGAAAACAAGCTTTTTCCTAATGAGCTGAACTTTTAATGTGTACGTAGTTCCTTGGAACACATTTTTATCCGGTACACTCAATTTTAAGGGTTTTTTTTTTCTTTTGTTTTTCTGAAGTTACCCACTACAGGATCCCAAAAAAAGGAATGCACGAAGCGACAATTACGCGAGGAAGCGAAAATAGAACACTGGTATAAAGTTTTCTCAGTGACGAGTTTCTGATGTGCCCTCAGGGAATTTGAGTTATGTAAGAATCCCATATGTGCACATTTGTAAATGTGCTTAATTTAAATGCCCTGAACGGTTCAGGTTTTCCTTGGGCAGGAATTTTGGGATCTGATTCACTGTCGAGCGAGGCCCTGGGTCTGATTCATCCGGGGGGCAGAATAACTGAGGCTCTAATTATGGAGTTTGAATATGTGCTGATGAATTAGCAGAATTCCACACCCTCTCTCTTGGCGTTGCGCACACAAGTGAAATGTATGCATTGGCACAGCATAATGAGCCACGTGGTGTGCCTGTCAGATGGGTAAGAGCATAGGAAGCTATGGAACTATTCGTGCAATAGGAAGATCCAGGATGCTATCCTTCTTAGCAACAACCTTGATCATTTTTCTCCCCCCCCTCTCTACACACACACACACACACACACACACACACACACACACACACACACACCAACAACCTAGAACTAAAGAGAAACGTCCTAACAGTGAGAACAATTATTCAGTGGAACAGCTTGTCCCCAGAAGTTGTGGGTGCTCCATTACTGGAAGCTTTCAAGAAAAGATCACACAATTATTTGCTTGGAATGGTATAGGGACTCTTGCCTGAGCAGGGGGTTGGACTAGAAGACCTTCAAGGTCCCTTCCAGCTCTGTTATTCTGTTATTCTGTATTCTCTCTCTCTCTCTTTCTCTCTCTCTCACACACACACATACACACACACACACAATCTATCATCTATCATCTCTGCCTCTATCTATCTATCTATCTATCTATCATCTATCTATTGTCTATTTATCATCTCTTTATTTATAGCTATCTATTTAATGTCTACCTTATATATATATCTGTCTGCCATCTATCTATTGTCTATTTATCATCTATTTTTATAGCTATCATCTATTTCAGTGGTTCTCAACCTGTGGGTCGGGACCCCATTTGGGGTCGAACGACCATTTCACGGGGGTCGCCAAGCAAGGCTATCCGCCATTTCCCCCCCCTTTTCTTTGGCCACGCCCCTGGCACCCAGTGATGTTTAAGTGGTTGGGGGTCACCACAACATGGGGAACTGTATTAGGGGGTCGCGGCATTAGAAAGGTTGAGAACCACTGATCTATTTAATGTCTATCTTATATTAAGGTGACCAACCGTCCTGCTTTAGGGAGGACAGTCCTTCTTTTTTAAGTTCTGTCCTCCCTCGAAAAGTGTCCTCCTACATGTCCTCCTTTTCGATATTTGAAGACTAATTTGCAGGACTTTTTTTCCCCTCATACAGTAGAACGCTCAGAACGGCGTTCCGGTACCTTTTTTTGATGGTTTTTTTTTTTCAACTTTTGCATGAGCTGTGCTCCTCCCCCTATTGGCTTTCGAAAGCCAATAGGAATTGCTGCTAAGCGCGCCAAAATACCCGCCCGGCAAACTTTGCACATGTAAGTTGTCTGCAGAGAAGGCGAATTGGCAGGAACTTTGCACCCCTCCCTGCTATCCAACTACATCATCTCCTAGTTAGTCCCGAAGATACCTGGAGGAGACTGGAGCAGCGATGCCACAGTAACTTGATCTTCGGCCCTGCTAGGGCAATAATGGCTGCGGGCACAAGAGGCAGGGGCAGTGGGGCTGCTGCAGGTGGGGGTGTGAGGGGCGGTGGTGGCCAGCTGCCCCCATGCTGTGAGAGTCGCGGGGCCGGCTCTACACAGGGCTGTGCAGGGTGGGCAGTGGTGCTGTCCAGCCTCTTCTTAAAAACTTCCAGTGTTGGAGCATTCACCACTTCTGGAGGCAGGTGGTTCCACTGGTTAATTGTTCTCACTGTCAGGAAGTTTCTCCTTAGTTCCAGGTTGCTTCTCTCCTTGGTTAGTTTCCACCCGTTGCTTCTTGTCCTGCCTCAGGCGCTTTGGAGAATAGCTTGACTGCCTCTTCTTTGGGGCAGCCCCTGAGATACTGGAAGACTGCTATCCTGTCCCCCCTTGTCCTTCTCTTCATTAAACTAGACATACCCAATCCAGCAACCGTTCCTTATATGCTTTAGCCTCCAGTCCCCTAATCAAGGCTCTTCTTCTCATAGAAAGGCCACAACAGAGTTCTGATACCTTTTTTGGATGGAACCTTGTAGGGTAGGCAAGGCAGGTTTCATGACATGTGTGAGTTCCGGCACCTTTTTTTTTTTTTTTTTTTAGAAAAAAAGCATTGCCCCTAATTATCTTTGCTGTTCTTCTCTGTACTCTTTCTAGAGTCTCAACATCTTTTTTACATCGTGGTGACCAAAACTGGATGCAGTATTCCAAATGTGGCCTTATCAAGGCATTGCAAAGTGGTATTAACACTTCACGTGATCTTGATTCTATCCCTCTATTAATGCAGCCTAGCACTGTGTTGGCTTTTTTGGCTGTTGCAGCACATGGCTGGCTCGTATTTAAGTGGTTGTCCACTAGGACTCAGAGGTCCTTCTAACAGTTACTACTATTGAGCAAGGTACCCCATATACTATACCTGTACATTTGGTTTTTCTTGCTTAAATGTAGAACCTTGCTTTTTTCACCATTGAATTTCATTTTGTTAGATAGCGCCCAGTGTTCAAGTCTGTCCAGATCTTCCTGTATCTTCTGGAGTGTTGGCTCTTCCTGCCAGCTTGGCGTCGTCTGCAAATTTGATGAGTTCCCCATTTATCCCCTCATCCAAGTCATTAATGAAGATGTTGAAGAGCACTGGGCCCAGAACAGAGCCCTGGGGAACCCCACTACACACTTCCCTCCATGTGGATGTGGTTCCATTGAGGACCACACGCTGAGTACAGCCAGTCAGCCAGCTACAGATCCATCTGGTGGTGATGCTGTCTAACCCACATTTTTCTATCTTATCAAGTAGTAGGTTGTGATCTACTTTATCAAATGCTTTCCTGCTGGCTTGGGAATTCTGGGAATTGAAGTCCATACATCTTAAAGTTGTCAAGGTTGAGAAACCCTGATCTAGATGTATAAAAACAGACCATTATTCTCTTCCATTGCTATGAAGGTAGAAACTAAGCACTGTTTACTCTTAATGAATCGTATATTCCCCCGAGTTAAATTTCCATTTCTATTTCCCATTAAAAAGCACTTGCTGCAGTAAAGCACCTCTTTAATCGTGCAAAATATTTAACAAATAATTTGAGAACTGCAATTCTTCAGACTGCATTGGAAGCAGATCCTTCCTTTCGTTTTTACAAACTCGGCTTCATTTTATTTACTGTTAAGGGATGCTCAGGGATTTCAAATATGCATCTCATATTCTTCCAACCAAGGACACAAACCTGGGACAATGGAAATAACCTGTGGGAAGGAAAGGTTTGTGATGGCAACAGGGAGGAAAAGGACTAGGTGTGACAACTGCCCTCGGATGTGTAGTAGGAGTCTGGAGCTTAGTGAAAAAGTAGGACAAAGACATTGTTATCAATGCAATTTGAAGATATACGTCCATTGTAATAAAGTTACAGGTTCTCATTCTTGGCAAAATCCTTGGGAGATGTGGGTTTGCTCCCTCAAACAGTGAATAGAATAGAATAGAATAGAATAGAATAGAATAGAATAGAATAGAATAGAATAGAATAGAATAGAATAGAATAGAATAGAATAGAATAGAATAGAATAGAAAATATGGAATGGAGTGGAGTGAAGTGGAGTGGAATGGAATGGAATAGAATAGAATAGAATAGAATAGAATAGAATAGAATAGAATAGAATAGAATAGAATAGAATAGAATAGAATAGAATAGAATGCAGAATATGGAATAGAATAGAATAGAATAGAATAGAATAGAATAGAATAGAATAGAATAGAATAGAATAGAATAGAATAGAATAGAATAGAATAGAATAGAATGCAGAATATAGAATAGAATAGAATAGAATAGAATAGAATAGAATAGAATAGAATAGAATAGAATAGAATAGAATAGAATAGAATGCAGAATATGGAATAGAATAGAATAGAATAGAATAGAATAGAATAGAATAGAATAGAATAGAATGCAGAATATGGAATAGAATAGAATAGAATAGAATAGAATGCAGAATATGGAATAGAATAGAATAGAATAGAATAGAATAGAATAGAATAGAATAGAATAGAATAGAATAGAATAGAATAGAATAGAATGCAGAATATGGAATAGAATAGAATAGAATAGAATAGAATAGAATAGAATAGAATGCAGAATATGGAATAGAATAGAATAGAATAGAATAGAATGCAGAATATGGAATAGAATAGAATAGAATAGAATAGAATAGAATAGAATAGAATAGAATGCAGAATATGGAATAGAATAGAATAGAATAGAATAGAATAGAATAGAATAGAATAGAATAGAATAGAATAGAATAGGAGAGGAAAGGAGAGGAAAGGAGAGGATAGAACAGAACAGAACAGAACAGAACAGAACAGAATAGAATAGAATAGAATTGTCCTCACTGTCAGGAAGTTTCTCTTTAATTCCAGGTTGCTTCTCTCTTTGATCAGTTTCCAACCATTGTTTCTTGTCTTGCCCTCTGGTGCTTTGGAGAATAATTGGAGCCCCCCCTTCTTTGAAGCAGCCCCTCAGATACCGGAACATTGCTATCATGTCTCCCCTATTTCTTCTTTTCTTTAGACTAGCCAAACCCAAGTCCCGCAGCTGTTCTTTGTATGTTTCAGTTTCCAGGCCTTGGATCATCTTCGTTGCTCTTCTCTGAATTTTTTCCAAACTCTCAACATCTTTTTTCCGATATGGTGACCAAACGTGCTGCAGTATTCCAGGTGTGGCCTCACTGGGGCTTTATAAAGCGGTACTAATACTTTGCATGGTCTTGATTCTATGCCTCTGTTTATACAACCCAGGATTGAATTAGTTTTTTTTAGCTACTGCTGCACATGGCTGACTCATGGTTAAGTGATCGTCCACTAGGACTCCAAGGTCCCTCTCACATGAAAACTAGCTGGGTCACATTGGGCCAGTTACTTTGTCTCAGCCCAGCCCACCTCACAGGATTGTTGTGGGGAAAATAAGAGGAGGAAGGGTGTGGTGGACATGTTTGCTAATTTGAGTTATTTGTAAAAATGATAGAAGCGGGTTATATACCTAAATAAATGAAATCCATTCTCGTGTTTTGAAATGAGTCGAATGAGTGCCAAGGATGGATGATCAAGCATTCAGAAGATGGCGACCATGTTCTTTCAAGCTTGTGAGCAGCCATTTAAAGGAAGGAAGGAGGGAGGGAGGGAGGGAGGGAGGGAGGGGAGGAAGGAAGGAAGGAAGGGAAGAAGGAAGGAAGGAAGGATGGAAGGAAGGAAGGAAGGGAGAGAGGGAGGGAGGGAGGAAGGAAGGAATGAGATGTATGATTGGAAGGAAGGAAGGAAGGAAGGAGAGAAGGAGGGAAGGGAGAAAGGAAGGAGGAAGGAAGGAAGGAGATGTATGATTGGGAGGAAGGAAGGAAGGAAGGAAGGAGGGAGGGAGGCAAGGGAGGGAGGGAGGGAGAGAGGGAGGAAGGAAGGAGGGAGGGAGGAAGGAAGGAAGGAAGGAAGGAAGGAAGGAAGGAAGGAAGGAAGGAAAGAGATGTATGATTGGGAGGAAGGAAGGAGGGAGGGAGGGAAGGAAGGGAGAGAGGGAGGGAGGGAGGGAGGGAAGGGAGGAAGGAAGGAAGGAGGGAGGGAGGGGAGAAAGGAAGGGAGGGAAGGGGGGGAGGAAGGAAGGAGATGTATGATTGGGAGGAAGGAAGGAAGGAGGGAGGGAGGGAGGGAGGGAGGGAAGGAAGGATGGATGGAGGGAGGGAGGGAGGGAGGGAAGGGAGGGAGGGAGGAAGGAAGGAAGGAGGGATGGAGGAAGGAAGGAGGGAGGGAGGGAAGGAAGGAAAGAGATGTATGATTGGGAGGAAGGAAGGAGGGAGGGAGGGAAGGAAGGGAGAGAGGGAGGGAGGGAGGGAAGGGAGGAAGGAAGGAAGGAGGGAGGGAGGGGAGAAAGGAAGGGAGGGAAGGGTGGGGGGAAGGAAGGAGATGTATGATTGGGAGGAAGGAAGGAAGGAGGGAAGGATGGAGGGAGGGAGGGAGGGAGGGAAGGGAGGGAGGGAGGGAGGAAGGAAGGAAGGAAGGAAGGAAGGAGGGAGGGAGGGAGGGAGGGAGGGAGGGAGGGAGGAAGGAAGGAAGGAAGGAAGGAAGGAGATGTATGATTGGGAGGAAGGAAGGAGGGAGGGAGGGAGGGAGGAAGGAAGGAAGGAAGGAAGGAAGGAAGGAAAGAAGGAAGGAAGGAAGGAAGGAAGGAAGCAAAGAAGGAAGGAAGGAAGGAAGGAAGGAAGGAGATGTATGATTGGGAGGGAGGGAGGGAGGGAGGGAAGGAAGGAGAGAGGGAGGAAGGAAGGAAGGAAGGAAGAAGGAAGGAAGGAAGAAGCAAACAAATTTAATAATAACTAAGAAAGGCCTACATCCCAACATGTAAAGGTTGTTGACCATCTTAAGTACTAGAGTTTTTTAATCCTCACAATTCTGTGTCTTGTTTCTACAACAAAACAAACAGCAACAAGGAAAGAGAATCCAAACACCTCAACATGTTCTGAAGCGGGTCTCAAAATAACAGTCTTTGCAATGTGGAATCATAGTTTTACTTTTATTTTTTTATTTTTTTTAAATGTCAAAACACCTCCTTTGCATCTCAAGGAAGAACAGGAAGTTGTCACTTCTAACAGAGATTCATTAATTGTGCTGCCAAAACGAACAGCCCAACAATCTCTGGGATGTTGTTATCTCTGGCAGGGTGTGTGTGTGTGTGTGTGTGTGTGTGTGTGTGTGTGTGTGTGTGTGTGTGTGATTTAATCAAGCTAATGAAGAAATAATATAATAAGGAGAACTAGAATGCTGATGACTCGTTCAATATTGGTTAAATTCTATCAAACAATATTATTCAGTCAGGATGAAAATGGTAATTTGGACTATAATTGAAAGTTCTGAAAAGGAAAACAAATAGAGCCATGTTATTTTTGCATGATTTTTAACCTAATCAGTCAATGAACTAGCATATACTTTTCTCCTACATTTGTACAATATGCTAATCAGATTAGCTTGTATCTTCAGAAAAATTAATAGAAAACCTTCCTTCCTTTATCATATATCTCCTTCCTTCCTTCCTTCCTTCCTTCCTTCCTTCCTTCCTTCCTTCCTTCCTTCCTTCCTTCCTTCCTTCTCTCAATCATACATCTCCTTCCTTCCTTCCATCCCTCTCTCCTTCCTTCCTTCCTTCCTTCTTTCTTTCCTTCCTTCCTTTCTCCCAATCATACATCTCCTTCCTTCCTTCCTTCCTCTCAATCATACATCTCCTTCCTTCCTTCCATCCTTGCCTCCCTCTCTCCTTCCTTCCTTCCTTCTTTCCTCCCTCCCTTCCTTCCTTCCTCCTGAATATCTATTTTGAAGGAAAACCAAAGAAAGATCTCATAAAATCATGTGTCTTGTACTGTATGTATTAAACAAATCCAGGCTAACCTATGTACCTGTATGTCTCTGTGTTAAGTTACTTAATGTTAAATAAACTGACATAGTTAAACCGCTTACTAGTATATATAAATTTTGTTCTTCAAATAGGAGTCCTGATGATGAAAAACATGTACAGATAGAGGAGTCCCCTTGAGTTTCTCAGACCATATAATAACTGATGAATTCTCCATCCTTTTTGATCTCTTTGTTATGATCAAAATGCTCTGTCTTTCCCCCCCCCTGTTCTTTCCAAACGATGCAATCGAAATTGCATTTGTCTTTATAGGAAGACTACAGAAAACTTTAGCAACTCTTCAACACCCTCCCTCCTTTTCAACGCCAGCAGCTCAACGTTATCCCATTTACGAAAAACACTTGGAAGCCCTCTGAGATGTTTCTTCAAAGAATGTCTATGGAGATCCTCCGTCATCCAGGTTACGGTTGTCTCAAAGGTGCTTTTCCGAAAGGCCACTGGACTTTCTTGATTTTTCCTTGAAGACGTTTTGCTTCTCATCCAAGAAGCTTCATCAGTTCTGACCGGATGGTGGTGGGGTGTCATGGTTCCGACAGATGAAACTCTTCAAAGAACTTCGTGGCATTGTTTACCTTAATGAATCTTTATTCAAGTTGCATAGCATCAGCACGTACATGGTCGAAGCCAAAATCTGAATTCTCCTCCCCTAAACACATAGTATCACAATTCCCTCCTCTAATTAACCGTCATAAATCACATTCTCCAATTAGTTTGAAATGCAGACCTTCCTTCCAGTTCTTCTATCCGGCCATTTCTTATCATCTCTTATTTGAAACAACCTTAAAAAACACTCTACTATGATGTTGTTATGTCTAACTAACTCCCATACACATTCTTCCTCTTACCCCCCCCCATTAACATCTAATTGTAACTCTAAAAGTAACACACAAATTAAGGGGAAATTGGCTGCATCTTCATATATTGTCAAAGCAAGAACATCTGATGTCAGCAACGTTGACATCGGGATGATGGAAGGATCGTTTCTGACAGCTTTGACTGTCAGAAGTAACCCTTCCATTCCTCCACCTCACCATCAAGTCAGAACTGACGAAGCTTCATGGATGAGAAGTGAAACGTCTTCCAGGAAAAACCGAGAACGTTTCTTCAAAGAACTTTGCAGACAATTTTCAGCGCCTCTCTTCACACATGCACAGCCTCCCCCTACCAAGATTTACTGATTACCCCAAGATTTTTGTAGCACTAGAAATGGACTATCCGAAAGACTGCAGTCCCTTCCTAAGCCACAAGATAGAGTGAAATGCCAGATTTAAGAGTGAATCAAACATTTCTCCCTTTCCAACAGCAAATCGCATAAACTTACAATCTAAACTTGTCAGGAAATAACTGCCTAAAGATAATTGGAACTGGTCCACAGCCATGTGGGTTTGATTATGAAGCCCACTCAACTGGAAGGAATGAAGTGACACCTCATTCTGCCAAAAGGCTTCTATTTTCAGCTAAGAGAAATCACGAATGTTGGCTGCATTTTCCCTGAGTGGAAACCCACCCACAGCTCTTGAGGTGCAGGTCTCAATCTAGAGTGGCTTCAAATTCCCCTCTGCTTTGGGTTTCTGGCAGAAATTCCAGACATTTATCTCACAGTTACACCATCATCATCATCAGAGTTGGAAGGGACTTTGGAGGTCTTCCAGTCCAGCTCTCTGCTCAAGCAGGAGATCCTATAACTTTCCAAATTAGTGGTTCTCTGATCTCTTCTTAAAAACCTCCCGTGATGGAGCACCCACAACATCTGGAGGCAACTTCTGTTCCACTGGTTAATTGTTCCCACTCTCAGGAAATTTCTCCTTAGTTCCAGGTTGCTTCTCTTCTTGATTGGTTTCCATCTGTTGTTTCTTGTCTTGTCTTCTGGTGCTTTGACCCTCTCTTTTTGTGGCAGCCCTCAAAAGTGGGAACATTGCTAGCATGTCATCCTTCTTTTCACAAGACTAGACATACCCAATTACTGTAACCCTTCTTTGTATGTTTTAGCCTCCAGTCCCTTAATTATCTCAATTGCTCTTTGCGCTCTTCCCAAAGTTTCAACATTTTTTTTTTATATTGTGATGACCAAAACCAGAAGCAGTATAGATTCTCCTGCTTGAATAGGGGTATCGACTAGAAGACCTCCAAGGTCCCTTCACTTCCTATTCTAATTCTATTCTATTCTATTCTATTCTATTCTATTCTATTCTATTCTATTCTATTCTATTCTATTCTATTCCATTCCATTCCATTCCATTCCATCCCATCCCATCCCATCCCATCCCATCTCATCCCATCCATCCCATCCCATCCCATCCCATCCCATCCCATCCCATTCCATTCCATTCCATTCCATTCCATTCTATTCTATTCTATTCTATTCTATTCTATTCTATTCTATTCTATCCCTGATGTTGGGAAAGATGGAAGGAAAAAAGAGAAGGGGACAGCAGAGGAGAAGATGATTGGATAGTGTCATTGATGCAACAGACAGGAATTTGGGCAAATTCTGGGAGACAGTGAAGGACAGAGAAGGCCTGGCCTGCTTTGGTCCAGGGGGTTGTGTAGACTTAGACAAAACTTAGCAATTCAACAACAAAAATAGATAAGTATTTTTAGGTGTCTAAGCATCGAGCACAAAGGGAGAAATTGCTTCTCCATTTCTGAAAACATGCAGGAGATGGGTTCCAATTCTTTCTCTTCGTATAAATAATTCAGCTGAGCTTGTTGGCCTGGTAGATGGTTACATCAAGGAACATCAGCCGTTCTCCATATCAATGTAACCTATGAGTAATTTTACATAATGCTCTAGCCAAAAAAGTCAATGAAGATCTGTGCTCCATTATGTGCATTTGGCTAATGAGTGATGCTGTTAAAATTGACATTTCTTGAGAAATCCTCTCACATCCATCTGGTTTTTTTTTTTAATCTTCTTGAACTTTTTCATTCCAGCAAAGATGAGAGAAAATGTCACGAGTTCACTGTAATATTAGTTTTCACCCCTTCTGTCTCCCTTTGAAACCAGCCACCGCCTTTGCAACAAAGTGGAATATGAAATGGTAAGATTTTTACGAGTTGATTGAAAACTTTTTTTAAATATTATTGGAGAAGAGGAGAAGAGAAGAGGAGAGAAGAGAAAAGAAGAGAAGAGAAGAGGAGAGAAGATGAGAGAAGATGAGAGTTTAGGAGAGGAGAGGAGAGGAGAGGAGAGGAGAGGAAAAGAGAAGAGAAGAGAAGAGAAGAGAAGAGAAGAGAAGAGAAGAGAAGAGAAGAGAAGAGAAGAGAAGAGAAGAGAAGAGAAGAAGAGGGAGGAGGGAAGGAAATGGGAAAAGAAGAAGGAGGAAGGATGGAAGAAAGGAAGAAAGAAAAAGAAAGAAAGGGAGGGAGGGAAGAAGGAAGGAAGGAAGGAAGGAAGGAAGGAAGGAAGGAAGGAAGGAAGGAAGGAAGGAAGGAAGGAAGGAAGGAAGGAAGGAAATGTTAATTCCGGTAATGGAAGAAGGGATGAAAAAAAGTGATGGAAACTGTCAGAGACAGCAAAACCATCCTAATTCAGAAAAAGGATGTATCCATCTTTGTTTCTGCTTGGAGATTGCTTGTAGACTTTGTGTTCAAAACAGAGTAAAAAAATCCTGGACTATTAGATGAACATATTGTCATAGAAATGTCTAGTAGTTACTAATTATGTGAAAAGAAAAAGTCGGGACTGTAAATATTACTTTGCAATTTATGGCAGAAAAAAAAAGTGGAGAGTCACTGATATATTTTTTTTCTTCTCTTCCCATCTCTTTTCTCCTTCCTTTCCCCCTCTCCATGTTTCCCATGCCTTTATTTCCTTTTGCACTGTATATTAAACTTCAATAAAATCTTTAATGTGGAAAAAAAAAAGAAAGGAAGGAAACGGTAACAGGTGCTATAACAGCTAGCAACAGCTGTTTCCACTTTTTAGGAGTTTGTTCTTCTTTTTTTGCTGGAAGATTAATGGACTGTTAAAACCACATGGCCTCAACTGTGACACAAAAACCATCTCAAGCCCTCTCTAAATCATCCTAAGTAATTCCAAAGACCCAGCAACTCCAGAAGACAAAACAAGAGTCATCTACAACATATAGTGTAAGGACTGCAACAGCCACTACTTAGGACAAACAGACAGAAGACTGGCAGAACACATCTGTAAATGCCACCTTAGCACTCAGAAGACATGATGGAAGCCTTTTAATTTCACAACATACAGTAGTGGCCAAACTTGTGGAAACCTTTTGGGCAAAGTGTACAGTAGAAATGCCACCTTTGGTTAGGTTTCCACCCATTTTTCTTCTCATTTCTTTATAACTGTAGCCTTGTTCACTTAATAATTCTATTTTACATCACTTTCTGGCAACCAGTCAACCTTTTGCACCATTACTTTAATTTTATTACGTTTTGCAAGCTCACTAAATGAAAGAACACAAAAAAACCCAACCAACTTGATAGCCATCACAAAACACACTGACAAATGTCCTCCTCTCAGCTTCAATACATGAGATCAATCACTGGATCCCACTGTGATCTGACTGGCTCATGGCCAAAACAAGATGACACCTGATTGGCTCTCTAAACACTCATGCTCATTGGCTACAATCAGATGAAGGAAAGTTACCTGAGATCAACCTAAGCAAGTGTGCTTCCATTTCCTGGTTATGTGGCTATAACTTTTCAGAGAATACACTACAGATAATTGAATAAACTATGTTGCATTACATTCTTGATTAAATTATCTTTCCATTGATATATATTTTATGGTACTACTCCAAAAAAAGTGGTGTTATTAGCCATCAAACCTCAAAAATACACTTTTGCCAAAAGGTTTCCACACTTTTCACCACTACTGTATAGACCAGTGGTTCTCAACCTGTGGGTCGGGACCCCCATTTGGGGTCGAACGACCATTTCACGGGGGTCGCCAAACAACGCAGTCCGCCATTTTTCCCCCCTTTTCCTTAGCTGTGCTACTCCCTTTTATTCTATTGGCTTTTGAAAGCCAATAGAATAGACTCTCTTGAATAGAGTCTAATTCTATTGGCTTTCAAAACCAATAGGAATTGTCCAGGCTGTCTCTGCCCTGCTGAGCCCGCCAAAAGTCCCATTCTGCAAACAGTGCCGCACCAGTTGAGTAGTCCTTGACTTACGACCGGTTGAGTAGTCCTCGACTTACGACCGGTTGGGGGTCACGGCATTAAAAAGGTTGAAAACCACTGGTATAGACAGACTTGACCATAGTTTCAGCTGAGAAATTGTGACCATCCTAGCCCAAGCCAAGCCCCAAAGCACCAAACAACCCCTGGAAGCCTGGCATTCAGACAAATCAGCCATCAACAGGCACATAGAGATAAATGACATCTACTGTCAGAATCCAATCATATTTCATCTTTAATTATCAAATATAGAAACTCCCAATTCTGCCTTCTTTGGATTCTGCCATAAGAGGGAGAGAAGGGGGAGAACAAAGGGGCTTTATGGCCCTCACTTCCTTCAATAGACTTCAAAGAGCTGAATGCTGAATGTGTGTTTATTGTAACCTATTGTAACCTCAAAGCGTTAGCACCAGAGATCATTAGCATTAACAAAGAAGAGTATTTGCCTTTCATGTAGTTATCTGAAGTCTCCATCCAGACGGAAGGAAGAAGAAACGGGGTGGAATTGTGATACTTGAAACTATCACTGGAAGGGGGGTTGATTGGGTGGGACTACTGGGGAACCCCTTAAAACCTTGAATGGGAGAGCTTGGACCCCAAGTCCTGTCTAGCATGCCTGCAACCATTTTCTCTTAATAAAGGATTCCTGTTGGAAGAACTATTCCAAGAGTTCTGTCTTCTTAAGATGCAAAGTGGGGTGGGTCCTTACATCTACATACCATTCAAAAGAGACAATCGATCAGCCAAAAGAAGAATCCACTGTCAGAGTCATTCTCCTCTTTCTCCTCTTTCTTCTCCTCTTCCTCCTCTCCCTCCTCTTCCTCTTCTACACAAGTCCCACACCCTTCCTGGATTGATGGTATTACCTAGTTGGGTAATGAAATGTCTGCCCCAAATAATCAAGCTCAAAGAGTATAAAGGAATACAGTGTTCTCTTCCTCTTCCTCCTCCTCCTCCTCCTCTTCCTCCTCCTCCTCCTCCTCCTCCTCCTCCTCCTCCTCCTCTTCCTTTTCTTCCTCTCCAAAAACCTCACTCACCTCTAGCACTGATAATGCTAACTAGTTTAGTAATGAAACATCTGCATGAAAACAACCAAGCTGAGATAGCACCAAGGACTCCACAGTCATCATCGTCGTCGTCATCGTCGTCATCCTCCTCCTCCTCCTCTTCCTCTTCCTCTTCCTCCTCCTCCTCCTTCTCCTCCTCCTCTTCCTCCTCCTCTTCCTCCTCTCCAAAAACTTCACTCACATCTAGCACTGATAATGCTAAAGGAACACAGAGCCCTCCTCGTCCTCGTCCTCCTCCACCGCCTCTTCCTCATCCTCTTCCTCCTCTCCACATACCCCACTCCTGTGGTGGCGAACCTTTGGCACGGGTGCCAGAGGCGGCACGCAGAGCCCTCTCTGTGCGCATGTACACCGTCGCCCCAGTCCTAGGCCTTCAGCTGGGTTTTATAAAACCTTTTTGCTTTAGGCCTCCGCCGCCATGTGCAAACAAACAAAAAAAAAGGTTCAGTCAATCAATTTCAACTTCTCGCGGGAAAAAAAAGATCTCGCAAAGTTGGAACTGATTGATTGAACTTTTTAGTGCCACCCAGTCTGCCGTTACCACCGCAGCCACGCCCACCTAATGGGCCATGCCCACCCAATTGGCCAGACCCACCCAATGGGCCATGCCCACCTGGCACCCGACAATACATAAGTGGATTTTGGGTTGCAATTTGGTCACTCAGTCTCTAAAAGGTTTGCCATCACTGCCCCATTCATTTCTACCACTGATGATGTTACCTAGTCGGGTCATGAAATGTCTGCAAGAAAACAACCAAGCTCAGAGAGCATCAAGGACTCCACAGTCCTCCTCCTCCTCCTCCTCCTCCTCCATCTCTTCCTCCTCCTCTCTATAGACTCCATTCCCTTCTAGTACTGATGATGTTACCTAGTTGGGTAATGAAGTATCTGCAAGCAAAGCTCAGAGAACACCAACGACCTCACATCTAGCACTGATAATGCTAAAGCAGTGGTTCTCAACCTCTGGGTCGCGACCCCATTTGGGGTCGAACGACCATTTCACAGGGATCGCCAAACAATGCAGTCCGCCATTTTCCCCCCCTTTTCCTTAGCTGTGCTCCTCCCTTTTATTCTATTGGCTTTTGAAAGCCAATCGAATCGACTCTCTTGAATAGAGTCTAATTCTATTGGCTTTCAAAAGCCAATCGGAATTGTCCAGGCTGTCTCTGCCCTGCTGAGCCCGCCAAAAGTCCCATTCTGCAAACAGTGCTGCACCAGTTGAGTAGTCCTCGACTTATGACCGGATGGGGGTCGCAGCATTAAAAAGGTTGAGAACCACTGTGCTAAAGGAACACAGAGCCCCCCTCCTCCTCCTCATTCTCCTCCACCTCCTCCGCCTCCTCTTCCTCATCCTCTTCCTCCTCTCCACAAACCCCACTCCCTTCTAGCACTGATGATGTTACTTAGTTGGGTCATGAAACATCTGCAAGAAAACCACCAAGCTCAGAGAGCACCCAGGACCCTACAGTAGTCCTTCTCCTCCTCCTCCTCCTCCTCCTCCTCCTCCTCCTCCTCCTCCTAGCACTGATGATGTTATCTAGTTGGGTCATGAAACATCTGCAAGAAAACCACCGCTCAGAGAGCACCCAGGACCCCACAGTAGTCTTCTCCTCCTCCTCTTCCCCCCACCCCCTCCTTCCCACAAACCCCACTCCCTTCTAGCACTGATGATGTTACTTAGTTGGGTCATGAAACATCTGCAAGAAAACCACCAAGCTCAGAGAGCACCAAGAACCCCACAGACATCTTTTCAGTAGGTTCACAGAACACAGTACGCGCCACTACCGTTTTACTAACCAAAGCAAAGAACTCATAACACAAGTGGCAGAGTCCGTCACGTGTTCAGCCTGAACACAGCTTTAACAATGGCGCCATCAGAGAGCACCAAAGACCCTACAATTCTATTCTGACCTACACATACTCTCTTGTATCAGTGCAAATATATGTCTTTCTTTTTTTTTTCCAGCAAGGTTTAACTTCCCCATTCTTAGCAATACATCAACAATCCAGCATTCTCCCGAGGGCCTAGCTGTAGCTTGCATCTGAAGCCTGTCTTTAATGATAATTGAACAGGTGGGCGCTTAAGAATCTAAATGCGAAGTGTGGGCAGATTTTGAAAGCCTTCCTCTGGACGTCTATTGTGTATCTATCCGCAGTGTGCAGGGAGGTATTAGTTACCTTGCAAGCGCCGGAGAACTTTCCAATTGAAGGAGGATGAGGTGCCCTTGAAATGGTGAACCCCAGAAAATTCTTCCAATGGCTCATCAAGCAAAGAAAAAATAAATAAATAAATTTAAAGTAATTAAATCCAGGAGGAGATGTAAAAAAAGGGGGATGGATGGATTGGTTTCCAATCGGATATACTAGATATACACCTTTTTGTGCTTGTAGGATGGTGATAATAGCTGGCTGAGGAATTCTGGGAGTAGAAGTCCACCTATCTTAAAATTCCCGTGGTTGAGAAGCCGTGGATAATCTCTCTTCTCTCTCCCAGAATTCTGATGACTCAGAGATTTCCCTTGGAATCTTCTAGAAGCTTTCCTTGGGAAGAAACCCCCAATTGTCCTGGAGGAATGGACACTATGACATGTGCTTCCACCTGCCTGAAAAACAAAGCAACTCTTCTGAGGGTCCTTGGTGCACTCTAAAGATTGTGGGGTCCTGGTTGCTCTCTGAGCTTGGTGGTTTTCTTGCAGACATTTCATGATCCAACTAGGTGACATCATCAGTGCTAGAAGGGAGAGGGGTTTGCAAAGAGGAGTTTGCGGAGAGGAGGAGGAGGAGGAGGAAGAGGAGGAGGAGGACTGTGGGGTCTTTGGTGCTCTCTGAGCTTGGTTGTTTTGTTTGCAGATATTTCATGACCCAACTAGATAACATCATCAGTACTAGAAGGGAGAGGGGTTTGCATACAGGAGAAGAGGAGGACTGTGGGGTGCTTGATGCTCTCTGAGCTGGGTGGTTTTCTTGCAGACATTTCATGACCCAACTAGGTAACATCATCATTGCTAGAATGGAGGAGGAGGAGGAGGAGGAGGAGGAGGAGGTGGAGGAGGAGGAGGAGGAGAAGGACTGTGGGGTTCCTTGGTACTTTTTGAGTTTAATGCTTTTCCTGGGGATGTTTCATGACCCAACTAGGTAACATCATCAGTGCTAGAAGGGAGAGGGGTTTGCATAGAGGAGAAGAGGAGGGATAGGAGGAGAAAAGAGGAGGAGGAGGAGGAGGAGAAGGAAGAGGAAGAGGAAGAGGATGAGGAGGGGGCACTGTGGTTCCTTGGTACTTTTTGAGATTACTGCTTTTCCTGGAGATGTTTCATGACCCAAATAGGTAACATCATCAGTGCTAGAAGGAAGTGGGGTTTCCAGAGAAGAGGAGGAGGAGGTGTTGATGGTCTGTGGGGGTTTTGGTGCTGTCCAAGCTTGGTTGTTTCCTTGCAGACATTTCACCACACAACTAGATTACATCATCCGTGCTAGCGAATGTGGAGTTTACCCCTTACGGCTTGCTTGGTTGTTTTCTTAGAGATTTTTCATTAGCCGACTAGGTAACATCATCAGCAAAGTTCTCTCCTGCCCCCTTCCCCTTGGTTCTCTCTGAATTGGGTTGTTTTCTTGCAGACATTTCATGACCCAATTAGGTAACACCTCTCTTCTGCACTTGGTATATTAACCAGATGGAGTGGGTCTGCGGAGACATTAAGGCACTACAGATTTAACTCAAGTCAACACTAATTACGTTTGACGTACCCGTTGAATGCCTCTGATGGCCCTTTGTTCATCTGGCTGGGGAACGTTGAGAGAACATGGGGTACAGCCAATGGCTTTGAAGAGCTGAGCACTTAAAGGCCTGTGTGTGGGTGGACAGGTGTCCGATTGAGTGATGGTCACATTTAGTTTTTGAAAGGTGATGTTGGGTAGAACGGGCAAACATTCCCATGAAGTAATATTATTGCTGCCTGTGTTCTGCTCTGTTAAAATTCTTCTTCAAATAGTTCTCGTATCTTCAGTGTCTTTCTGAAGCTCGTGGCATGACGGATGTAAAGACACTCAGTGAGTTTGTCAGAAGCCCTTTGACATCCCCTTACCATGGTAGAGCATTGCTTAAGAACACAAGAACTTCAGAAAAGATTCTGGGTTGGATCCAGCCCAATGTCTAGGTAGACCAATATCTAAGGGGCTTCCAATATCTTTTTTTTTTAAATAATTTTTTATTTTTCCAAACTCTTCCCCATATATATACCGTAATATTTATCAGATGTTAACATACATTCTTTTTACATTCATATATAAGATACTTTTAATAAAATGAAATAAATACATACACATGACTTTTGGTGTTGCTCGCCCGTTTCCCCTTTCGCTGTATCCACATTCCTTCTTCTCTACCTTCTTTCTCCCTTTCTCCTCTTCCCTACTTCCCTCTTCTTCCTCTCCTCTTCTCTTTCCTTCCTTCTCCCCTTTCTCCCCACTTCTCCTCTTCTCCTCCAACCTTCCTACTTCCTTCTCCCCTCCTTTACTCTTTTCTCTCTCCTCTCCTTTCTTCCCTCTCATCCCTCTCAGATACAATTCAGGGGTAATGTCCGAGCAACTCCTCTCTCCAAATTTCCCTATCTGTATTATATACAATAAGATTAATACTTCTATTTATCTAACCTTCTCGGTATATACTTAGGGGCTTCCAATATCTACATTTCAATATTTGAGGAGCTGCCGCAGAGCTGTCATAAGCATCTGAGAGCAGGACAAGAAGCAACGAATGGAAACTAATCATGGAAAGAACCAACCTAGAACTAAGGAGGAATTTCCTGACAATTAGAACAATTAATCAGTGGAACAACCTGCCTCCAGAAGTGGTGAATGCTCCAACACTGGGAGTTTTTAAGAAGAGACTGGACAGCCATTTGTCTGAAATGGTATAGGGTTTCCTGCCTGAGCAGGAGGTTGGACTAGAAGACCTCCAAGGTCCCCTTCCAATTCTGTTATTCTGTTGTTATTCTGTTATTTTATCATTCTGTTGTTCTGTTGTTCTATTATCCTGTTAGATCTAGGTCCTCCAGGGCCCACTGGGATACATTTTGGAAAGCGACAAGCATAGTTTGAAAGTCAAGAGCTGCTTTGACCTCTTTCCTTCCAGCTGCAGTATGGAAAGCCAGCTAGCTAAGGCTCGTGAAGTAGTAAACAAGCATCAAACTGAGTAACTACTGGCGCCTAATCCTCCAGAAACCTGTCCTGGTGCCGCTGAAACCATCCAAACAACTGTTGGCAGAATATCCCACTCCTGAATTAATTTAGTGCAGTAGGATTTCCTTTTTTCCTGAATCTCCCTCTGTTTTGTTCCGATGAATGATGCTATCATTATGAGAAATTGAAGAAAATCTCTTGTTTTATGTTATTCATGTGGTGACTCATTTCTCTCTTTGTTCCCAGCTTAAGAACCCCACAGGCCTTGTCTGAAATACAGGATGTAGTTTCAGTGAAGGCCAAGGATGAACCGTTCTTGATGATTGGAGACAAAACACCCCAGAAGACAAGCTTGGGATCCAAAAGGATCATGACAAACTTGAACAATGCGGTATCCAACTACCCAACCAAATTAATTTTAATGTGGAGAAAAGCAAAGTTTTACATTTAGGCAGGAAAAACCAAAGGTACGAGTACAGATTAGGTGAGATCTGGCTCAAAAACAGCCACTGTGAGAGGGACCTTGGAGTCCTAGTGGACGGTCACTTGACCATGAGCCAGCCATATGCAACAGCAGCAGCCAAAAAAGCTAACACAATCCTGGGTTGCATAAACAGAGGCGTAGAATCAAGATGACACAAAATATTAGCACCGCTTTATAAAACCCTAGTAAGACCTCACCTGGAATACTGCAGCCAATTTTGGTCACCATATCACCCAAAAAGTTGTTGACAGTTTGGAAAAAAAATCAGAGAAGAGCAACTAAGTTGATCCAAGGACTGGAAACCAAAACATACAAAGAACAGCTGCAGGACCTTGGTTTGGCTAGTCTAAAGAAAAGAAGAAATAGGGGAGACATGACAGCAGTGTTCCAGTATTTGAGGGGCTGCCACAAAGAAGAGGGGATTAAATTATTCTCCCAAGCAACAGAGGGCACGACAAGAAACAATGGTTGGAAACTGATCAAGGAGGGAAGCAACCTGGAATTAAGGAGAAACTTCCTGTCAGTGAAGACAATTAACCTGTGGAACAGCCTTCGGAAATCGTGGGCGCTCCATCACTGGAGGTTTTAAAGAAAAGACTAGACAATTACTTGTCGGAAATGGTATAGGATTTTCTGCCTGAGCAGTGGGCTAGACTAGAAGACCTCCAGTTTTATTCTATTCTATTCTAAAATGGGAGAAGACATCTTAGTGAGCTTTACTTGGGAGGACACAGCTTATTTCTTCTTCTTCTTCTTTTCCTCCAGAGGGCTTATTATTTTTAAAAATCTAAAGTACTTTTTAAGCTGGAAAGAGCGCAGAGAAGATGATTAGGGGGCTGGAGGCTAAAACGAACAAAGAACGGTTGCAGGAATTGGGTAGGTCTAGTCTAATGAAGAGAAGGACGAGGGCTGACATGATGGCACTCTTTCAATATTTGAGGTGCTCTCACAAAGAAGATGGGGATGACCTATTCTCCAAAGTGCCTGAAGGCAGGAGAAGAAGCAACGGATGGAAACTAATCAAGGAGAGAAGCAATCTGGAATTAAGGAGACATTTCCTGACAGTGAAGTCAAATAACCAGTGGAACAGACGTTGCCTCCAGAAGTTGTGAATGCTCCATGACTGGAGATTTTTAAGAAGAAGCTGGACAGCCATTTGTCTGAAACGGTATAGGGCAGTGGTTCTCAACCTTTTTAATGCCGCGACTCCCCAACCGGTCGTAAGTCGAGGACTACTCAACCGGTCGTAAGTAGAGGACTACTCAACTGGGGCAGCACCATTTGCAGAATGGGACTTTTGGCGGGCTCAGCAGGACAGAGACAGCCCGGACAATTCCGATTGGCTTTTGAAAGCCAATAGAATTAGACTCTATTCAAGAGAGTCTATTCTATTGGCTTTCAAAAGCCAAGAGAATAAAAGGGAGTAGCCCAGCTAAGGAAAAGGGGGAAAAAATGGCGGACTGCGTTGTTTGGCGACCCCCGTGAAATGGTCGTTCGACCCCAAATGGGGTCCCGACCCACAGGTTGAGAACCACTGGTATAGGGTTTCCTGCCTGAGCAGGGGGTTGGACTAGATGACCTGCAAGGTCCCTTCCAATTGTATTATTATTGTTGTTGTTGTTATTGTGGTTGTTATTATGACGTCCATCATGTCACTAACTTCTGAAAGACCCTGAAGATGTGAGAACTATCTCTATTCTAAGTTTTACCATAGGCCTTTAAGAGAGCAGAACATAGGCGGTTGGGGGGGGGGATATTATTACATACATTTTCAAAAAGAGGAGTAGTTGCCAATTTCCCCCAAAATCAGCTTTCAAAAACTAAATGTGAGCTTCACTTAATCGGACACCTGTCCACCCACGCAAAGGGCTTTAAGTGCTCAGCTCTTCAAAGCCATTGACTCTAGAATAGGTTCACTCAATGTTCCCCAGGCAGCTTAATAGAGAGCTATCAGAGGCATCCAACGAGTATGTCAAGCTTTACTTAGCGTTGACGTGAGTTAAATTTGTAAAGCCTTAATATCTGGGCAGACCCACTCCATAGGGTTAGTGTACAACAGTGGTTCTCAACCTGTGGGTCGGGACCCCACTTGGGGTCGAATGACCATTTCACAGGGGTCGCCAAACAATGCAGTCTGCCATTTTTTCCCCCTTTTCCTTAGCTGGGCTACTCCCTTTTATTCTATTGGCTTTTGAAAGCCAATAGAATAGACTCTCTTGAATAGAGTCTAATTCTATTGGCTTTCAAAAGGCAATAGGAATTGTCCAGACTGTCTCTGCCCTGCTGAGCCCGCCAAAAGTCCCATTCTGCAAACGGTGCTGCACCGGTTGAGTAGTCCTCGACTTACGATCGGTTGAGTAGTCCTCGACTTACGACCGGTTGGGGGTTGCTCCAACACTGGAAGTTTTTAAAAAGAGACTGGACAGCCATTTGTCCGAAATGGTGTAGGGTTTCCTGCCTGAGCAAGGGGTTGGACTAGATGACCTCCAAGGTCCCTTCCAACTTTACTACTACTACTATTATTATTATTATAGAATAGAATAGAATAGAATAGAATAGAATAAGGGAGTGGAGTAGAGTAATAATAATAATAATAGTAAAGTTGGAAGGGACCTTGGAGGTCATCTAGTCCAACCCCCTGCTCGGGCAGGAAACCCTACACCATTTCGGACAAATGGCTGTCCAGTCTCTTCTTAAAAACTTCCAGTGTTGGAGCATTTACTGCTTTTGGAGGCAAGCTGTTCCACTGATTAATTGTTCTCACTGTCAGGAAGTTTCTCCTTAGTTCTAGGTTGCTTCTCTCCTTGATTAGTTTCCACCCGTTGCTTCTTGTCCTGCCTTCAGGTGCTTTGGAAAATAGCTTAATTCCCTCTTCTTTATGGCAGCCCCTGAGATATTGGAATACTGCTATCATGTCCCCCCTTGTCCTTCTCTTCGTTAAACTAGACATACCCAATTCTCGCAACCGTTCCTTATATGTTTTAGCCTCCAGTCCCCTAATCATCTTTGTTGCTCTTCTCTGTACTCTTTCTAGAGTCTCAACATCTTTTTTACATCGTGGTGACCAAAACTGGATGCAGTATTCCAAGTGTGGCCTTACCAAGGCATTGAAGAGTGGTATTAATACTTTGCGTGATCTTGATTCTATCCCTCTGTTAATGCAGCCTAGTACTGTGTTGGCCTTTTTGGCAGCTGCCGCACACTGCTGGCTCATATTTAAGTGATTGTCTACTAGGACTCCGAGGTCCCTCTCACAGTTACTACTATTGAGCATGGTGCCACCTATGCTGTACTTGTGCATTTGGTTTTTCTTGCCTAAATGTAGAACCTTGCTTTTTTCACCATTGAATTTCATTTTGTTAGTTAGTGCCCAGTGTTCAAGTCTGTCCAGATCCTTCTGTACCTGAAGCCTGTCTTCTGGAGTGTTGGCTATTCCTGCCAGCTTGGTGTCATCTGCAAATTTGATGAGTTCCCCATCTATCCCTTCATCCAAATCGTTGATGAAGATGTTGAAGAGTACTGGGCCCAGAACAGAGCCCTGGGGCACCCCACTACACACTTCCCTCCATATAGATGCAGTTCCATTGAGGACCACTCGCTGAGTACGGCCGGTCAGCCAGCTACGGATCCATCTGGTGGTGGTTCTGTCTACCCCACATTTTTCTATCTTGTCAAGTAGTAGGTTGTGATCTACTTTATCAAATGCCTTACTGAAGTCCAAGTAAATTATGTCCACAGCATTCCTCTGATCCACTAATTTTGTCACTTGGTCAAAGAATGCAATAAGATTTGTCTGGCATGATCTATTTTTGACAAACCCATGTTGGCTTTTAGTAAGTAGAATTAGAATTAGAATTAGAATAGAGTAGAGTAGAACAAAAATATTTATTGTCATGTTAAATGTACAACAACACCGTCTAGTTCACATATATACATATATACATGGTGAGAAAAAAGAATCCTGCGAATTTACAAGACGAGAGGCATAAGGAACAACGCGGTTGCAGAATAAAATAGCTCTGCTGTAAAATACTTCGAAACCGCCTCCCAGAGGGAACAACGTGGGTGTGTGGGGGGATCTATAACCATGCTCCGAGCTCTAAGCGTATATAAGTGCTTGTAAGCCATATCCCGAGTAAGGGGAAGTAAACTTCCTATAATCTTCTCAACTTCCCTATCACTCTCTATGTGCTGCCCCCAAACCAGACGGTGATGTAGTTTGTTAACAGATAGATAATTAATAAGACCACACTCAGAATTCTGCATCCAGTTTGGTCACCCCAATACAAAAACAAAAGATGTTGAGACCTTGGAAAGAGTTCAGAGAAGAGCAACAAATGATTTTTTGTTGTTGTTAGTTACGAAGTCGTGTCCGACTCATGGTGACCCCATGGACAACATTCCTCCAGGCCTTCCTGTCCTCTACCATCTTCTGGAGTGGGCTTAGAAATTAAAATAATGAAAAAGGGTTGCAGGAATTGGGTATATCTAGTTTAATGAAAAGAACGACAAGGAGTGACATGATAGCAGCCTTCCAATATCTAAGGGGCTGCCACAAAGAAGACGGGGGGGGGTTTAAACTATCCTCCAAAGCACCTGAAGGCAGGATGAGAAACAATGGATGGAAACTAACCAAGGAGAGAAGCAACCTGGAATTAAGGAGAAACTTCCTGACAGTGAGGACAATTGTCTTTGGAAATTGTAGGTGCCCCAACACTGGAGGCTTTTAAGAAAAGACTTCACATCTATCAGAAATAGTATAGGTCTCCTATGAGAGCAAGGGGTTGGACTAGATCAGTGGTTCTTAACCTGGGCGATATTGCCCCCCAGGGGGCAATTTCATTTTTCAGGGGGGCGATGGAACAAAAAGGGGGCGATATGGGGGCGATGGAGCGAGAAGTTTTAGGGACACTTTTGAGATTTTTTCATACAGTGAATCGCTGCATATCTGTCGTACAAAAGCAACAGATCGCTCGCTCTTAGTGGATTGAATTGTGTTTTCAAATGTTCCTCCAGCTAGCTTCAGTACAGAACACCGTACATATGTGAATACGCATTGCTTATCTTCATGCACGTTGCGCAGCAGCCTCTACCCTTTTAATATTTCTTCTTGCATCTTAAATTTCACTTGTAATTCAATCATTAAATGTTACTGTTTTTCTTTTTGGGCATTTCACTTCCTTGCCATTGAATTTTGTTTTCAGTGGTCATTACATTTAAGTGTCTTGAATAAAGAAGATAATAATGAAATACATGTATCACGAAGTTTGGGAATAAAGTGACGGGTGGCACCAAAATTTTCACACAGTTGAGATATGGGGAAAAGACTGGAAATAAACGATTTGCATCGATATGTCCTGATGACAATTTTAAAGAAAACATAAAAAGGGTTTGCATAAATTGAAGAATGATTTCCTATGTTGTGATTGAGAGGTTATGTTGGGGGAGGGGGGCCCGATGACAACTTCCTCATTGGCTCAAGGGGGCGATTCTTTCAAAAAGGTTAAGAACCACTGGACTAGATGACCTTCAAGGTCCCTTCCAATTCTGTTACTATTACTGCCTTCCTAAACAGCAGGACTCAGAGGCTTGTTGGCTACGCTGGTTGAGCAAATGTCTACGTGAGACATAGAGAAGGACCATCTGGCCGCACATAAATCGTCCTATGGTTCAGAACAAGGAGATGTTTAATTTGGATGCTGATGCCAAGCCAAACCAACCCTCATCTGTACACTGCTGGCCACTGATTAGTGTCACTGCCTCTTCCTGTTCAGTCATTTGTCAAGAAAGCCACCGGGTAGAAAAATGCAGAGGGTGACAAGCTAGCTCTGCTCCGAAAGGTCAATGGAACTGTAATTGAATCTTCTGCCTGGTCAGCGTTGAGGACAACAAGGCCTTCTGTGGTCCTGGCTTTACAGCAACTTCTTCATGGTACCAATCTTAAGGCTATGTTTGGCTTGACCATGTGACAGACTCTGCTACTTATGTTATGGGTTCTTCGCTTTGGCTGCCAACAGGTGGTGGTGCACGCTGTAGTATGCTGTGGACCTTCTGGGGAATTTCTAGATTGAAAACCTCTCTGTGGGGTCCTCCTTGGTGCTCTGTGAACTTGGTGGTTTTCTTGAAGACGTTCCGTGACCAGGCCAGGTGAGGTCATCAGTGCTGCAAGAGAGTGGGATTTGTGGAGAGGAGGAGGAAGATTGTAGGGTTTCTCAGTTGTCTACCTCTTTGTTAAGTTTCCACCTGCTACTTCTTGTTTTGACCTCTTGTTTTGACCACTACAAGAGAGTGTGGTTTGTGGAGAGGGGAAGGGAAGGAGGAGTCCTTGATGCTCTCTGAGCGTGGTTGTTTTCTTGGAGATGTTTCATCACCCAACTAGGTAACATCATCAATGCTAGAAAGGAGTAGGATTTGAGGAGTGGAGGAAAAGGGGAGGAGAAGGAAGAGGAGGAGGAGGAGGAGGAGGAGGACAACAACAACAACAACTGTGGGGTCCTTGGTGCTTTCTGAACTTGGTTGTATCTTATAAACTTTTCATTACCCAAATAAGTAACATCATAAGAGCTAGAAGAGAATGGGGTTTGTAGAGAGGAGGAGGAGGAGGAGGAAGAGGAGGAGGACTGTAAGGTTTCTCAGTTGTCTACCTCTTTGTTAAGTTTCCATCTGCTACTTCTTGTTTTGACCTCTTGTTTTGACCACTACAAGAGAGTGTGGTCATGGAAGGAGGAGTCCTTGATGCTCTCTGAGCATAGTTGTTTTCTTGCTGATGTTTCATCACCCAACTAGGTAACATCATCAATGCTAGAAAATAGGATTTGAGGAGTGGAGGAAAAGGGGGAGGAGGAGGAGGGGAGGAGGAGGAGGACAACAACTGTGGGGTCCTTGGTGCTTTCTGAACTTGGTTGTATCTTATAAACTTTTCATTACCCAAATAAGTAACATCATAAGAGCTAGAAGAGAATGGGGTTTGTAGAGAGGGGGAGAAGGAGGAGGAGGAGGAGGAGGAGGAGGAAGAAGAGGAGGAGGAGGAGGAGGAAGAGGAGGAGGAGGAGGAAGAAGAGGAGGAGGAGGAGGAGGAAGAGGAGGAGGACGACGACGACGATGACGACTGTAAGCTTTCTCAGTTGTCTACCTCTTTGTTAAGTTTCCTTCTGCTACTTCTTGTTTTGACCTCAGGTGCTTTGGAGAATAAATTGACCCCCCCTCTTCTTTGTTTCACTCCTTAGATATTGGAGCACTTCTATCTGTGTCCCCCCAAGTCCTTCTTTTCATTAAAGAGACATACACAATTCCTGAAACTGTTCTTCATACGTTTCAGCTTCTAGACCGCTAATCATCTTTCTAGCTCTTCTCCGCACTCTCCCTAGAATCTCAACATCTTTTTTTGGATCGTGGTGAGCAAAACTGGATGCACTCTTCCAAGTGTGGTCTTATCGGTGTAGCGTAAAGCCATACTACCATTTCTCATGACCTTTTTGTTACCCTTCTGTTGATCCAGCCTGATAGGACTGATAAATCACTGAGGTCCTTTGATGATGGCCCGCGTTGGCCATCTTTCAAGGGCAGTCAAGTCCAACTCAAAATGTCAAAGTGTCATCCCTTCCTTCTCTTCTCTGCTTACTCATTTATCTCAACCGTGACCGGCCAAATATGACTCAGCCCACAGTTTGATAGTTTGATTTGCACAAGCATTTTCTGTTTATCTTGTCTGGGCAGTCATGGATCTTGATGAGCACTGTTGGGACTCCAGAAAAGTGAGGGGTTGAAAAAGGAAGTTTATAGGGATGAGAAAAAGAAGGGGACTCTCTCTCTCTCTCTCTCTCTCTCTCTCTCTCTCTCTCTCTCTCTCTCTCTCTCTCTCTCTCTCTCTCTCAACTTCACTCTCTTCTAACACTGCTGTGGTTACCTAGTTGGGTCATGAAATATCTGCAAGAAAACAACCAAGCTCAGAGAGCATCAAGGACCCCACAGTCCTTCTCCTCCTCCTCCTCCTCCTCCTCCTCCTCCTCCTCCTCCTCCTCCTCCTCCTCCTTCTCTCTCTCTCTCTCTCTCTCTCTCTCTCTCTCTCTCTCTCTCTCACACACACACACACACAAGCTCATCCTAGCAAAGGGAAAATCGTCATACATGTGACGTAGTCCTGCCCTTCTCCTGAAATTATATATTTGGAAGGAGCTGTTCTTCAGCTGGAACAGAGGACATGGGGCCTTCACTTAACATATCCAATACACTTTATGAAGAGATTACCACCTCTCTTGATAGCTGGTGGTGCTTGTTGAAAACCTCTTACTTGTAGGGGGGGGGGTTGTGGGGAGGGAGGGGCTATCTTTGTGGAGTCCTTAGTGCTTTCTGAGCTTGGTTATTTGCTTGCAGACCTTTCATGATCCAACTGGGTAACATCAGTGGTGGGATTCAAATATGTGAACAACCGGTTCTCTGCATGGATGCCACTTCCGGAAGTCCATTCTGGACGTGGGCAATAAAAAATTAGCTCTGCCAAAGTGGTACAAATCGGCTGAATCTCACTATCTATCTATCTATCTATCTATCTATCTATCTATCTATCTATCTATCTATCTATCTATCTATCTATCTATCTATCTATCTATCTATCTATCTATCTATCTATCTATCATCTATCTATCTATCTATCTATCTATCTATCTATCTATCTTATCTATCCATCCATCCATCCATCCATCCATCCACCCACCCACCCACCCACCCACCCACCTACCTACCTACCTACCTACCTACCTACCTACCTACCTACCTACCTACTGACCTATCCCGTGGTGGGATTCAAATATGTGAACAACCGGTTCTCTGCATGGATGCCACTTCCGGAAGTCCATTCTGGGCCTGGGCAATAAAAAATTAGTTCTGCCAAAGTAGTACAAACCGGCTGAATCTTACTATCTATCTATCTATCTATCTATCTATCTATCTATCTATCTATCTATCTATCTATCTATCTATCTATCTATCATCTACCTACCTACCTACCTACCTACCTACCTACCTACCTACCTACCTACCTACCGACCTATCCCGTGGTGGGATTCAAATATGTGAACAACCGTTTCTGTGCATAGATGCCACTTCTGGAAGTCCATTCTGGGCCTGGGCAACAAAAAATTAGCTACCGGTTCTGCTGAATTCGTGCAAACTGGCTGAATCCCACCACTGGGTAGCATTATCAGGGTGATGGAGTGTGGAGACCTCTCCTTGTTTTTACACAGTAACTTGTCCGGCCAGCATTGTTGGGGTGTGGAATTGCTCTTGGTTGTTTCTTGATTAGGTTTCTGATTGATAGTTTGGCTGGAGTTAATCCCTGACAATCTGGGTGTTGGCCAATAGAAAAGATACGTTATTAGCGCCATAGATTCTTAACTTCTAACTAACTATGCTTCAGCTTGAAGAAAGGGATGTGGGAGGGATGAAGGGAGGAGGAGGAGGGGGAGGAGGGGGGGAGGAGGAGGAGGAGGGGGAGGAGGAGGATTGTGAGGTCCTTGGTGCTCTTTGAGTTTGGTTGTTTTCTTGCAGATGTTTCATTACCAGATTAAAATAATGTTATTCATGCTAGGGTATCCAAACATGGTGGCTTTAAGTCTTGTGCACGTCAGCTCCCAGAATTCCTCAGCCAGAATTCTGAGGAATTCCAGGAATTGAAGTCCACAAGTCTTAAAGCAGCTAAGTTTGAAGATCCCTGTGTTTGAAGGTTTGCAGAGATGATGATGATGATGACGACGATGACGGTGACGATGAGGAGGAGGAGGAGGAGGAGGAAGAGGAGGAGGAGGAAGAGGATGATTTCCTTAGTTTCTTAAACACAAAGATTCATTTTATGGACAATTGACCCGTCATGGGGAAAAGTGTAAAGTCTCTTCTTGTCTATTTCTCAACTGTTCCAGTTGTCAATCTAGTTCATTGGTGAAAAAAGTGTAGTCTCCAACTCCCTTTATGTGAATGAAGTTTATATAGACAAATGTTGCGGCCCCTTCAGAATGAGTGAAGAGGAAGGCATTATACGTGTTGACTAACCTGGGTAATTTGAATTAGTCAAGAAGCTTCGAAGGATTCTGAACAAATTAGTAAGGAACAAACACATGCAAACACAAATGTGCACGGACGCTTCCCGGTGGCTTTCAATGTTTGTGTACATTATTACTGAAGCAATTGGTTCTTTGTAAAAAAAAAAAAAAGCTGTAAAATGTGAGGAGCAATCTCAGAGAAATCCACAGGTGTCTATGGTCAATAGAAGATGATATTTATACCCCAGGGGTCCTTGGTATTCTGTGAACTTGGTTGTTTTGTTTCAGATGTTTCATTACTGAACTAGGTAACATCATCAGCACTGCCTACCTCCAGCACTGGTGATGTTACCTAGTTGGGTAATGAAATGTCTGCATGAAAACAAGCAAGCTCAGAGACACAGAGGACCCCACTTTATCTATGAGGCACATAAAAAATATGCAGAGCTTCAACTGCACTGTGATGGACCCCCCCCCTCTGGACTTTTTAACCACACCTCCACCTCTTATCAATTTTCCAGGGCACAGATGGAGGTAAGTGTATCACATGCAGGTAAAACAGCAGTAAGTTTCTTATTTAGGCAAATTTCTTGGGTATCTAATCACACTTTGCCAAATAAACCTATTCTATTCTATTCTGTTCTATTCTATTCTATTCTATTCTATTCTATTCTATTCTATTCTATTCTATTCTATTCTATTCTATTCTATTCTATTCTATTCTATTCTATTCTATTCTATCCCATCCCATCCCATCCCATTCCACCTCATTCCATATATTCTATTCTATTCTATTCTATTCTATTCTATTCTATTCTATTCTATTCTATTCTATTCTATTCCATTCTATTCCATTCCACTCCATTCCATTCCATTCTATCCCATCCCATCCCATCCCATCCTATTCCATCCCATTCTATATTTTCTATTCTATTCTATTCTATTCTATTCTATTCTATTCTATTCTATTCTATTCTATTCTATTCTATTCTATTCTATTCTATTCTATTCTATTCCATTCCATTCCATTCCATTCCATTCCATTCCACTCCACTCCACTCCACTCCATTCCATTCCATTCCATTCTATCCCATCCCATCCCATCCTATTCCATCCCATTCCCTATTTTCTATTCTATTCTATTCTATTCTATTCTATTCTATTCTATTCTATTCTATTCTATTCTATTCTATTCTATTCTATTCTATTCTATTCTATTCCATTCTATTCCATTCCATTCCATTCTATTCTATTCTATTCTCCATTCGGTTCTGTTCCATTCCACCCTGCATTACTTGGCAATGGTTGATCTGCCTGCAAATTTGACATTGCATTTGGAATTTTTTTTTTTTGCATAGGTAACATGTGCTGTGCCAAGCGAACATGTCCCTTGCCTTTTGTCAGGTAAAAGGAACCAATTCTTTCTCATAATCTTCCTTGCTTTAAAAGGCTATAATTTTGGTCGCAGCAGGAGACTGAGATTTATGGAAGTGTGTGCATATTCATGTTTCTCTGTGCTTTATTTATTATGTTCTTTAGGATGGTGAGCATCACTCATCAATTCCCAGCTGCCTGTCTTTTGCAACTTCAGTGACACAGAAGGGGGGGGTGTCAAGCTATTCTCCAAAGTGCCTGAGGACAAGACAAGAAGCAACAGATGGAAACTGATCAAGGAGAGAAGCAACCTAGAACTAAGGAGAAACTTCCCGACAGTGAGGACAATAGACTAGTGGAACAACCTGCCTCCAGAAGCGGTGAATGCTCCAACACTGGAAGTTTTTAAGAAGAGACTTGACAGCCATTTGTTTCCCATGGTGTAGGGTTTCCTGCTTGATCAGAGAGCTAGACTGGAAGACCTCCAAGGTCCCTTTGTTGACTGGGACTTAGGGGACAGTATCAATTGTGAATACGTGCAGTTGTCCCTGCTGTCTCTGGCCACTTGCAGACCCATGAATGCAAGGTCATAAAAGGACAGCAAAGGAAACACCCAATATCCTAACCCACCTGGGAACATATGGTCTCTTAAGGAAACACCTAAACCACTCAAAAAGGGAACATATGGTGTCTTGGGGGAACACCCAAAAGGGCATATTTTTAGCTACTTCTGCTTTCTTCCTTCTTATCTACAGTGTCCCAGCCTTAAAGTGCAAAGTCTTTATCTTATGTGTGTCAGCTTTGCTAGGTGAATTGCTTATGTAATCAAAGAAGGTATAAAAAATAAGGCTTTTTCTGCTATTTGGGGCCTTTTCTCTCTTTTAGAGGAGCCCGTCTTTGTTCAGCTGAATAAAAACGTAAAGCTTGAAGGCAACTTCTGGTTTCCTGTATTTTTTAATCAATCAAAACCTCAGAACCTGCACAGCACCTTCTAATTCTATTATTCTGTATTTTGATAACAGGTCACAAAAGGTCAAAAATGTGGAAGGATTTGGGTTCCCCACATAAGTTCTCTGCCAGCAAGGGCTTTGCTTCCCAGGAGAGAGAGAGCTGGATTCCAGAGGAGTAAAAGACAACTGAGACCAGATATCTTAATAATAATAATAATAATAATAATAATAATAATAATAGTAGTAGTAGTAGTAGTAGTAGTAGTAGTAGTAGTAGTAGTAGTAAAGTTGGAAGGGACCTTGGAGGTCATCTAGTCCAATCCCCTGCTCAGGCAGGAAATCCTATACCATTTTGGACAAATGGCTGTCCAGTCTCTTCTTAAAAACTTCCAGTGTTGGAGCATTCACTGTTCTGGAGGCAGGCTGTTCCACTGGTCAATTGTTCTCACCGTTAGGAAGTTTCTCCTTAGTTCTAGGTTGCTTCTCGCCTTGGGTGCAATCACTTGAAGCACCACTTGAACACCATCATCGGCATTGACAAATTTGCCATCAGTCAATTGCAAAAGGCGGCCTTACTAGGAACTGCTTCCATCTTGCGACGATCTCTGTAATACCATCAAACATCCACATCTGCCTATCCCAGGTCCTGGGTAAGGACTCGATAGGCAAACAAAATGCCAAATCCAGTCTGAACATCTGGCTGACTGTGACATGATCCATAGTAAAGTTGGAAGGGACCTTGGAGGTCATCTAGTCCAACCCCCTGCTCAGGCAGGAAACCCTCTACCATTTCGGACAAATGGCTTGTGTGAAAGAAAGAGGGTGAAGATGGCTCCTCCCTAATAATTCTCAG
This sequence comes from Crotalus helleri, assembly GCA_024509115.1. NCBI lineage: Eukaryota > Metazoa > Chordata > Lepidosauria > Squamata > Viperidae > Crotalus > Crotalus helleri. The sequence goes on from JAKSXO010000092.1 coordinate 1,006,201, forward strand.
AAATATATTGTAGAAGCAAACATGAGCGGTATGATGGCCTACTGGAGAAGACACTGGCTTCCCCCTCAGAAGGTTGGGAGTTCAATCCTAGGTAGCAGCAGATGATTATCTCCTGGGGCACGAAGAAAATAATATCTGCTGTGAAGTCTGCAGGGCATCAGGAAAGGCATCCAGCCAGTAAATGTGTTACTGCTGTTAACATCGGATGTTTTGCATTGACAACAGATGGAAATGTAGCCATCTTTTTCCTTTTCGCTTTTAGAGTTAGATGATGCTGGGGGGGGATGTGAAGGAGAGTCATAACAACACTAAACTTAGCGTGAGAATCAAGGTTATTGAGCCCAGAGCTGATAAAGAATTGGCGGGCTGGAGAACTGGAGAGGAAGCCCACGCTTCAAGCTAATTGGGGAATGTGATTTATGACTGTTAATTGGAGGAAAGAATTGTGCTTTGATTCTAGGTGCCCAGGAGAGGGGAATTCAGTTTTTGGTTTTGATTATGTAGTGCCGATATTATGCTACTCGAATAAAAGATTTGTTAAGGTAAACAATATCTCGAAGCTCTTTTGAAGAGTTTCATCTGTCTCAGGGGCTATAGGAATCATGGTCAGTATAGCCAGGCAACTTGTAGAATCACAGTTAAATGCCGAACAACTTTGTTCCTTCATCTGTTTAGTCCCGCCAAACAACCCAGCTGGAATGTCTCCGAGAGCAATTGCTAATAAACATCCAGTTTTGCTGTCAACTTTGTGCATCAAAATTTAAATGGTTCCACTGCAGCATTTTTAAAGTTCATTAATTAGGAAGGAGACTTTGCTGACAAATCCTCCCAACAGCTTGCAGAGGGATTTATCGTTTGAATATATCAGAGTTGAAAAGGATGGCCTTTCTGCAAAGGAGCAGTTTCTCTTTATTTATTTTTTTCCCCGCTCCTCCCCTTGTTGCTGTTAATAGTCTATTTCAGTTTTATAAATGGCCTTTATGTCACGTTAAAAGAAATGATGATTTATTATCCTAATTGGCTGCCAGTAGCTTGCTGTGGTTTAGCTGGGGTGCTTCCAGGAAATTCCATGCAGTTGGAATACACAGTGAAGAAAATGTAAAAGATTCTTTATAATAAAGGTGTCAAACTGCTGGCCCGCAGGCCGGATGCATCACAATGAAACTGCGCCACCCCACGTTGAAGGAAAAGTCTTCATCATGGTTCAGTCCAAGCCGGGAATAAACAACATGGCGACTGATTTAAAAAGAAAGTTGCAGTTTATTGAAGAGGAGAGCCAGACAGAAAGATGGCTCTGGAAGAAAAGAGAGAGAGCACATGTAGGGAGTGAGTTTTTATACCTTCTTGAGCCTTTTGTTTGGAGTTGTTCCTGTGGCATGAACTTTGACATGAGTCTGAGTGTGCCTTTTGGCATCTGTGGGTTAATCCTATTATGTCCTGTCTTAAGAGTTTGGGTGGGGTATGTAGATTTTAGATGTCTTTGTCTTCTTAATCTTCTAGCTGGGGGCCTCCAACCTTCCTGGATTATTTCCTGCATTTCTACAGAGCTGGTTTCTGTTTGGGGGAGGGAGACTTGGGGCGATTCAGAAAAAAACTGGGCATGCTTTTCTGCCTCTTTAATATTTCCTTCTCTGGGGGGGGGGAGCTGACAGGGGAAAAAGCTCCAATACATCACGCAATGTCATGTGACATCACGAGTTTGACATGTCTTCTTTAGAACATAGAATATAGAACCATGGAACTGGAAGGCACCTCAGAGGTCTTCTAGTCCAACCCTAAGCTCAAGGCAGGAGTCTTTATACCAGGGGCCTTCAAACTTGGCCCTTTTATGATTTGTGGACTTCCACTCCCAGAATTCCTCAGCCAGGCATGCTGGCTGAGGAATTCTGGGAGTTGAAGTCCACAAGTCATCAAAGGGCCACATTTGAAGACCCTTGCTTTATACCACACTTGGAATACTGCATCCAGTTTTGGTCACCATGATGTAAAAAAGATGTTGAGACTCTAGAAAGAGTACAGAGAAAAGCAACAAAGATGATTAGGGGACTGGAGGTTAAAACATATAAGGAACGGTTGCTAGAATTGGGTATGTCTAGTTTAATGAAGAGAAGGACAAGGGGGGACATGATAGCAGTATTCCAATATCTTAGTGGCTGCCATAAAGAAGAGGGAATTAAGGTATTTTCCAAAGCACCTGAAGGCAGGACAAGAAGCAACGGATGAAAACTAATCAAGGAGAGAAGCAACCTAGAACTAAGGAGAAATTTCCTGACAGTGAGGACAATTAACCAATGGAACAACCTGCCTCCAGAAGCGGTGAATGCTCCAACACTGGAAGTTTTTAAGAAGAGACTGGACAGCCATTTGTCCGAAATGGTGTAGGGTTTCCTGCCTGAGAAGGGGGTTGGACTAGATGACCTCCAAGGTCCCTTCCAACTTTACTACTATTACTATTACCATCCTGGGGAAACGGTTGTCCAGCCTATTTTTGAAAAACCTCCAGTGGTGGAGCACCCAAAACTCTAGTATACATATTCTTCCACTCCTTATTTCTAGGTCATGTCAGAAAAATAATTTGGGGTTTCAATTCAAGCCTAGGATTTTGCATGAATAGATAAAAATGAAGTCCAAACAGCTGTGAGGAAAGGATATTTATTCCCAAAAGGATCATCTAAAATTTTGTTTTGAGTGTCAACGCTGCTAACATTGGATGTTCTTGCTTTGACAAAATATGAAGAGGCAGTCACTCTCTGTATAAGCTGTGTGGTACTTTTAGAGTTAAATTAGATGATGCTGGGAGGGGAGGAGAAGGAATGTGTGTGGGGATTAGTTAAGATAAGAGACTGCAGGCTACAGAACAGGAAGGGAAACTTTGCCCTTCAAACTGATTGGAGAATATGATTTATGACAGCTAATTAGAGGAGGGAATTATGCTTGAATATTATGTGTTCAGGGGAGGGGAATTCAGATCTTGGCATCCACCGTGCTGTGCCGACACTTTGTTTCACGATTAAAGACTTTTTAGGATAAACAATGCCTGGAAGTTCTTTGAAGTGTTTCGTTAGTCGGAACCATGACATCATGCCAAGATCAATGCCAAGACGTTGAGAACTGAAGATGTTTCTCATAACATTTATCTGATGCTTAATTGGGGAACGTGACCTGCACTGACGGGGGGGAGGGAGTTTTCTATATTTTTAATTCCCTGCTCTGGGTGCCAAATTTCCCAGAGCTGGTTTCCCATTCACAGGCGCCAATATGCTGTGCTCAATAAAGTTTTGCATTAGAAATGGGAATGTCTCAGCTGTGCTTAATTCATTTCTGATGGATCATCCGTCAGAAATCTTGACACTTGACACTTGGTACTACCCTTTTCTTGATGCAAAATAGGACTACATCCCAGGGTTTGAAGTAGGGAGGAGAATCAAATTTCATTTCCTTGTCTACTAAATCCGTTGAGAATGGATTCAAAATTGCATACACTTTTTTTTTCTCCTGATGCTACTTAATAGAAATATTACTGGCTCTCCAAGGTTCATGCAAATCCGGCTTTTAGTATATTTGTCTCTTTTTCTCAGACAGAAGCTGCAGGCCCTTTGATTGTGTGAGCAATATTGCCTGATAAAAATAAAGTACTAGCCCCTTTCCTTTCTGATCCAGTTGTTCATATCCAGAGCCTTCCTTTTACGAATTAGAACTTGGGAATAGTCTTCCCACAGAGGGGGATGAAGTAGCATCTTCAGAGATAACTCACATTCAGGCGTAATTATGGTGGTAGACATAGATCTGGAGAAGTAACAGCTGCTAACAGGTTTTGCTGTTTCATTTTATGTTTTATGAGCATTCTGTGCAGCTATGTACATTCACTGGGGGGCAGCTTTCTCATTCTTTCCCTCCAAAAGATATTTAGAGCTGGAAGATAATTTGAGAGAAGAGACTCTTAATATCATTCGGGTTCACCTGTATCTTAGGATTTGGGTAACAAGCAGGAATTGAAATGAGTTTTGCTGAGGGATAGGTTTTAAAGCCAAGTGTGAGCAGCTCATTTAGATTTACGATGCAGAAAACAGAACATTGGGTTGGAAGGGACCTTGGAGGTCTTCTAGTCCACCCCCCTGCTCAAGCAAGAGACACCTGTACCACTTCAGACAAATAGTTGTCCAGTCTCTTTTCTTAAAAGCCCCCATTGATGGAGCACCCCCAACTTCTGGAGGCAGGTTGTTCCACTGGTTAATTCTTCCTTATTTCTGGGTTGCTTCTCTCCTTGGTTAGTTTCCATCTGTTGCTTTTTGTCCTGCCTTCAGGGGCTTTGGAGAATAACAGAATAACAGAGTTGGAAGGGGCCTTGGAGGTCTTCTAGTCCAACCCCTTGTTCAAGCAAGAGACCCTATACCATTTTGGATAAATGGCTGTCTATACTCTTGTTTCTTTACAGGGGTTCTGCAAAGTCCTATGCTCATTAATGTAGAGGTAGTTCATATAAATTCTGGCCTGTTGGGTCTTTTATTTGCTTCTCTCTCCCTCTCCTTCTCTCTCTCCCCTTCTGCCTCTCCCTCCCTCTCCCTGTCCTCTCCCCCTTTCCTCCTTTCCTCCACTCTCTCCTCTCCCTTTGCCTCTCCCCAACTCCCCCTTTGCCTCTCTCTCACTGTCCCTCTTCCTCTCCCCCTTCCTCTCCCTCTCCCTCTCCTTCCCCTTCCCCTCCCTCTCTCCCTCTCCCTCTCTGCCTCCCCTTCCCTCTCCCCCTTCCCCTCCTCCTCCTCCCCCCTCTCTTTCTCTCCCCTCCCTCTCCCTCTGTCTTCCTCTACCTGTCCCCAACCCCCCCTCTGCCTCTCCCTCCCTCTCCCTCTCCCCCTCCCCTCTCCCCCTTCCCCTCCTTCTCCTCCTCCTCCCCCTCTCCCTCCCTCTCCCTCTCTTTCTCTCTCTCCCCCTTCCTCTCTCTCCCTCTCCTCTCCCTATGCCTCTGCCTCTCCCCCCTCTGCCTCTCCCTCCTTCTCCCTCTTCATCTTGCTTCCCTCTCCCTCTCCCTCCCCTTTCCTCTCACCCTCCCTCTCTCCCTCTCCCTCTCCCCCTCCCCTCCCTTCTCTCTCCTGCCTCCCCTTCCCTCCCCCTCCCTCTGTCTCCCTCTGGCGTTGTTCTGAGTTCATGCAATCACCATTCGTGACCGTCCCTCCAGCTTTCCACCAAGCGAAGTCTGTGGCAAAAGCTGGATTCACTTCATGACCCTGGGACTCCCTCAACAGCTGCAGTGATTCGCTTAGCAACCATGTCAAAATAGGTCATAAAATCAGGCATGAGTCATTGAACAGCCACCTCCCTTAGCAGCAGAAATTCTGATCCTGATTGTGGTTCTGAGTCAAGGACTTACTGTAATTATTTGTGATTTAGGCAAATGTTTCCTAAATAAACTTCCAGCTATATTTTATTCTAGCCGAATTGAGTAGCATGTGTGCTTCCTCCGATCTGGATATGAACGGGTTTCCCTGAAAATAAGACCGGATGCTGGGAGGGGTGTGTGTGAATGAGAGTCCAGCTAGAGATAACAACACTAAACATAGCATGAGAATCAAGGTTATTGAGCCCAGAGCTGATAAAGAATTGGCGGGCTGGAGAACAGGAGAGGAAGCCTGCGCTTCAAACTAATTGGGGAATGCGGTTTATGACTGTTAATTGGAGGAGGGAATTGTGCTTTGCTACTTTGTGCCCAGAGGAGGGGAATTCAGTTTTTGGCTTCGAATATGTAAGTGCCGGTATTATGCTACTTAAATAAAAGATTCTTTAAGGTAAGCAATGCCTCAAAGTTCTTTTGAAGAGTTTCATCTGTCGGAACCATGGCATCTGGCTGATGATCTTAGCTGGGGCTTATTTTTCAGATGGGGCTTATATTACAAGCGTCCTGAAAAATCATGCTTATTTTCCAGTTAGGGTTTACATTTTGGAGAAATGCGGTACTAAATGCATCCATCTGGCTGACAATCTTAACATGGGCTTATTTTTGAGATGGGGCTTATATTACGAGAGTCCTGAAAAAAATTACGCTAGGGCTTATTTTCCAGTTGGGTCTTCTTTTCGGGGAAATACAGTAGGAGTGTGTTGGGTGCCGAATACACTGGAAATGACCCACAGGAATTTTCCAGCCAGCTGGATACACATAGACACCCTTATGTAACATGCTGTCATGCCTCCATCGGAGCCTGAATCGGCGGAGGAAAATGAGCTGGAACGGGACCCTATGGAGGCCGAGGGAGAGGGGTCTGTGGCTTCAGAGGGATGTGGGGGAGAGCAGGCCGAGGCAGGCCATGGCCCTTTAGGAGTGGGACAGGAGGAACAGGAGAGACAGAGCTCAGAAAGGACCACCCCCACCTGTTCCTAGAACATGGAGAGTGGGCAGAAGGAGGGAACAACGCAGGCAGGCTCAACTACTCAGGAAGAGAGCGTCCCGTCCCTCTCCACAAGGTACACCCAGAGACTGAGATTTAAGGAGACGCTGTGGGGAGAGGCATTTGTCAGGAACAAACGCTGATTCCTTGGAGTTTTGTGTGTGTTGTTGCTGATCTCCTGTGTTGTAATTTATGCTTGGAAGCCTGGAAACTCTGACCATTGGACTGACTGACAACGTTGCTTGGATGTTCAAAGACCTCAGATTGTATTTTGGCTTCACTTCTGAAACTGCTCAGGCAAGCATGTATTCACACAGACTTGTTAGGTTTATGAGGTATGTGTCATTCCTTGTTATCTCCGTGGCCTTGAGTAAATTCCTCTCCTAATCAGACTGTGTGTGAAACTACTTGCAGCCAGAGGCGGCTGAAGGTGTATGTGTCTTCCTTTGTTTTGAGGCTTGCCAGAAACATGGGAGCATTTGGGGAAAATTTGGAGCAATTAAAGGGCAGTTTGGATTGCCAGCTGACTGCGTTGCCTCTGTGCTGTGCCCTGGGTCATCACACATGCACACAAACAAATACACTTCCTTTCATGTACACAACTTAGATACACAATGCTGTGTCATTCTGGGTCTTCTTCTGCATCATCTTTCCTAACTGTCTCCTCTTTTAATTCTGAATATATCTTTCTCGCTTGGAACATATGATCTGCTCTGTGTGTGTGTATGTGTGTGTGTGCGCACGCACACATGTGCGTGCACCTCTCTCTCTTTCTCTGTGCATGTGTGTGTTTCCTTTCTGTCCATTAAGCAGAACACCACATTGCTTTCCAGTTCAAGGATCATCAGATGCCTTGATTCTTCCAGCTCCTCCAAACACAGCTGGGAGCCCATTATGTGCACGTAATAGACAGACGCTCTGTTTGGTGCATCCAAAGGCAGATCATTTCAAGGCCAGCGGTGCCCAAAATAGCAACTTTCCAAGGGATCAGAGGACCTATTTACAAAGAGAAACACTCGTGTGCTTGGTGAAAAGAGACGCAAGATCCCACAATGAAAGTTTTCACACCCACCAACAGGCCTCCACAATCAAACAACAGACGGTGGTTTGATTGTCTGTTTCTTTGCAGCCTCCATGATTGCTGCTGACTCCGAAGTGAATGACAGCTGCAATTTTGGCAGCCGTCCAGGCAGTACTTGTTTGTTTGTTTCTTTGCTAATAGAAGTAGAGGTTTCTTTCATTGTCCAAGAATATTTTTGCCCAGCAGCAACGCCAGCTTAAAAACACAACCATCCAGTGTTCAATTTCACCAATCCATGGAAACAAACAGCGGGTTAAATTTTAGAAAACAAGCACTTTTCTAAAATCAGATTTCTCTGAACAAGGCACAGTTATTTGGGCTTAGATGTCGTGCTGAGCCATGAAACACCGGCTTACAAGCCACAACACTGAGGCTGGAGCCACATCCCTTGTCAGAAAGAACAGAAGGAATAACATGGAATAGAATAGAATAGAATAGAATAGAATAGAATAGAATAGAATAGAATAGAATAGAATAGAATAGAATAGAATAGAGAATAGACTAGACTATAGATGAAAAGAAAAGAGGAGAGAAGAGAATATAGAATAGAATAGAATAGAATAGAATAGAATAGAATAGAATAGAATAGAATAGAATAGAATAGAATAGAATAGAATAGAATAGAATAGAATAGAATAGAATATAGAATATAGAATATAGACTAGACTAGACTATAGACGAAAAGAGAAGAGAATATAGAATAGAATAGAATAGAATAGAATAGAATAGAATAGAATAGAATAGAATAGAATAGAATAGAATAGAATAGAATATAGACTAGACTAGACTATAGACGAAAAGAAAAGAGGAGAGGAGAAGAGAGAGAAGAGAAGAGAAGAGAAGAGAAGAGAAGAGAAGAGAAGAGAAGAGAAGAGAAGAGAAGAGAAGAGAATATGGAATGGAGTGGAAGAGAAGAGGAGAGGAGAGGAGAGGAGAGGAGAGGAGAGGAGAGGAGAAGGGAAGAGAAGAGAAGAGAAGAGAAGAGAAGAGAAGAGAAGAGAAGAGAAAGAATATGGAATGGAGTGGAATAGAATAGAATAGAACAGAACAGAACAGAACAGAACAGAATAGAATAGAATAGAATAGAATAGAATAGAATAGAATAGAATAGAATAGAATAGAATAGAATAGGGAAGAGAATATGGAATGGAGTGGAATAGAAGAGAAGAGAAGAGAAGAGAAGAAAAGAGAAGAGAAGAGAAGAGAAGAGAAGAGAATATGGAATGGAAGGAATAGAATAGAATAGAATAGAATAGAATAGAATAGAATAGAATAGAATAGAATAGAATAGAATAGAATAGAATAACCCATAAACTCCACTCCCTTCAAGCACTGATGATGAAGCTCCCACAACTTCTGACATATCATTTAATTATACATCAATATGGGTTAGGACAACCCTGAGCTATAAATATTCTCTCCTAGCAGCTCTTAAAATTACGTGCCCCATTTAAATAGGCAGGTAGAATATAGATGCTCCTAGAATTCAACTGGGGAAACTGAGGTACCCAGAGGAGGGGAAAAAAGACCACCCACTTTGCTGTCTGAAGCCATCCATCCTGAGCTTACAATGCTTCCCAAGGGCTGTGTATCTCTCTTTACCCCCAGAGAAATAAATGCATCCCTTTGCTTCGATTTTTCACGGCTTAAAGTATTTTACAGGAGGCCCAAATACCTGTGCTGGATATCTGGAGGAAGGAAAGCAGCCACTTCTGATTAGGCTACTTACCTTCACCCAGACCCCCCAGAGTCTTGCAAGGAGGAGGCTGGCTAGTCGAGAAGAATTTGCATCTCAATGGGTAACCTAGTAACCTGCATCCGGTTCCCATGGAGACGAGCGCTCCAGCGGTGGTGTTGTGCAAAGGATTGACACTGCACATTGATGTGTAGGGAAGCCTCTGCTCCACTCCGTAATAGAAGCCAGCAACACATCCATGCAGAAAACTCACCCGCCCCCGTTTCTGCCTCCCGCCACCTCAAGGGAATATGGAAGAGCATCCAGTCTACGAGAGACTAGGGTCTTTGGTTGACATCTATCCTGGAGGTACAAGGAGGAGAAGGTGGACTGGAAAAGGGAGGAGGCTGATGGTGGAAAATTGGCAAGGATGCTAGGATTGTGAGATTTGTGGTGTGTTTGTGCCTGGAGGAGTGGATCCCAAAGAGGCCAGGAGCAATTAGTGCAAAAGAGACCTCTGCAACAGCTGAAGGAGGGTTGGTATCTGACTGGCTTGGCTCCCACAGCTGCCCATAATTCCTCTTGCATTTTGGAGACCAGATGAACAGCAATGTGTGATTGAAGGTGAGCTGGCAGCTCTCCTTACCTGCTGAGTCACCCCCAAGCAGTGTGAACAGCCTACGCCGGGGAAGTGGGTGGCGAGAGGCTGGCATTTTAGCTCCGAAAGCTGAGGGCCCGTGGTTGTCAACCCTCTTATCCTGCTCCAAGGCACAAAAGGCCAGGCTGTCTTTGTGGTGTGTCATTGTCAAGCTGATGCAACTGAACCAGAGAGTCAGGGAGATGGAGGGTAACAGACTAAGAGAGTTGGAAGGAACCTTGGAGGTCTTCTAGTCCACCTCCTGCTCAAGCCACAGACCCTATATCATTCCAGTCACATGGTTGCCCAATCTCTTCTTAAAAGCTCCAGTGATGGAGAGCCATAACTTCTGAAGGCAAGCTGTTCCCCTGGTTAATTGTTCTCACTGTCAGGAAGTTTCTCCTTAGTTCTAGGTTGCTTCTCTCCTTGATTGGTTTCCCTCCATTGCCTCTTGTCCTGCCTTCAGGTCCATCCTCTTTCTAGCTTCCCACATTTCTCTGAAATCTCATAAAATGGAATCCATGGGGGGGGGATTTCTCCAGAATAACAGGATAACAGAGTTGGAAGGAATCATGGAGGTCTTCTAGTCCAACCCTCTGCTCAGGCAGGAAACCCTACACCATTTCAGACAACTGGTTGTTTAATCTCTTCTTAAAAATCTCCAGTGATGGAGTACCCATAATTTCTGGAAGCCGGTTGTTCCACTGGTTAATTGTTCTCACTGTCAGGAAATTTCTCCTTAGTTCTAGGTTGCTTCTCTCTTCGATTAGTTTTCATCTGTTGTTTCCTGTCCTGCCTTCAGGTGCTTTGGAGAATAGCTGGACCATCTCTTCTTCCTGACAGCCCCTGAGATATTGGAATACTGCTATCAAGTCACCCTTAGTCCTTGGTCATTGCCAAAAGTACCCCCTCAAGTACTCCTTCCATAGAAAAAGGGAGAGGTGAACATGGATGTTTTGCCCAATTTGTTTAAGCCCTGAAAGAGTAAGTACATGAAACTGTTGGGTGAGATCATTCGGCGACACGGGGTGAGGTATCATCAGTATGCGGATGATACCCAATTGTATATCTCCACCCCGTGTCCTTTCAGTGAAGCAGTCGATGTGATGTGCCAGTGCCTGGAAGATGTGAGGGTCTGGATGGGGGTGAACAGGCTTAGACTCAACCCTAACAAGTCCGAGTGGCTCTAGGTCTTGCCCCCCAAGGGTCATCCTGATGGTCCATCATTAGCCCTGGGGGGGGGGGTAAATTTACCTCCCTCAGTGCAGGCACGCAACTTGGGTGCCCTCCTGGACTCACAGCTAAATTTGGAACGACATCTATTGGCTGTGGCCAGGGGGACCTTTGCCCAGGTTCGCCTGGTGCACCAGTTGCGGCCTTATTTGGACCGGGAGGCTCTACTCATGGTCACTCATGCCCTTGTCACCTCAAGACTGGATTACTGTAATGCGTTCTACATGGGGCTACTCTTGAAGAGCGTTCGGAGGCTGCAGTTGGTTCAGAATGCAGCCGCGAGAGCGATTGTGGGTGCACCAAGGTACACCCACGTGTCACCTATCCTCCGTGAGCTGCACTGGCTTCCTGTGGGTCTCCGGACGCAATTCAAGATGTTGATTATCACCTTTAAAGCCCTTCATGGCTTAGGATCAGGTTACTTACAGGACCGCATACTGCCGCACAGTTCCCAGAGACCGGTGAGGTCCCATAGATTGGGCCTCCTTCAAGTCCCGTCGGCCAGACAATGTCGGCTGGCGGGCCCTCGGGGAAGGGCCTTTTCTGTGGTGGCTCCGACCTGGTGGAATAAACTTCCCCCCAAGATTCAAACTACTCCCACCTTGCCAGCCTTTAAGAAAGCCATTAAAACTCTCCTGTTCCGGCAGGCCTGGGGTTGATGTCCCCGGGGGGGGGGGAATACGACTGGACACGCTGTATGAATGCACTTATTTTATTGTTTTATTGTTATATTTATTGTTTTAATTTTGTACGCCGCCCTGAGTCCCTAGGGATTGGGCGGCATATAAATTTTATAAATAAATAAATAAATAAGTATGGGCATCTACTAGAACTAACAGCCACTGCTGTTGCGTAGGATGAACAGTAATGGAAGAAGCCCACACTCAGTACTTCAAGGGTTTAAGAGGGCTGAGCAAAGCAACCTTGTTCACACTTCCTCATTGGACAGAATAGACAAACAGAATAACAGAGTTGGAAGGGACTCGGGAGGCCATCTAGTCCAACCTCCTGCTCAAGCAGGAAACCCTATACAATTTCAAACAAATGGCTGTCCAATCCCCTCTTAAAAACCTTCAGTGATGGAGCATCCACAACTTCTGAAGGAGGACTATTCATTCTCTCCCACCATTCTTAGACAAATGGCCCCAAAGCCCCTTCTACTTAATCTGTGGCTTATGAACAGGATGGACTATTTGCCCACCCTGGCCCAAATCTCTCCAGTGGAATAATGTTTCTCAACAAGATCTCTTGTTTAGCTGGCAGGTGTGTAACAGAATAACAGAGTTGGAAGGGACCTTGGAGATCTCCTAGACCAGGGATAGGCAACCTTGGCTCTTTTATGACTCGTGGACTTCAACTCCCAGAATTCCTGAGCCAGCCATGCTGAGGGGAAAGGGAGAGGTTTCCAAGCTGAGCCAGGCTGGCTCAGGAATTCTGGGAGTTGAAGTCCACCAGTCATGAGGGGGGCAAAGTTTCTCTCATGCTGGCTCAGGAATTCTGGGAGTTGAAGTCCACGAGTGATAAAAGAACCAAGGTTGCCTACCCCTGGTCTAGGAGACTCACTGCTTAGAACAGGAGGACTTAGGACAGGGGTAGGCAACCTTGGCTCTTTTATGACTCGTGGACTTCAACTCCCATAATTCCTGAGCCAGCCATGCTGAGGGGAAAGGGAGAGGTTTCCAAGCTGAGCCAGGCTGGCTCAGGAATTCTGGGAGTTGAAGTCCACCAGTCATGAGGGGGGCAAAGTTTCTCTCATGCTGGCTCAGGAATTCTGGGAGTTGAAGTCCACGAGTGATAAAAGAACCAAGGTTGCCTACCCCTGGTCTAGGAGACTCACTGCTTAGAACAGGAGGACTTAGGACAGGGGTAGGCAACCTTGGCTCTTTTATGACTCGTGGACTTCAACTCCCAGAATTCCTGAGCCAGCCATGCTGAGGGGAAAGGGAGAGGTTTGCAAGCTGAGCCAGGCTAGCTCAGGAATTCTGGGAGTTGAAGTCCACCAATCATGAAGGGGCCAAAGTTTCCCCCATGCTGGCTCAGGAATTCTGGGAGTTGAAGTCCACCAGTCATGAAGGGGGCCATGGTTCTTCCATGCTGGCTCAGGAATTCTGGGAATTGAAGTCCACGAGTCATAAAAGAGCCAAGGTTGCCTACCCCTGTTCTAGTCTAACCCTCTGCTCAAGCAGGAAACCCTATACTATTCTGGACAAATGGCTGTCCAATCTCTTCTTCCAAACCTCCAGTGATGGAGGATGATATCACAGCTAAAAACAAAGAGGGTTCGCACTAAAACCAAGTTTGAGCTCAAACTGAGAAATGAAGGGAGGAAGATGCACATGGGGAGGAGATGGGCATCTTACCTTAAATCTATTGACCATCTTCAGAATAATACTCCCCCTCTGGTGGTCAAGGCCAAATGGCAGAGCTTGGTTTTAGGCCCTTTCAGAAGGCCAAGAGGGTGGATAGGGACCTGTAAGGACCCTGCCATGCCTCCGTTCGAGCCCAACTCCGAGGAAGACATGGAGTTCCCTGTTGAGGCCCAGGAGGGGGTGTCTGTGGCTTCGGAGGACTGTAGGGAGGAGCAGGCTGAGGCAGGCCAGGGCCCTTTAAGTTTGGAACAGGGAAGGCAAAGTTCAGGTGAGGAGTAAGGCCCCTCCCTGCCTGATCCTAGAGCAAGGAGAGCAGAGAGGAGGAGGGAACAACGGAGGCAGGCTCAATTGCTCGGAAGGAGAGCGTCCCGCCCCTCTCCACAAGGCACACCTGGGGAGTAGGATTTAAGGAGATGCTGTGGGGTGGGGCATTTGCCGTGAACAAACATGAAATCTTGAGATAGTGTGCTCTTGTAACCTGGACACTTTGTATTCTGGACCAGTTTTCTTCCTGCTGATCTCGCCTTACAGTTTGCAGTTTGCAGTTCACAGGCAAGCCGAGAGTGTAAACTTCCCTGGCTGTTTTGTTTGAACTCGTGCCAACATATGTGGGGGCTGTTGGGTGAACATTGGCAGTGATTAAAAAGACTATTGCTCTGGCCAGTTCATTGCTTTGCCTCCGTTCGGGGCCCTGGGTCATCACAGACCCGCTACAGCTGGTCCCTCAGGAAAGTAAGAGCGAAAGAAGTTGCAGGAAAGTCAGGTGGAATCTGAAGACCCTGCGCAAGGCGCAAAGCTATTCTTTCATTCCTCCCGCTCAGCGGTCAGTCCACCAGTAACCAATATGATGTTGCAAAGATGTTTTGAGAAGCTGAGGTGCCAGGTAGCTAACAGGTCACTCTCAGGGTGTGAGGGCCTTGGAACCAGGCTTCAGAAGCTTCTTGGATGAGAAGTGAAATGTTTTCAAGGAAAAAAAAAAACAAGGAAGTCCAATTGCCTTTTGAAAAAGCACCTTTGGGACAACTATGACCTGGATGATTGAGAATCTCCATAGATGTTTGACTTTTATTTTCTGCATTTCGTTCCTGAAGGCCTCCATGAACTCAATTCATTCATGGTCTTCTTCTCCTTGCATGGCTAATTGCAGCCAAGCTGTCCCAGCCCAGTTGGGATAAGAATCAAATTTAACAGTATGCATTCTTGGCATGGAGATGACTTGGTCTTCTGCCCACAACAATAACCAAATTATGGACCTGGGTTTTTTTCCCCCTGAGGGAGATCCACATCACTGAAAACAAGCAATATTCCCAGCCTGTATCTGGAATCACCCACTAGATAATCCCAACATTGCAGGATTCAGCTAATTGACTATCATCCATCTTTACAATTGTGTCCAATCACTGGGTTCAGAACATATTGTAGTGGCCAAAATTGTGGAAACCTTTTGGGAAAAGTGTATTTTTGATGGCTAATAACATCAGTTTTTTGGGAGTAGTACCATAAAATTATATATCAGTGGAAAGATAAGTTAATCAAGAATGTAATGCAACAAAGTTTATTCAATTATCTGTACTGTATTCTATGAAAAGTTATAGCCAAATAACCGGAAAAAGGAAGCACGACTTGCTAAGTTTGATCTCAGCTAGCTTTCCTTCATCTGATTGTAGCCAATGAGGAGTGTTTAGAGAGCCAATCAGGTGTCATATTGTTTTGGCAATGAGTCAATCAGATCACAGTAGGATTCAGTTATTGATGTCATGGATTGAAGCTGAGAAGAGGACATTTGTCAGTGTGTTATGTGATGGCTATCACGTTGGTTGTTTTTTTGTGTGTGTTCTTTCATTCAGTGAGCTTATAAAACCTAATAAAATTAAAGTAATGGTGCAAAGAGTTGACTAGTCATCCAGAAAGTGATGTAAAATAATATTATTAAGTGAAGAAGGCTACAGTTATAAAAAAAAATTAGAAGGAAAATTGTTGGAAACTTAACCAAAGGTGGCATTTCTACTGTACACTTTTCCCAAAAGGTTTCCACAATTTTGGCCAGTACTGTACACTACAGCTTCTGTTGATTTGGATGTTCTGGAGAAATAGAAGTAGTATCATCAGTGGTAGCTTGAGAACCAGAACTTCTGAGGACCACCAAATAGCTTCATATAGATACTAAACCAGAGTTCTCTAAACTTGGCAATTTTAAGACTTGTGGACTTCAGCTCCCAGAATTCCTCAGCCAGATGGCTGGGGTTCCTGGGAGTTGAAGTCCACAAGTCTTAAAGTTGCGAAGTTTGGAGCCCCCTGTGCCAAATAGATAAAGGACAACAGAGTAGAGGGATATTGTGGTCAACAGCATCAACGGCTGCTAAAGAATCAGACTGTCATGGTTCCAACAGTGAAACTCTTCAAAGAACTTTGAGGCATTTTTTACCTTAAATAATCTTTATTAGAGAAGCATAGCATCAGCACTAACACAATCAAAGCCAAAACCTAGATTCCCCTCCCCTGAGCACATAGTATCAAAGCACAATTCCCTCCTCCAATTAACTGTCATAAATCACATTCTCCGATTAGTTTGAAATGTAGGCTTTCCCTCCAGTTCTCCAGCCCGCCAATTGTTATCATCTCTTATTTCAATAACCTTGGTTCACACACTAGGCCTAGTATTGTTATGTCTAGCTAAACGCTCATGCACATTCCTCCCCTCAACATCATATAACTCTAAGAGTAAAACATAAGAAAATGGTTGCATCTACAACTGTTGTCAAAGCAAAAACATCCGAGGTTAGCAGCGCTGACACAGACAAAATTGAGAGTCACGCTTCCTGTCCTACAATAAGTCCTACATCAGGTTGATGCTTGGTGATCCTGTTCTGAAACAGGTAATCCTTGACTTACGACCACAAGTGAGCCCAAGTGACTCCCCATTGACTTTTTTTGTCAGAAGTTCCCAAAGGGTGATCACATGACTGCCAGGACATACATTTGAGCCGGTCGATAAGCATCTGAATTTTGATCACGTGACCGTGTGGATGCTGCAACAATTATAAGTGTGAGAAACAGTCATAGGTTGCTTTCTTCAGTGCCTTTGTAACTTCAAATGGTCACTGAATGAATTGTTGTAAGTCGTGGACTACCTGTATCATTGCCCTTTCTCATAAGAATGAAACAATAAAGCTACCCATGGATACAGTGAAAGTAAAGTAGGCCAAAATTGGTTAATATCCCAAGTATGAACAGAATAGAGCTGGAAGGGACCTTGGAGGTCTTCTAGTCCAGCCCCCTGCTCAAGAAGAAGAAACTATACCATTTCAGACAGGTGACTGTCTAGTCTCTTCTTAAAAACCTCCAGTGATGGAGGACCCACGATTTCTGGTGGCAAGCTGTTCCACTGGTTAATTGTCCTCGCTGTCAGGAAGTTTTTCCTTATTTCCAGGTTGCTTCTCTCTTTCATCAGTTTCCAGCCATTGTTTTGTGTCCTTCCCTCTGGTGCATTGGAGAATAGTTTGATCCCCCTCTTCTTTGTGGCAGCCCCTTAAGTACTAGAACACTGCTATCATGTCTCCCCTATTTCTTCTTTTCTTTAGACTAGCCAAACCCAAGTCCTACAGCTGTTCTTCATATGTTTTAGTCTCCAGGCGTTTGATCATCTTAGTTGCTTTTCTCTGAACTTTTTCCAAACTCTCAACATCTTTTTTGTGATATGGTGACCAAAACTGGCTGCAGTATTCCAGGTGTGGTCTTACTAGGGTTTTATAAAACGGTACTCATACTTTGTGTGATCTTGATTCTATGGCTCTGTTTATACAATTCAGGATTGTGTTAGCTTTTTTGGCTGCTGCTGCACACTGCTGGCTCATAGTCAAGGGATCATCCACTAGGACTCCAAGGTCCCTCTCACAGTGACTGTTTTTGAGCTGGGTCTCAGCCAATCTATACTTGTAACTTTGGTTTTTCCTGCCTAAATGTAAAACTTTGCTTTTCTCCACACTGAAACTCATTTTGTTGGATAGGGCCCATTGTTCAAGTTTGTCAAGATCTTTTTGGATCCTGAGTTTATCTTCTGGGGTCTTGGCTGCTCCTGCCAGCTTGGTGTCATCTGCAGATTTGATGAGTTCCCCTTCAATTCCCTCATCTAAGTCATTTATGAAGATATTGCAAAACTTGGGGGTGGAGTGAAAAGGGGTATCAGCCTAGAATCTCTACATAGCCACAAGCAAACTAAGACCAGCCCTCTTTGATTGCCATTCACCATTATCTAATTCTAAGCACATGCTGACCATTAGTTCAGAAGATTCCTGTGCATAGGCTTTTTAGAAATAAATCAGTTTAATTTAACCTTCATGTGTGGACCTGTTGTGTGTGTGTGCGTGCATGCGTGTGTGTGTGTGTGTGTGTGTGTGTGTGTGTGTGTGTGTTACAGGAGTGTATTCCAAGCAGGAGAAACAAAGACTGGAAACAACGAATGAGAAGTAAAGCTGTATTGTTTTAAGCAGTTATTACACAATGTTTTATTGCAGAAATCTACAAACACAAATGCTTCCTCACAATGAGCCCATTTTGCTAGAGCTGCTTTACATGTGGGGAATGTTTTTTTTTCTTTCTTCTTCTTGTAATGTTATTGGCTGACACAGCCTCATAAAATTCACCACCAATGTGATAAGGTAGAAGAAACAGCATACAACTGGAACAAGCTCAAGTGATTTGAGTCCTCAAGAAAGCACCTGTTCTCTAGCCCATGTACCCAAAACCACAGCTCATAATGCAGTGGTGGAACTGTCTTCTTCATAGCATGCCTCAAACAGGTGAGTTCCAGTAGTCAGAAACCAAAGAAACAGATCAGAAGTCAACAGTAGATCTAATGGATTAATATTGCACAACAGGTATGGAGTTTGCTTGGTCTGGTAGACCTTTTCCAGGTTCTCCTTAAGGAGAATAAGAGCATCAACTCTCTTAATGAGAAACAATGACCCATAAAAAAGAGCTGATGCATCAATTCATTAAGAAGCAATCCATAAACTCAGAATCCATGGATCTCCTTGGTCAACGTCTCTGATAACTCCAAAAGCATTGTTACACAGTTGATTGTGAAACTAGACAAACAATAGCAAGAGTTGTTGAAGGTCCAGGTAGGCATGATAGACTCTCAGAAAGTCTACCATTGGCCTTCTACTATGTCTAACATGAACAGGCTATTTTTAATACAACAATCATCATTTATTTGAAAGGTAACATTGCACTCAGTTCTGAACGGATCAAGTAACCAGGGCACCAAATTTGATGATAGGATCAAATTTGGCACGTTAGCATACATTCGTGGAGTTACTCCCACCTAAGGGTAAGAGACTAAATCCTGAAAATGATGATGAAAAGAGTAATAAGCAACAATAATAATCTATACCTATCTCCAAACCAACCTGTTTGACAGGTGGGATGTGAAGCATATCTTCTTTGAACATCAAAAAATGGTTCTGATAAATTCCACTGTATGCAGTGGTGTGTACATTTTACACTTCTTCGTAGGCTCAAGAAATGGAAGAAGGAAGAAATATTGTAGTCCTTATACTGCTGGCTACAGGAGAAAGTTGGATTGCCCCGTTTGTGATACATTGTTGTCAAGCCCCTAGCATTGTTTAACCCAACACCTTTGACTGCAAGTTTTTGTTTTGTTTCTTTAACATTTACCTTCCAGTTTTGTTTTGTTTTTTTACAGCATCTTTGTGGGCAACACAGGCGATAGGAAAATGCAGTGTGGCCCTTTAGAAAGGATTTTTCCCAGTTCTAGATACTTTGGAGCTCCGGTTGAAGTCCTCCACCATTTTTTCCCTCCTCAACCCTCCGTCACAACCTGCACATTGTTGTAACTTGGAATGAGTCCATCTGAATAAACAGAGAAATGTCCCTTTTAAGTCCCTTGAATGTCTCTTTGCCTCTTATCCAGCGTCTTCCTTGCATCTTCTCTGCTTTCTTGGTAGCAGCTCATCCTGAGATGTTGCCTCTGCTACTTCAGTTCCTCAGGAAACACCACTTCTGCATGCAAAAGGTGAAGCCGTCAAAGAATTCAGGAGCTATGTCACCAACAACAGAAGAAAACAACTCCCTATGATAAGAAAAAGAAAGAAAGAAAGAGAAGATTAAGCGACCGGATACTACAATGGGAAGAAAAGGCACAAGTGCTAACGCTTTGGAGAATGATGGTGGTGGGTTTCCTTGTGGTTGGGGTATATCCCAGCCAGTATGGCTAATGCAGGAGGTTGGGGAACCCCCACATCCAAATCTGGGAGTTAGGGGTACAGGGTTTCCTATCCTTTCCTTAGGCATGATGAGGCAGAGAAATCTCTAGAGAAGAGAAGGTCGAAGGACCTATTTGAAACAGGACCTAACAAAGGTAGGATATTCTTGAGTCTTGCCTCTTTAGGGAAGTCCCAAAGAGATATTTCCAAGCATCTCTTTCCCAAAGTGTGCTGTGAAATTGGGAATCTAAACTTCTCCTTCCCAGTTCAGGAGGAGGTGTAAGCATCAGGAGAATCCAGAACTTCTGTCTGGAGGTTATCTCACAAGTGCTTTTTTTCAGGAGGCACCTGGCCTTTTCTTGTTTTTCTTTTGAAGACGTTTCGCTTCTCATCCAAGAAGCTTCTTCAGCTCTGACTGGACGGTGGGGAATGGGAGGACTTATGTTCCTTGCAGACAGCTGTAAAAAAACCCCTTCCATTCTTCCCCACCATCCAGTCAGAGCGGAAGAAGCTTCTTGGATGAGGTGTGAAATGTCTTCAAAGAAAAACTAGAAAGTCCGGTTGCCTCGTGAAGAAGCACCTTTGGGGACAACCAGGACCTGGAATGGCAGAGAACCTCCATGGACATTTATCTGGAGGCTAGTTAAGAGCAGGCAGAGCACTTTCTCCATCTGATAGAGAACTCACATTACCTTCTCCTTCTTCAGGCACTCGTTCTGCGAGAGCAGCAGGAGCTAGGGGAAGATGACGTCCATCCAACTCTTTTGCTTTCTGGGCTTTTCCAGAACCATCCCTCCATCTCCATCTCTGCTCCACGTGTGATTCAGGAAGCGCTGAACTCGCAGCCAGTTTTGAATGAGTCACTGTAACAGAAGCATAACATGAAGTGTGAACTAAACCTGCTTCAGCACATCAACCCTTAATATTAGGAGATATTCCTTCCTTCCTTCCTTCCTTCCTTCCTTCCTTCCTTCCTTCCTTCCTTCCCCATTAAGCTCCAATTGGATTGTTTCATTTGCACAAAAATCCCTCAACCAGTGTGCTCTCGGAGATAAAGAAATGCTTACACACAGCAGTCGGGAGAATAACCTCGTTCACACAACCCAGTTGCCATTCCTCTTTCTTTTCAGAGGAGCAAAATGTAATTTTGACTGCTCCTTCCCTTTTGCAAAGAGCCAACAGGAGCAAAAGGAGGAGCAGATTCATACCAGAAATCCCCAAATTTTTGTGACACCAGAAAAGAATAGGTGTTCTGGTGTTCATGCTAGGTCCCAACCACATTGTGCCTTAACCTGAGGTCCTGCTAAACCACCAAGTCCCCAAACCCGTGTTCACGTCATGCATTGTGTGAATCCAGCCTAAACTAGCCCAAGTTGTCATCATCATCAACAACATTAAACTTGGGAAAGACAAAAAGCCAAGAGCTAGCTACTTACCTCTAGCCTATGGGAAGGAATCACATCTCCCCATGGTTCCCAGCAAGATTTTCACAGCTGCTCTTCATCACCTCCTCTGCATGCCACGTTGTCTGCCCAAGATACGAACTTTGGTGTTTACTTCTCTCTTCTTTTCTGTCTTCAACTGCACAAGAGTCTCAAAGTTGCGGATCTTCCTCCCAATTTGCTTCTTGTTTGCATCATCAAATGAGGCTCAGCTAAACAGCTTCAAGGGTCTTTACACCTTTGGTAAGGTGATCCCCACTACTGAAATACTCAGTCCATTTTTTTTTTCAACTAGCGAAAGCTAGTACAACTTTAGTAGACGTTCTTGTCGGTGGGATAAATTCTACATTCAAGCTGTGTTTGTGCAACATTTTCCCTTCTTATAGTCTATGCATCCCTCCAACCTCAGCGTCTTCTATCTTTTTCTGAACCCCTTAGACATTTCTTAAGAATCTCTATCTTCTCTAGAACTCTGCTTATCGCCCTCGTGTATGAGGCAAGACATTCAATTGTATGAACCCTTCTCCTCTCAACAGCGTGGATTTAGAGAAGGAAAGGTGGGAAGTTTGTATCTACTAAGGGCTTTCCTGGAGCTGAAGGACCTTAAAAATCAGGTCAGAGAGAATCCAGAGACCCATCTGAGAATCACAACGGAGGCCAAAACAACACAACTTCAAGTGGTGGCTGGAATTTCTGTTGAAATTCTGCCAGGACACTTGAAACTTGCTTTCCAACAGGTTTTGGAGCTTGGTCTAAAAGATGCCGAGGAAATTATAAAAAAATAGAAACTTCCTAGAAAGTCAGCAAATCCATTGGCTAATGCAGAGATAAACAGACGTCATCTCTCAACAGCTACTTGGAAGGACGAGAGAATGCCTGGAAGGAAAACCACGTTGAAGGACAGAACTGACGTTAGAAGGATGGACCTTCTTTGTTGGTGACTATTTAAATCCCTAGGGAATCATCACCCAAGGGGACACAGTTGTCTCTGCCTCAAAAGAAGGATTCATACCTTGATAACATCGTCCAATCCTTGCTTTTAGAAAGCCATTCTCAAACTCAGCTACCGAGGTTCCAGCTTGAAGCACCTCAGATGATTCAAGCTTGCTATGATCTCCACGTGGGATACCAGAAGAAAAAGCCAGTCACCTTCAACCAGCTGCTGAGCTGAGATCTCAGTATCTTCAGGGTAGCCCAAAGCACCCACTGAATGGGAACAAACCTGCTCAAGAAGCTGATAGTTCCCACCTGTGTGTCTAGTGCCTTGTTTTCTGGGCTCAGATCACCGTGGCTGGTGGAGCAGAAACATCTGGATGAGTTTCATCACTAGCGACAGGGCTAGCAGTCGAAGAAGGGGGTAAACTTTCCACTGATCCTCCTAACTGGTTTTTGGGGGACCTCTGGGGACTGGGCTCCTCAGAATGATCGAAGTTGCCCTCAACTTCCTTGCCCCGCTGGATCAGCTGTTCTAAGGTTTTGGGGTAGGGGTGGCTAAGAAAATGCTTAAGTTTGGGCTGGAGGGTCCCTACAACATACTGGATGATCTCCTCTTCGTCAGCCTCTGTGTGGAGAGTCTGGTATAAGTCCCTTTTCCGCCAAAGGAACTGGTCAAGGGGCTCCCCATTCTTCTGGGGTAGGTCCAGTTCCTGTCTGATGGCATCCCGTGTCAGAGTACCCTCACTGTACTGGAGGAACTCTTTCTTAAACTCCAGCCAGTTCTTGACCGAGTCCTGCTTGTATTCCCACCATTTTTTGGCAGGACCATTCATGTGGTTCTGGATCTGCGAGAGCCAATACTCTTCAGTCCCACCCACCTGCTTCAGATAATCCTCCAGATGAGTCAGGAATTCCCTGGGATCCTCAAAAATCTGGGTCTCCACCGGGGAGGATGGCGTATCTTCTGGGACAGTGATCCACTGATAGGAGTCATGGGGCTGAGGCACACTAGGGGCTTCCCCGATAGGAGGAGGGGTCAGGGCATACATCTGACTCATGTCTAAGGCATAATCATAAATCTCATCTTTGCTGGGTTGAATTTCCGGACCCCCTACGCCTACCGAGACAGTTTGCCTGGCGTGATCAGCATGAGGGTACTTCCCCCCACCAGATTCCAACCGATCAGCCCATTTCTCCAAGCGGAAGAAGACTTCCTTCCAGACATTAATCTCCCTCTTGACCCACCTCTCCAGGTGAGCAATGGTCTCCTGACATCTAGCCAGACAAGCCTTGATGGACTTCTTCCATCTCTGGTTCTCCGCGGCTGAGGGAACGTGGTCCTCTAGATTGTTCTCCAGTCTCCCCACCGATTTCTGTAGGCCTTTCAGCTCCCGCTCCACCTGTTTGGACACCTCGGTCAGGAGGTGCCGATGGGTTCTCCTCACATGGTCTAGCATCTCAGCCCTGCACTTTCCTATCTGAAGGATGACGTTGGGCTTGTTGTTGGCCATCCCGCGGTGACCTTGGGAAGAATGGAGGTTCCCATGGTTGAAGTTGTCCACCTGCATCGTTTCTACCTCTGCTACTGTAGCCCCAGAACGCTTCCACCCTCAACAAGTGACTCTTCTCCAAACCACTCTGCCCAGGAACTCACTTGCTTTCTTCTCCCCAGAAGCACCAAACACAATTGAATCAGAGATCACCCCAGAAAAATTGTGGCCGTCTAACTCCACTTGGTGTTGAAGCAAAAAGTCCACAAAGCAAACCAGGAAAGTTCTTCCCAGCCTTGACTTCTTTCTTCTCCTCCTCGTCTAGAAGGCTTTAATTCCCAATCTGTCAGGTTCCTCTTGATGGGTTGGAGGTCACCTCTCTCAGCTGCCTGCGCTGCTTCTCCGCGGGTTCCAGACCCTCCTGAGAACTTTCAGCGAACGAAGAGCGTGTGCTTTTCCTTCTCCGAGAGTTGCAAAGCAGAGAGCTGTTCAGTTCCTCTCTCTGCTCTGCCACTCACTCAGATGGAGACCCATACTTATACTGCACACAGCTCCATACGTGGGTGTAGCCAGGCCTCTTTGCTCATCAGCAAGGAGCCTCTGATTGGGTGAGAGAGAGAGAGAGAAAAAACATTCAGGGGAAAACACAGCTTCTGGCAAATTTCTCGGCTTCCCCCTCCTGTTTGCCTTTGCCACCCCCTTGCGCACACCCCCAGACTTGAGGCGAGAAGCGTTTGAAAGGTTCTGGGGACAGTTGGAGAGTTGGATGAGTAATCCCTTTACCTTTTCTTCCCCCATCTCTCTCTCTCTCTTCCTGGCATCCTCCTACTCCCCCCCCCTCCACTCCCAGCTCAAGAGCAGAGAAAGGGCTTATTCATCTTCCAGTCAGCAAGGTCCTCATTAAATCGCTCTCTTGACAAAGCGGGGAGATTAAGCCGATGAACTGTCACACCCCACTGGCCACCGCGTAGGTTGGACACCCAGGCACCCTCCACCTCCAGATCTGATGTATTTTCCTGCACAATTGCTAATCCTTGCCCTTGGGTGACTCTCAAGACTTGAGCAAAAAGATCACGATAAGCAGAGAAGCAGGCATTTGATTGCCAGCCTCTTCTCCACAGGACCAGGGATGGTGACAGAGGGCTTCCTGGACTATGGGAGGTCAGAAAGGGTCCCATCCTTCCCACGGGGTGGTGAGAGGGGGACTTCCTAGACCATAGGGGTCAGAAAGGGCCACACCCTCCTCACCTGGGTTCCCCAACCCATCAACCCCGCCTGTCACCACGGTCTCCCAGCGCCAAGTCCTTGAATGGGTTGTTTCGTTCCACATTCCGCCCACCCGACGTCGCAGCTGATGCTCACTCACACAGTTCTTCCTGGGCTCGTTATGGAAGCAGGAAGCGGGCCATAAAAGGAAACCGGGGTGGGTTTTATATAACCAGGCAGATGAAGAGATTCCCTCTCTAGAAAGGCAGCAGAAAAGAGTTTCCCCTCCAGTTTCTCCCTGATGGAGACCTGGCATGACAAGCCGTTGGTGACACATCGTGTTCCCCACCTGTCAGCAAGGCAAGGTTGGAGGCATATGTAACAGGGATTAGGTGCCAAGACAGCCCCCTGCATGATTGGCAGCTTTCGTTAGGGCTGAAGTTGCCTGATTCATCGGGCTGAGCTATGGCATCTGGCCTCCTGGCTGCTTCCCTTGAGGTTGTGGCTTCTGTTTTCTGCTTAGGAGGGAAAAAAAACACAAAACAATACAGGTTATAGCCTGCAAGAATGGAAGACAAGGACTTAATGGCTGGAGGCTTGCCTGTTAAAATGCACTAGGAGCAGCGAGATACTATGACAATATCCTATTTTTACACTGGGGATTGTCTCTTCAAGGAATCATTATAAAACAGATTGCAGATTCAACGCTGGCCTCTGATCTTAATTATCATATCCTATACAAGCAAGCAAGGAAAGCAAGGAAATAATGGCTAGCAATACGGAAGCTATGACCAAAATGCAGGTGGATTGGCTGGGACCTGTAACAAGGTCTAGGAGCCTGGCACAAAGAGCACCACATTTATAAATAGCTTCCCCCATCGACTGGAAGTTACCCTGACGATGCTGGCAGCTGCCAGCGAAAGCTTGGTATTTTATCCTATTAAAACTTTTTATAGTTTTAGAATTTCCTGGTGTTCATGCATTTTTTATGCTAGTTAACATGAGTTTACCCAGGAGTCACCTTTTTGTTTTTAGCATTCTTAAGAATATATCTATCTATCTATCTATCTATCTATCTATCTATCTATCTATCTATCTATCTATAACATGTGCAGCAGGGACTCGAGTAGAGAGTTAGCATGTAATGCAAAGAGTTGAATGTGGGGTCTTGTTTGGGAGTTTGGGAGTTTTCTTGCAGATGTTTCATTGCCCAGCTAGGTAACATCATCAGTGCTAGAAGGGAGTGAGGTTTCTGGAGAGGAGGAAGAGGAGGAGGAGGAGGAAGAGGAGGAGGAAGAGGAGGAGGAGGAGGAGGAGGAGGAAGACGATTGTGGGGTCTTGAGTGCTCTCTGAGTTTGGGAGTTTTCTTGCAGATATTTCATTGCCCAGCTAGGTAACATCATCAGTGCTAGAAGGGAGTGAGGTTTCTGGAGAGGAGGAGGAGGAGGAGGAGGAGGAGGAAGAGGAGGAGGAGGAGGAGGAGGAAGACGATTGTGGGGTCTTGAGTGCTCTCTGAGTTTGGGAGTTTTCTTGCAGATGTTTCATTGCCCAGCTAGGTAACATCATCAGTGCTAGAAGGGAGTGAGGTTTCTGGAGAGGAGGAGGAGGAGGAGGAGGAGGAGGAGGAGGAGGAGGAGGAGGAGGAAAGGGACTGCTGAGTCCACTTATCTGAACTGATAGGTCTCCTGCTTGAGCAGGGGGTTGGACTAGAAGACCTTCTAGGTCCCTTCCAACTCCGTTATTCTGTTACCCTGATACTTAATCAGTGGAATGACTTCCCTTCAGAAGTTGTGGGTTCTCCATCACTGGACGCTTTCAAGAAGAGATTAGACAACCATTTGTCTGAAATGGAATAGGGGGTTGGACTACAAGACTAGATAACCTCCAAGGTTCCTTCCAACGCTGTTATTCCATCTTTTTCCTTGATGATGATGATTAATAATAATAATAATAATAATAATAATAATAATAATAATAATAATAATAATAATAATAATAATAAAATTGGAAGGGACCTTGGAGGTCATCGAGTCCAACCCCCTGCTCAGGCAGGAAACCCTATACCATTTCGGACAAATGGCTGTCCAGTCTCTTTTTAAAAACTTCCAGTGTTGGAGCATTCACCGCTTCTGGAGGCAGGTGGTTCCACTGGTTAATTGTTCTCACTGTCAGGAAGTTTCTCCTTAGTTCCAGGTTGCTTCTCTCTTTGGTTAGTTTCCATCCGTTGCTTCTTGTCCTGCCTTCAGGCGCTTTGGAGAATAGCTTGACTCCCTCTTCTTTGGGGCAGCCCCTGAGATATTGGAAAGCTGCTATCCTGTCCCCCCTCGTCCTTCTCTTCGTTAAACTAGACATCCCCAATTCCAGCAACCGTTCTTTGTATGTTTTAGCCTCCAGTCCCCTGATCATCTTTGTTGCTCTTCTCTGCACTCTTTCTAGAGTCTCAGCATCTTTTTTACATTTTGGTGACCAAAACTGGATGCACTATTCCAAGTGTGGCCTTACCAAGGCCTTGTAAAGGGGTATTAATACTTCACGTGATCTTGATTCTATCCCTCTGTTAACGCAGCCTAGCACTGGGTTGGCCTTTTTGGCAGCTGCAGCACATGGCTGGCTCCTATTTAAGGGATTGTCCACTAGGACTCCGAGATCCCTCTCACAGTTACTACTATTGAGCAAGGTACCCCCTATACTATACCTCTACATTTGGTTTTTCTTGTCTAAATGTAGAACCTTGCTTTTTTCCCCATTGAATTTTATTTTGTTAGTTAGTGCCCAGTGTTCAAGTCTGTTCAGGTCCTCCTGTATCCTAAGCCTGTCTTCTGGAGTGTTGGCTATTCCTGCCAGCTTGGTGTCATCTGCAAATTTGGTGAGTTCCCCATCTATCCCCTCATCCAAATCGTTGATGAAGATGTTGAAGAGCACTGGGCCCAGAACAGAGCCCTGGGGCACCCCACTACACACTTAGAAGATTAGCACCCAATCTTCGACCTATCCTATCACTACCTCCTAGTGTGGTGATTTACCAGCTGGCTAGTTTGCTGCTTGGTATTTTCTAAGGGGGGGGGAGGTGTAAAAAATTGAAAAGAGGTTTCCTTTTGGGTTTCCTGGCTGATGGGGGTGTCATGACAACCACTCCAATGCTCCTGCTAATGAAAAGGAAGAAGAGCAGACAGAATCAGAGGAGAACTGGACAGTCGGGCTGGATGACCGAGGAGTAGAAAGACACTTTGAATGGCCACTAAATGGATGATTGTAAGGTGAGAACTACCTGTTACTTATTGATAGGGGGAAGGAAAGCGAACGCAGGCAGGAAACTGGGAGCAAGGATGTTGAACAGCAAAGCCAGTGAATGCATTGTGTCAGAGATAATTGCTTTGTTTATACCCTGCCATCGTTATTTTCACAAACATGTAATTCAAGGCAATGAATATATCCGACACACCTCCAGCTCCGGTTTTCCCTACTGGAGCAACCTGAGAGGTAGGTTGAGATGAGAGAGAGGGACTGGCCCAAAGTCACCCAGCTGGCTTTCATGGCTAAGGTGGGACTAGAACTCCCAGTCTCCTGGTGATTGGCCCAAAGTCACCCAGCTGGCTTTCATGGCTAAGCTGGGACTAGAATTCCCAGTCTCCTGGTGATTGGCCCAAAGTCACCCAGTTGGCTTTCATGGCTAAGGTGGGACTAGAACTCCCAGTCTCCTGGTGATTGGCCCAAAGTCACCCAGCTGGCTTTCATGGCTAAGCTGGGACTAGAATTCCCAGTCTCCTGGTGATTGGCCCAAAGTCACCCAGTTGGCTTTCATGGCTAAGGTGGGACTAGAACTCCCAGTCTCCTGGTGATTGGCCCAAAGTCACCCAGCTGGCTTTCATGGCTAAGCTGGGACTAGAATTCCCAGTCTCCTGGTGATTGGCCCAAAGTAACTCAGATATTGTGAGTGCTCCAACACTGGAGATTTTTAAGAAGAGATTGGACAGCCATTTGTCGGAAATGGTATAGGGCAGGGGTCCCCCCGGCTGTGGACCTGTACCAGGCCGCGGCATGCCAGCAACCGGTCTGCACAAACAAACAATGCCCCATCTGCGGGATGCAGGTAGCACACAAATCCACACACCCTCCAGTCTGCAGAAAAACCTCTCTCCACGGAAGTGGTCCCTGGTGCCCAAAAGGTTGGGGGCCTCTGGTGTAGGGTCTCTTGCTTGAGCTGGGGGCTGGACTAGAGGACCTCTGAGATCCCTTCCAACTCTGTTATTCTGCAAGGGTCTCCTGCTTGAGCTGGGGGCTGGACTAGAAGACCTCCAAGGTTCCTTCTGTTATTCTGCAAAGGTCTCCTGATTGAGCAGGGGGTTGGACTAGAGGACCTCCGAGTTCCCTTCCAGCTCTGTTATTCTGCAAGGGTCTCCTGCCTGAACAGGGGGTTGGACTAGAGGACCTCTTAGATCCCTTTCAAGTCAGTTACTCTGTTAGCTATCATATTGCAGCCACATTCTCATTTCCCCCACGCCCCCCCCAAAAAATGCACCGGAACAAGATTAGCAAAATAATCCTGCAGGATGATTCATCTAATCCAGATGAGACAATCGCCCTAAAGACAGGTTTTAAAGAAATACTAATTTAACTTTTCGCTAAGCCTGGCAGTCTGGAGAGCCATATTTGCTGTAAACACAAAGAAAATACAGGTTTTTTTTTAAAGTGCTGTATATCCGTGCTTTGTTTGCAGTATCTTCCCTTCCATCCACGTTTGACACGTTTCCTGCATACAGCATCCAACACACAAGTTCACATAAAGCTGTGATGACGCTTCCACTCCACAGAAGTGCCCATGTTTAAAGGGAGGGGGAAGGGGAGGGCAGGAGAGGGGGTCAACCAGCACCCACATGGTGCTAAAATCTGATGGCAACGCGGCTCAGTTTTATATTTCACTATTTTAACCAATGGGATATATCAGGGTACTGTTGTTTTGGGCATTTTTTTCGCTCCTTCAAAAATAAAATAAAAATAAGAAAGGGGGAGAGAGCATGGGAACAGGACGTTTTTTGGAAATTGAAAATCTCTGTGTTTCGCCTTCCACATAAATGATGAATATATCAGAGGGATAGAATAGAATAGAATAGAATAGAATAGAATAGAATAGAGTAGAGTAGAGTAGAGTAGAGTAGAGTAGAGTAGAGTAGAATAGAATAGAATAGAATAGAATAGAATAGAATAGAATAGAATAAAGATAATAGAATAAAGATAATAGAATAAAGATAATAGAATAGAATAGAATAGAATAGAATAGAATAGAATAGAATAGAATAGAATAGAATAGAATAGAGTAGAGTAGAGTAGAGTAGAGTAGAGTAGAGTAGAGTAGAGTAGAATAAAGATGGAATAGAATAGAATAGAATAAGAATAGAATAGAATAGAATAGAATAGAATAGAATAGAATAGAATAGAATAGAATAGAATAGAATAGAATAGAATAAAGATAGACTAGACTAGACTAGAGAAGAGAAGAGAAGAGAAGAGAAGAGAATAGGAGCTAGAGGGGACCTTGGAGGTCTTCTAGTCCAGCCCCCTGCTCAAGCAGGAGAACCTATACCATCTCAGGAATCTGAGATCTATTCTCCAAAGCACCTGAAAGGCAGAAGGAGAACCAACGGATGGAAACTCATCAAGGAGAGAAGCAACCTGGAACTATGGAGAAACTTCCTGACAGTCAGAACAATTAACCAGTGGAACGACTTGCCACCAGAAGTTGTGGGTTCTCCAACACTGGAGGTTTTTAAGAAGAGATCAAACAACCATTTGTCTGGCGTGGTAGAGGGTCTCCTGCTCGAGCAGTGGGTTGGACTAGAAGACCTCTAAGGTCCCTTCCAATTCTGTTATTGAGTAAGGGGTTGGAGTAGAAGACCTCCAAGGTCCCTTCCAACTCTGTTATTCTTTTAGAAGTTTCAGCTTTTTTCCATCTCTGGAAAGTCTGTGCTTCCTAAATGGCCCTGCACATAGAGGGTGATGACCTGGGAAGTCACCAGTGGTGTTACATCACCATACCAGGATGCTCAAAGTACTTTGTTTTTGTGCCCCTTCCAATTTTGGATACCCAGGTCCGGTTGCCCTGGTAACCAGATGCAAAGGAGAATGACAAGGGCTCTCTGCATTTTTTTTTTTTCTCCGCTGGGAAGATAATGAGATATTTTTTTTCCCCCAGCTCAGTTTGGTTCTTCCTGGCCTCGGCAATCAGCTAAATGAAAATTAAAACGGAAGAAGGTCACATCCTGTCAATCTCCTCCTTGAGTCTGACGGTTATGAAGCTTTCTGATTTAGCCTACTTGTTGAGAGATTGAGTTCAGATTCATGGGGTCCCGAAGCGATTAGGTGCCTTCTCCCACCTGAAAAATCCTGATCTACTTTGCAAGGTAAAAAGTAGTGGAGACAAAGACGAGCTGGAGGCTAAAACATACAAGGAACGGTTGCTGGAATTGGGTATGTCTAGTTCAATGAAGAGAAGGATGAGGGGGGACATGATAGCAGTCTTCCAGTATTTCAGGGGCTGCCCCAAAGAAGAGGGAGTCAAGCTCTTCTCCAAAGCACCAGAAGGCAGGACAAGAAGAAACGGATGGAAACTAACCAAAGAGAGAAGCAACCTGGAATTAAGGAGAAACTTCCTGACAGTCAGGACAATTAACCAGTGGAACAACCAGCCTCCAGAAATGGTGGGTGCTCCCATCACTGGAGGTCTTTAAGAAGAGACTGGACAGTC
The DNA here is from genome assembly GCA_024509115.1 of Crotalus helleri. Classification (NCBI taxonomy): domain Eukaryota; kingdom Metazoa; phylum Chordata; class Lepidosauria; order Squamata; family Viperidae; genus Crotalus; species Crotalus helleri. The sequence continues at coordinate 1,037,616 of JAKSXO010000092.1, forward strand.
ACTTGTCTGGAATGGTACAGGGTCTCTTGCTTGAGTAGGGAGCTGGACTAGAAGACCTCCAAGGTCCTGTCCTGTCCTATTCTATTCTATTCTATTCTATTCTATTCTATTCTATTCTATTCTATTCTATTCTATTCTATTCTATTCTATTCTATTCTATTCTATTCTTTATCCTATCCTATCCTGTATTCTATTCTATTCTATTCTATTCTATTCTATTCTATTCTATTCTATTCTATTCTATTCTATTCTATTCTATTCTATTCTACTCTACTCTACTCTGCCCTACCCTACCCTACCCTACCCTACCCTACCATACCCTACCGTACCCTACCCTACCCTACCCTACCCTATATTCTATTCTATTCTATTCTATTCTATTCTATTCTATTCTATTCTATTCTATTCTATTCTACTCTACCCTACCCTACCCTATATTCTATTCTATTCTATTCTATTCTATTCTATTCTATTCTATTCTATTCTATTCTATTCTATTCTATTCTTTATCCTATCCTATCCTGTATTCTATTCTATTCTATTCTATTCTATTCTATTCTATTCTACTCTACCCTACCCTACCCTACCCTACCCTACCCTACCCTACCCTACCCTACATTCTATTCTATTCTATTCTATTCTATTCTATTCTATTCTATTCTATTCTATTCTATTCTATTCTATTCTATTCTATTCTATTCTATTCTATTCTATTCTACTCTACCCTACCCTACCCTATATTCTATTCTATTCTATTCTATTCTATTCTATTCTATTCTATTCTATTCTATTCTATTCTATTCTATTCTATTCTATTCTTTATCCTATCCTATCCTGTATTCTATTCTATTCTATTCTATTCTATTCTATTCTATTCTATTCTATTCTATTCTATTCTACTCTACTCTACTCTACCCTACCCTACCCTACCCTACCCTACCCTATCCTATCCTATCCTATCCTGTATTCTATTCTATTCTATTCTATTCTATTCTATTCTATTCTATTCTATTCTATTCTACTCTACCCTACCCTACCCTACCCTATATTCTATTCTATTCTATTCTATTCTATTCTATTCTATTCTATTCTATTCTATTCTATTCTATTTTCTATTCTATTCTATTCTATCCTATTTTCTATTCTATTCTATTCTATTCTTTCTATTCTATTCTATTCTATTCTATCCTATTTTCTATTCTATTCTATTCTATTCTATTCTATTCTATTCTATTCTATTCTATTCTATTCTATTCTATTCTATTCTATTCTACTGTCCTTCTCTCTGTTTCCCTCCCTCCCTCCCTCTCTTTCCCTTCCTCTCTCTCTCCTTCTCGCTTCCCCCTCCCTCCATCTCTCTCTTTCCCTTTCCCTCCCAACTCTGAATCCCTCCCTATATCCCCTACCTCCCTCCATCTCTCCCTCCTTCTTTCTTTCCCTTTCCATCCCTCTATCTTCCCACCTCCCTTCCCCCTCTTCTTCCTTCCCCTTCTCTCTTCCTCCCCATCTCTCTCCCTTTCTGTCTCTTTCTTTTCTCTCTCTCCCTCCCTCTCTCCCTCTCTCTTTGTCTTTCCTTCTCCTTCCTGCTCTCTGCCTCTCCTCTCTCCCCCTCCTCTTTCACTGGGCACTTGTTACCCCCACATCTCCACTCCTTGAAAAAAAAAACCCTATCCCTTGTGGACCAGCATCTGGGCCATTTTAAATCAATCCAGGAGGCCTTACTTGAAGCCTTCTGTTAGGGACCTTTCCAGAGATGGATGTTTGGCAAGCGGGAAATTGCTCTCCCACTCTCTATTCTGCTTTTAAAGATTAAAACCACGATGATAGCTCCTTCCGAAGCACAGAGCTGAATGCAATTGAAAATAATTGGAACCCATTTGGGTTCAAAGCCCACCCCTAGCCTGCGTTGTGTTCTTGATATCGCTGAGCATTTGCTTAGAAATGTTATAATCAACATCCTTTTTATTATTAGTATTAAGGCAGGAGCCTTCAAAGAGGAGCTGAAGTCAAAGTGATGCTGATAGGTGGGAAGTCAGCTCTCCAGAGACGGAAATATTAAAAGGGCAGGAAAATATATTTCCTCAAAGGATCTTAAAGAGACAGGAAAGCATGCCCAGTTTTATTAATACCCCAAGTCTCCCCCCCCCAAGCAGAAGCCAGCTCTGTACAGATGCAGATGTAAACCATCAGGAGGATTGAAGCTAGGAGATTAAGAAGACAAAGACACTTAAAATCCGCATACCTCACCCAAACTCTAAGAGTCATTAGCCCCAGCCCCAGGGAAGCAGGATATGACCTTTGGGACATCATAGGATTAACCCATCACCATGAGAATACCAGAAGAGCACACTCAGACTCAGGTCAAAGTTCATGCCACAGGAACAGGAAGCAATTCCAAACAAAAGGCTCCAGAGGGTATAAAAACCCACTCCCTACATGTGCTCAGCCCTTTTTCTTTCTCTTTCTTCCAGAGCCATCTTTCTGTCTGGCTTTCCTCTTCAATAAACTACAACCTTCTTTCTAAAGCAGTCGCCATGTGGTTTATCCCCGGCTTGGATGGAACCATGATGAAGACATTTCTTCCAACAGTGCTTACTGTTGTTATTTTATCTTCCTCACTATCAGTGGGGAAATTCATTGGCAGCTCACAAGTTCATTCCCACCGGCTTATGTTTTTTTTTTCTTTTGTGAAATTAGCTAGGGAAGATGCTATTTTTTTTTCTCTTTTCTTTTCCTTTCCTCTTTTATAAACGTCTCTGTTGGCTCTGTGGAAATCCATCATTTCCTAATTTACTTGGCGGGAGGGCAAGTGGGCTGGGATCATATTAATGAGCTATTGATTAGGAGCCACTTATAATCCCTTTTTTTTCTGCCGTGTCAAACTGTGGGAGGTGGAATCGAGAGAAGAAAGATGGCAATTTTGCTTATTAGCTTTATGTCTTTTGCTGCAAAGTGACTTCAACCCGGCAATTGTCAATGGGTGGAAATGCAAGATTTATTCAGGAAATGGAAAAGTCACCAGCCAGCTCAGAGAGAGTCCAGAAGGCCAGTAGAAACAGGGTCTTTCAGAAAGCATCTTCGCTGCTAGATGATGGAGGAAAAACAATGGCCTGGAATCTATTTATCCATTTATTATATTTATTACCCAAGCGTATTATACTTTAGCAGCCAGAGAGCCAGTTTGGTGGAGTGGCAAAGGTGCTGGCCTAGTAACCAGGGAGTTCTAGCTCCATCTTAGACCTGAAAGCCTATTGACTTTGGGCCATTCACCAGGAGATGGTGAATTCTAGTTCTGTCTTAGGCGTGAAAATTATATGGGTGACTTTGGGCCATTCACCAGGAGATGGGGAGTTCTAGTTCCATCTTAAGCATGAAAACTATTTGGGTGACTTTTCACCATTCACCAGGAGATGGGGAGTTCTAGTTCCATCTTGAGCATGAAAACTATTTGGGTGACTTTTTGCCATTCACAAGGAGATGGTGAGTTCTAGTTCCATCTTAGGCGTGAAAACTATATGGGTGACTTTGGGCCATTCACCAGGAGATGGTGAGTTCTAGTTCCATCTTAGGTGTGGAGACTATTTGGGTGACGTTGGTCCAATCACTAGGAGATGGTGAGTTCTAGTTCTGTCTTCGGCATTTATTTATTTATTTATTTATGAGACTTATATACCGCTTTAAGTGCAAGCACTCTCTAAGCAGTGTACACCAGTAAGCAATGTATATATATTTTACATTGCCCCCAACAATCTGGGTCCTCATTTTACCTACCTCAGAAGGATGGAAGGCTGAGTCAACCTTGAGCCGGTGAGATTTGAACCGCTGATCTGCTGAACACAGTCAGCTAAAGTGGCCTGCAGTACTGCAATCTAACTGCTGCGCCACCTCGGCTCTTTGGTCCAATCACCAGGAGATGGTGAGTTCTAGTTCCATCTTAGGCATGAAAACTATATGGGTGACTTTGGGCCATTCATCAGGAGATGGGGAGTTCTAGTTCCATCTTAAGCATGAAAACTATTTGGGTGACTTTTCACCATTCACCAGGAGATGGGGAGTTCTAGTTCCATCTTAAGCATGAAAACTATTTGGGTGACTTTTTGCCATTCACCAGGAGATGGTGAGTTCTAGTTTCATCTTAGGCATGAAAACTATATGGGTGACTTTGGGCCATTCACCAGGAGATGGGGAGTTCTAGTTCCATCTTAAGCATGAAAACTATTTGGGTGACTTTTCACCATTCACCAGGAGATGGGGAGTTCTAGTTCCATCTTAAGCATGAAAACTATTTGGGTGACTTTGGTCCAATCACTAGGAGGTGGTGAGTTCTTGTTCTATCTTAGGCATGAAAACTATTTGGGTGACTTTGGGCCATTCACCAGGAGATGGGGAGTTCTAGTTCTGTCTTAGGTGTGAAAACTATTTGGGTGACTGCCATTCACCAAGAGATGGTGAGTTCTAGCTCCATCTTAGGCGTGAAAACTATATGGGTGACTTTGGTCCAATCACCAGGAGATGGTGAGTTCTAGTTCCGTCTTAGGCGTGAAAACTATTTTGGTGACTTTGAGATGATGAGTTCTAGTTCTGCCTTAGGCATAAAAGCTGGCTGTGTGACTCGGTGAAAATAATAAGTAATAGAAGAAAATAAGCTTTTTAAAATAATAATAATAATCATCGTATAGTAATTTAAATTCTACTTGCTGCAGAAGAAATAAGAATCTTCTGTTTTTTACTTCTTTCTTCCTTTCTTCCTCTGTCCCTCCCTCCCCTCCCCTCCTCCCCTCCCCCTCCATCCCTTTTACCTTCTTTCTTCCCTCCTTCCCTCTCTCCCTCTCTTCTTCCTTCCTTGATTCCTTCCTTCCTTCCCTCCCTCCCTCCTTTTTTTGTTGGTCTGTCTTTGTTTTTATGCTCTTTGAGAAGCCTTTAATAGCATGGATATAAAAAAATGAAAATGAAGGGATACAAGGAACATCTGTAGGAGTGTGTCTCTCTGTACTGTGTGTGTGTGTGTGTGTGTGTGTATGTTTCAAAATAGCCAGGAGGATGACTGCAGCCCCGCCTCCTTCTTCCATGCATCCTGCTTGCAACAGATTGAAAAGGGGGAAGGGCTTTGATCTCAATCACAGTTTGAGCCTTGCCTCCTCTCCAGACCCTACTGGTGAATACAGCAATCAAGGGGCTGATCCAGTACAACTCTGCCAAACTCACAGGGGAAGGGAGATTTGAGTCTGGGGCTTGCAAATTTGAGTTTAGCCATTTACCCACGGCATCAGACCCCATGAGGGGTCTTCAAACTTGGCCCTTTTAGGACTTGTGGACTTCAACTCCCGGCATTCCTCAGCCAGCGTGCCTGGCTGAGGAATTCTGGCAGTTGAAGTCCACAAGTCCTAAAAGGGCCAGGTCTGAAGACCCCTGGACTACAGGGTTAGCTTCCCAAAACACAAAATTATATTTCAAAGCTGCTTCCCCCCCCCCCAGAAAAAAACCCAAAACGGGAGAGTTCTTTTTCTTGAGACATTTTGATTCTCATCTAAGAAGCTTCATCAGTGCTGGCAGGATGGTGGGGGCTGTGGAGGCATTAGTTCTGACAGGATGGGGGGGGAGGGGGAGGGCTTATATTTCTTTGCAGTCATCTGCAGTCATATATCTTTGCAGCTTGCCTCCAGAAATCGTGGGCACTCCATCACTGGAGATTTTTAAGAAGAAGCTAGCCCAGGGCTCTTCAAACCTGGCCCTTGTATGACTCGTGGACTTCAACTCCCAGAATTCCTCAGCCAGCATAGCTCAGCTTGGAAACCTCTCCCTTTCCCCTCAGCGTGGCTGGCTCAGGAATTCTGGGAGTTGAAGTCCATGAGTCATAAAAGAGCCAAGGTTGCCTACCCCTGTCCTAAGTCCTCCTGTTCTAAGCGTTGAGCCTCCTAGACCAGGGGTAGGCAACCTTGGCTCTTTTATGACTCGTGGACTTCAATTCCCAGAATTCCTGAGCCAGCATGGGGAAAACTTTGGCCCCTTCATGACTTGTGGACTTCAACTCCCAGAATTCCTGAGCCAGCCATGCTGAGGGGAAAGGGAGAGGTTTCCAAGCTGAGCCATGCTGGCTGAGGAATTCTGGGAGTTGAAGTCCAGAAGTCATAAAAGAGCCAAGCCTCTGGTGTAGGGTTTCCTGCCTGAGCAGCGGGTTGGACTAGATGATCTCCAAGGTCCCTTCCAGCTCTCTCCTATTCAATGGAACCGTGGGAGAATACATAGTTAAAAGGATTGAATTGTACAATACACTACAACCTAAAGGGAGAATTTTTACAAAGTGATGTACTTGCGGTAGATGATCACAAAAAAAAGGTCTAGAATGTATTAAAAGTATTTCAGATTAACATTGGAAGTGTGGACCATATGAAGAGTCGCTTTATCATGATTGTTGGACTTGTTAAAAAAAAATCTCAATTGCGTATAACGATGCAACGAATTTTGCAGATCAACCTTCAACTGAAACCAGAACTTTTGTTGCTGAGATCAATGGGCAGTGAATGGGAAGTGCCATGGGGGGTTATTTTCATATAGGATAACTGCTGTGAGACTATTGTACGTGCAAAAAAAAAACGGGAAGTCTCTGAAAAACTCAAAATGGAGCAAAGGTTAGCGAAGAGGACACAGAACTAGCAGAGAAGGCAAAATTAAGCTTCTTTGATTAGAAAAAAAGATCAAAAACTTCACTTATCCGTGATTGGAATTCTCCCGTGGACTTTTTGCTGGAAAAAAAAAAAAGAGGGAGAAAAGTGAAGTTGTGATTTATGAAGAGAAAGAAACTATGATGTAAGTTTAGAGAGATAACCAAATGTACAGGTATAGTATAGGTGGTACTTTGCTCAATAGTAGTAACTGTGAGAGGGATCTCGGAGTCCTACTGGACAATCAGTTAAATAGGAGCCAGCCGTGTGCTGCAGCTGCCAAAAAGGCCAACACAGTGCTGGACTGCATGAACAGAGGGATGGAATCAAGATCATGTGAAGGGTTAATATCACTTTACAATGCCTTGGTAAGGCCACACTTGGAATCCTGTATCCAGTTTTGGTCACCACGATGTAAAAAAGATGTTGAGACTCTAGAAAGAGTGCAGAGAAGAGCAACAAAGATGATCAGGGGACTGGAGGCTAAAACATATAAGGAACAGTTGCTGGAATTGGGGATGTCTAGTTCAAGGAAGAGAAGGACAAGGGGGGACATGATAGCAGCCTTCCAGTATCTCAGGGGCTGTCCCAAAGAAGAAGGAGTCAAGCTATTCTCCAAGGTGCCTGAAGGCAGGACAAGAAGCAATGGATGAAAACCAATCAAGGAGAGAAGCAACCTAGAACTAAGGAGAAACTTCCTGACAGTTACAACAATTAACCAGTGGAACCACCTGCCTCCAGAAGCGGTGAATGCTCCAACACTGGAGGTTTTTAAGAAGAGACTGGACAGCCATTTTAGTGAAATGGTATGTAGGGTTTCCTGCCTGAGCAGGGGGTTGGACTAGAAGACCTCCAAGGTCCCTTCCAACTTTATTTATTATTATTATTATTATGAATCATCGCACAGTCAGCCAGATGTTCAGACTGGATTTGGCATTTTGTCTACCTATCGAGTCCTTACCCAGGACCTGGGATAGGCAGATGTGGATGTTTGATGGTATTACAGGTATCATCGCAGGATGGAAGCAGTTCCTAGTAAGGTCGCCTTTTGCAATTGACTAATGGCAAATTTGTCAATGCCAATGGTGTTCAAGTGGTGCTCCAGTTGTTTTGGGATTGGACCCAAGATACCTATGACTATTGGTGGTATTATTATTATTATTATTATTATTATTATTATTATTATTATTATTATTATTATTATTAGGCTATAATTTCGAAGAAATATTTGGGAAAAGTTTCTTTGTCATTTCTTTTTTTTTGCTATCTTTTCTTTTCCTTTTCTTGTTTTAATCTCCTTTTTCTATGTTTACACTAGAGACAGTCCTTGATTTACAACCATCGCCATTCGAACTTCCAACGCCACTGAAAAAAGGTGATTGATGACCATTTTTCACACTTATGACCGTTGCAGCCTCCCCTGTGGTCACGTGATCAAAATTCAGACGCTTGGCAACTGACTTGTACTTATGACTGTTGCAGTGTCCCGGGGGGGGGGAGGGGGTTCACAGTATTCCCTTTTGCGACCTCCTGACAGGCAGTCAATGGGGAAAGCCAGATTCACTTAACAACTGTGTTACTAATTTAACAACCGCAGTGATTCCCTTAACAACTGTGGCCAGAAAAGTCGTAAAACAGGGCAAAATTCCCTTAACGATTGTCTTGCTTAGCAACAGAACGTTGAGGCTCAGTTGCGGTCGTCAGTTGAGGATTGCTTGCATTATATTTATTATCTCTTTTTTTATTATTTTGCAGGACATATTCCATAAAAAAAGACTAAAAAAGATTGATCAGTTCTGATCGCAGGTTTTTTTGTGTGTGTGTGTGGTGCCTCTGCAAAAGCTTAAACACCCCCATCGCTTGATTGATGGATTGATGGATGGAGAAATGAATGGCCTGGATCCAAAAACTCAACTCTGTAACCAGATTAAGCATATTGTGCAAACACAATCCAAACATATTATAAATAGAAATAATGATATGCTGTCCTTCCCTGTTTGAAACAAGATTTAGTTAAAAAGAGAGAGAGAAGAGAGAGAGAGAGAGAGAGAGAGAGAGAGAGAAATAATGTTTTATTGCTTTAAATGCTGGGTCTGGTTGAAAGCATAAGCTCTGGGCCTATTTCCAATAGTTCAGCTACCAAAGCTTTCCCCTCCTACAGACCATTGAGGAGAAAGGGGTAGGCTGCTGTAAAGAGCTCTTTGCAAGCCTTTGTTGCTATATGTAAGGCAGAGGTGGGCCTCCTGTGGTCTCAGCTTTCTTGTTCACTTCCTGTTTGCTCTCAGGCTTCCTTCCGTTCATACATGATGAAAAATAATGACATAGTTTGTCTGTCTGTCTCTGTCCATCCATCTGTCCATCCATCCATATGTCTGTCTGTCCATCTATCTATCTATGTGTTGTTGTTGTTAATTGTGAAGTCGTGTCCGACCCATCGCAACCTCATGGACAACGTTCCTCCAGGTCTTCCTGTCCTCTACCATCTTCTGGAGTCCATTTAAGTTCACACCTATTGCTTCAGTGACTCCATCCAGCCATCTCATTCTCTGTCGTCCCCTTCTTCTATTGCCCTCAATCTTTCCCAGCATCAGGCTCTTCTCCAGGGAGTCCTTCCTTCTCATTAGGTGGCCAAAGTATTTGAGTTTCAACTTCAGGATCTGGCCTTCTAAAGAGCAGTTGGGGTTGATCTCCTCTAGGACTGACCGGTTTGAATGCCTTGCAATCCAAGGGACTCGCAGGAGTCTTCTCCAGCACCAGAGTTCAAAGGCCTCAATTCTTTGGCGCTCAGCCTTTCTTATGGTCCAACTTTCACAGCCATACATTGCAACTGGGAAAACCATGGCCTGGACTATACGCACTTTTGTTGGCAGGGTGATGTCTCTGCTTTTTAATATGCTGTCTAGATTTGCCATAGCTTTCCTCCCCAGGAGCAAGCATCTTTTAATTTCTTGGCTGCAATCCCCATCTGAGGTGATCTTGGAGCCCAGAAAAATAAAATCTGTCACTACCTCCATTTCTTCCCCATCTATTTGCCAGGAATTGAGAGGGCCGGATGCCATGATTTTGGTTTTCTTAATGTTGAGTTTCAAGCCAACTTTTGCACTCTCCTTCTTCACTCTCATTAAGAGGCTCTTTAGTTCCTCTTCGCTTTCTGCCATTAGAGTGGTATCATCTGCATATCTTAGGTTGTTGATATTTCTCCCGGCAATCTTAATTCCAACTTTTGATTCATCTAGCCCTGCCTTTCTCATGATGTGCTCTGCATATAAGTTAAATAGACAGGGCGACAGTATACAGCCATGCCTGACTCCTTTTCCAATTTTGAACCAATCAGTGGTTCCGTGTCCAGTTCTCACTGTTGCTTCTTGACCCACATATAGGTTTCTCAAGAGACAAATGAGATGGTCTGGTACTCCTATCTCTTTAAGAACTTGCCACAATTTGTTGTGATCCTCACAATCAAAGGCTTTTGCATAGTCAATGAAGCAGAAATAGATGTTTTTCTGGAACTCCCTAGCTTTCTCCATGATCCAGCGTATGTTGGCAATTTGATCTCTAGTTCCTCTGCCTCTTCGAAATCCTGCCTGTACTTCTGGTAGTTCTCGATCCACATACTGCTGGAGTCTAGCTTGTAGGATTTTAAGCATAACTTTACTAGCATGTGAAATGAGTGCAATGGTGCGATAGTTTGAACATTCTTTGGCATTGCCTTTCTTTGGAATTGAAATGTAAACTGACCTTTTCCAATCCTGTGGCCACTGTTGAGTTTTCCAAATTTGCTGGCAAATTGAATGTAGCACTTTTACTGCATCGTCTTTTAAGATTTTGAATAGCTCAGCTGGAATACTGTCACCTCCACTAGCTTTGTTGTTGCTCAGATTTTCTAAGGCCCATTTCACTTCACATTCTAGGATGTCTGGTTCGAGGTCAGTGACCATCTCATTGTGGTTATCTAGGACATTAAGCTCATTCTTGTATAGTTCTTCTGTGTAGTTTTGCCATCTCTTCTTAATCTCTTCTGCCTCTGTTAGGTCCCTGCCATTTTGGTCCTTTATCATGCCCATCTTTGCATGAAACGTTCCCTTCATATCTCCAATTTTCTTGAAGAGATCTCTGGTCCTCCCTATTCTGTTGTTTTCTTCTATTTCTTTGCACTGTTCATTTAAGAAGGCATTCTTATCTCTTCTAGCTACTCTCTGGAATTCTGCATTCAATTGGGTGTATCTTTCTCTTTCTCCTTTGCCTTTCACTTCCCTTCTTTCCTCAGCTATTTGCAAAGCTTCCTCAGACAGCCATTTTGCTTTCTTGCATTTCTTTTTCTTTGGGATGGTTTTAATTGCTACCTCTTGTACAATGTTGCGAACTTCCATCCATAGTTCTTCAGGCACTCTGTCTATAAGATCTAATTCCTTAAATCTATTTGTCACCTCTATGTATATTCACCAGGAATATGATTTAGTTCATACCTGAGTGGCCTAGTGCTTTTCCCTACTTTTTTCAATTTAAGCCTAAATTTTGCAACGAGAAGCTCATGATCTGAGCCACAGTCAGCTCCTGGTCTTGTTTTTACTGACTGTATAGAGCTTCTCCATCTTTGGCTGCAGAGCACATAGTCAATCTGATTTCTATGTTGACCGTCTGGTGATGTCCATGTGTAGAGCCGTCTCTTGGGTTGTTGGAAAAGAGTGTTTGTTATGACCATCGTATTCTCTTGACAAAATTCTATCAGCCTGTGCCCTGCTTCATTTTGTACTCCAAGGCCAAACTTGCCTGTTATTCCGGTTATCTTTTGGCTTCCTACCTTAGCATTCCAATCCCCCATGATGATAAGGACATCATTTTTTGGTGTTAATTCTATAAGGTGCTGTAGGGCTTCATAGAACCGGTTAATTTCATCCTCTTCAGCACCAGTGGTTGGGGCATAGATTTGGATTATTGTGATATTGAATGGTTTGCCTTGGATTCGAATTGAGATCATTCTGTCATTTTGGGGATTGTATCCCAGTATTGCTTTTCCTATTCTTTTATTGACTATGAAGGCTACTCCATTTCTTCTGAGGGATTCTTGCCCACAGTAGTATACCTGATGGTCATCTGAGTTAAATTCACCCATTCCTGTCCATTTTAGTTCGCTGATTCCTAAGATGTCGATGTTCAGTCTTGTCATCTCTTTTTTGACTACGTCTAGCTTGCCTTGATTCATGGTTCTTACATGTTCCTATGGAGAAAAAATCTTTACAGCATCGGACTTTCCTTTCACCACCAGATATATCCACAGCTGAGCGTCCTTTCAGCTTTGGCCCAGTCGCTTCATTCTTTCTGGCGCTACTAGTACGAGCCCTCTGCTCTTCCCCAGTAGCATATTGGACACCTTCCGACCTGAGGGGCTCATCTTCCAGCGTCATATCTTTTTTCCTTTTAGTACTGTCCATGGGGTTTTCATGGCAAAGATACTGGAGTGGTTTGCCATTTCCTTCTCCAGTGGATCACATTTTGTCAGAACTCTCTGCTATAACCTGTCCGTCTTGGGTGGCCCTGCACGGCATAGCTCATAGCTTCAATGAGTTGTGCAAACCTCTTCGCCACGACAAGGCAGTAATCCATAAAGGGGATCTATCTATCTATCTATCTATCTATCTATCTATCTATCTGTCTGTCTGTCTGTCTGTCTGTCTGTCTGTCTGTCTGTCTGTCTGTCTGTCTATCTATCTATCTATCTATCTATCCAGCTAGCCAGCTATCCAGCTATCTAGCTTATCTATCTATCATCTATCTGTCTATATCTATCTATCCATCTCTATCTATCTATCTATCTATCTATCTATCTATCTATCTATCTATCTATCTATCCAGCCAGCCAGCCAGCCAGCCAGCCAGCCAGCCAACTGTCCATCCATCCATCTGCCTTTCCTTCTGTCCGTCCCATTCATCCATCCGTCCATCCATCCATCCGTCCATCTGTCCATTTGTCTGTCTGTTTGTCTGTCTGTCCGTCCATCCGTCCGTCCAACCATCCATCCATCCATCCATCCATCCATCCATCCATCCATCCATCCATCCATCCATCTATCTATCTATCTATCTATCTATCTATCTATCTATCTATCTATCCAGCCAGCCAACTGTCCATCCATCCATCCATCCATCCATCCGTCCATCCGTCCATCCATCCGTCCGTCCGTCTGTCCATTTGTCTGTCTGTCTGTCTGTCTGTCCATCCGTCCATCCATCCGTCCAACCATCCATCCATCCATCCATCCATCCATCCATCCATCCATCCATCCATCCATCCATCCATCCATCCATCCATCCATCCATCCATCCATCCATCCATCCATCCATCCATCTATCTATCTATCTATCTATCTATCTATCTATCTATCTATCTATCTATCTATCTATCCAGCCAACCGTCCAGCCAGCCAGCCAACTGTCCATCCATCCATCTGCCTGTCTGTCCGTCCATCCGTCCATCCGTCCATCCGTCTGTCCATTCATCCCTCCAAACATCCATACATCCATCCATCCATACATACATCCATCCATCCACACTCAGCTCCACACGTTCCTCTGCCAACTCAAATTCACCCTCCTCCTCTGAATTAGCATCCAAAGATGAGTCCAGGGGCAGATCCATGACATCCTCCCAGTATATTCATGACAGGCAATTAAAATGACTAGATATAATTTTACTATAACAAAAAGAAAGGAAAACCTGCTGATTTCAACCAGCTAGTCCCAATCTTCTGTCAACAAGCATTAATTTCCTGAATTGTAAAGACTGAGTGGGTGGGATCTCATTTTCTTTCAGTGGCTCATTGAGGTATCCTGATTAGGGAAAAAATAGGCTATATCCATAGAAGGATAATATTAAGGCCAAGAAAAGTCACACTTTTTAAAAAAAATTCTGTATTGGCCCTAATGCTTCTACTATATACTATCCAAGTCAGTGTGCTGAATTTTAGGAAGACATTGACAAACTGGAGACTATCCAGAAGATAGTCTGTATAAACCAGTGGTTCTCAACCTTTTTAATGCCGCGACCCCCAACCGGTCGTAAGTCGAGGACTACCCAACCGGTCGTAACTTGAGGACTACCCAACCGGTCGTAAGTTGAGGACTTTCCCTGCCTGGGAGCGCCGCGTATGCATGGTGCCACCCCCTGCGCCAGCCGAGGCGTAGCTGGCAAGGGGCAGCGACGGCGCAGGGTGACCACCGGCTGGGCCACCAGCTGGCCCAGCCCAAGGGAGGTAAGGCACCCGCCGGGCCCCAGGTGCACCAGCAACCCTCCCTGCGCCCGCTGGCTTCCCACCTTCCACTCCTGGCCCTCTTTAACTTACATTTTTAGTAGTTGCTCAGCAGGGAGGGGTGGAAACTTCCAGACAGCTCGCCTTCGCTGCAGACAACTTGCAGCCCCGTTTGCAGAATGGGGCTTTTGGCGGGCTCAGCAGGGCAGAGACAGCCTGGACAATTCCTATTGGCTTTTGAAAGCCAATAGAATTAGACTCTATTCAAGAGAGTCTATTCTATTGGCTTTCAAAAGCCAATAGAATAAAAGGGAGTAGCACAGCTAAGGAAAAGGGGGGAAAAATGGTGGACTGCGTTGTTTGGCAACCCCCGTGAAATGATCATGAGGTCGTGACCCAGGTTGAGAACTGCTGGTATAAACAGAGCCGTAGAATTAAAATCACATGAAGTATTAGTACTGCCTTATAAATCCTTAGGAAGACCATACTTGGAATACAGCATCCAGTTTTGGTCACTACATTACAAAAAGAAAAAAAAGACATTGAGACTTTGGAGAAAGTGCAGAGAAGTCCAACTAGGATAATTGAAGGTTTGGAGACCAAAATGTATGACGAATGGTTGCAGGAATTGGGTATGGCTAGTCTAGAGAAAAGAAGGATTAGGAGTGACATGATAATTGCCTTGAAGGGCTTCCTCAAAGAAGAGGGAGTCAAGCTATTCTCCAAAGCGCCTGAAGGCAGGACAAGAAACAATGGAGGGAAACTAATCAAGGAGAAGAAGCAACCTGGAATTAAGAAGAAACTTCCTAACAGTGTGAACAATTAACCAGTAGAGCACTTGCCTTCAGAAGTTGTAGGTGCTCCATCACTGGAGGTTTTTTAGAAGAGACTGGACAGCCACTTGTCTGAAGTGGTGTAGGGTCTCCTGCTTGAGCAGGGGGTTGGACTAGAAGACCTCCAAGGTCCCTTCCAATTCTATTCTGATCGAAGAGAGCAACCAAGATGATAAGGGACCTGGAAAGAAAAACATAGATGAGAACTACAAAGACACAGGATTGGTGTCTTCAAAGATCTAAAGGGCAGAATCGTTTGGAATGTTATGACTTGTGGACTTGTGGACGCTGGCTGAGGAATTCTGGGAGTTGAAGTCCACATGTCATAAAAGGGCCAAGTTTGAAGACCCCTGGCTAGATGATCTCCAAGACCTTTCCCAACTCTTCATTCTATGATTATATAGGAAAAAATGTATAATTCTTATTTTCTGGATTGACAAAACCTCTTGCTGGCTATTTCATTAACGTTGAGTTGCACAGCTCACAGTTTTATAGTCCAGTTCTTTTCCTGTGAGGAGAAATTTGAGCAAAATTCCAGTAGAAGTGGAATTGTAGATGACGTTCCCCAAAGAAATTGCTTTTCATCCTTTAATTTTTTTTAATTAGGAGGCTTAGGGAAGGAAAAACATACTTGCCATTACTGAATCTTCATTCTTCCTCTTTAATGACATGCTTGATGAAAATGTTCAGGTTTAAATGACACTTTGTACTGAAATAAGGATGTGGAGGGGTTTTTTTTGGGAAGTGTTTTAATATCAACCTATGTTGAGAAATGATGACACAAAGAACACTTGCTGCTTTGTGTTCTTTTGCATATAAGGATTTCTTTTTCCTGCCTAAATTGCTGAGGATGTCAAATTGCCCCTTTAATATAAAGGCCAACATAAAAGCATCTCTGAAATTGCCTAGAAAAAGTTCTGCTATTATTATAGACGGTTTTAGTGATTATAATTAGATAAACAGAAGGGGGGGAAACCAGGTCATGCTAATTTTATTTATTTATTTATTTATTGCCAAAATAAACTACAATTTCCACTTAATCGTTCAAGACTGAGGGGCAGTGGGCTCCAATACAGGTAATCCTAAACTTATAACCATTTGTTTAGTGACTGTTTGAAGTTGCAACATATAACTGGACCTCACACTTATGCCTGTCGTAGCATCCCCACGGTCATGTAACTAAAACTGAGGCACTTGGCAACTAGCACAATAGTTGCAGAATCCTGGCATCCTGTGATGGCCGTTTCAATGCAACAGATCTAATCAACTAATCAAGGAGACAAGCAACCTAGAACTAAGAAGAAATTTCTTGAAAGTTAGAATAATTAACCAGTGGAACAACCTGCCTCCAGAAGCAGTGAATGCTCCAACACCTGAAGTTTTTAAGAAGAGATTGGACAACCATTGGTCTGAAATGGTAATAGGGTTTCCTGCCCGAGCAGGGGGTTGGACTAGATGACCTCGAAGGTCCCTTACAACTCTGTCTATTCTATTCTATTCTATTCTATTCTATTCTATTCTATTCTATTCTATTCTATTCTATTCTTCCATTCCACTCCACTCCATATATTCTATTCTATTCTATCCCATCCCATCCCATCCCATCCCATCCCATCCCATCCCATCTCATCCCATCCCATCCCATCCCATCCCATCCCATCCCATCCTATCCTATCCTATCCTATCCTATCCTATCCTATCCTATCCTATTCCATTCCATTCCACTCCATTCCATATTTTCTATTCTATTCTATTCTATTCCATTCCATTCCATTCCATTCTATTCTATTCTATTCTATTCTATTCTATTCTATTCTATTCTATTCTATTCTATTCTATTCTATTCTATTCTATTCTATTCTATTCCATTCCATTCCATTCCATATTTTCTATTCTATTCTATTCTATTCTATTCTATTCTATTCTATTCTATTCTATTCTATTCTATTCTATTCTATTCTATTCCATCCCATCCCATCCCATCCCATCCCATCCCATCCCATCCCATCCCATCCCATCCCATCCTATCCTATCCTATCCTATCCTATCCTATCCTATCCTATTTTTCTAGCTAGCTTCCAATAAGCAAAGTCATTGGGGGAAACCAGATTTGCTTAACAACCCCATGATTCACTTAAGTACAGTGGTTTGCTTAACAACCATGGCAAAACAGTAGTAGAATCAGGCATGATTCCATGAACAATTGTGTTGCTTGGCAACAGTCCCAATTATGGCCGTAAGTCAAGGACTTCCTATTGTCAGAATTACCAGTCATCCATTTGTGGAAGGGAGCTATTTTTTTTTTAAATAAGTTTTATTTATAATACAATTAAAAAACATTGGCTATAACATGACATTTCAGTATATACATTCTTACCAAGTTCCACATTTTACAATCATTTCTTCATCTCTAATTATACATCTAAGTTTTATATATACAGCACTTATTCTAAAATAACATATATTTCTATCTTAACGCTAACCTTTAATCCCAAACATCCTCCTCGAATCCCTCCAGCGGTAAAATTTATCCCAGGTTTCATAATAAATTGATCCACATTTATCTTTTAATATCCTTGTGAGCCTGTCCATTTCCGCACATGCTAATATTTTATGTATTAACTTTTCCTCTGTGGGAATTTCCTTGCTCTTCCATTTTTGCGCAAAAGCAAACCTAGCTGTCGTCAAGATGTGTAACAGCAAATAGATTGTTCCCTTGTTGTACTTTTCTGTAGCTATTCCCAACAAGGAGAGTTCAGGTTTTAACTCTAAGTCCAATATTAATATATCCTTCAGCTAACTTTTTTATCCTATTCCAATACTCACAGGCCTTTGGGCACTCCCACCACATATGATAATATGATCCAATTGCTATTTTACATTTCCAGCATAAAGGTGAGATATTTGAGCCCATTTTAGCTAGCCTTGTAGGTGGAAGATGTGGAAGGGAGCTATTAACCAACAGAATAAAAGACTAACAGAGTTGGGAGGGATGGGTATGGCTAGTCTAGAGAAAAGAAGGACTAGGGGGCGACATGGTAGCAATATTCCAGTATTTGAGGAGCTGCCACCAAGAAAAGGGGGTCAAACTATTCTCCAAAGCACCAGAGAAGCAACCTGGAATTAAGGAGAAACTTCCTGACAGTGAGGACAATTAACTAGTGGAACAGCTGGCCTCCAGATGTTGTGGGTGCTTCAACACTGGAGGTTTCTAAACTGAGACTGGACAGCGACTTGTCTGAAGTGGAATAGGGTCTCCTGCTTGAGCAGTGGGCTGGACTAGAAGACCACCAAGGTCCCTTCCAACTCTATTCTGATTGATTGGTTGATTGATTGATTAATTGATTGATTGATTGATTGAAAGTGGCAGACCCTTCAAGATGGGCCAGACTCTGGCATCAGTGGCCATTCAGATATCCAGGGGCCAAGCCATAAAGGATATTACAGGTAAGGAACAAAATTTGGAATTCTACTTGGAAGCGGATTGCAAGACAATACCCACAAAACTGGACTAGAAGTTCTCCCCTGTCCGTAACTGACGTTCTGTATGGACTAATAGCTTCCAGATAGCCTTCAAAGGCAGCCCCATGTAAAGTGTACAGCAGTGGTCAGTTCATAAGGTAATAAGGACATGAGTGCTCACTGTCATGGCACTGCGTTTCAGAAGGACATAGAATCATAGGGCTGGAGAAGACATTTAAGGTCTTCTAGTCCAACCCCTTGCTCAAGGCAGAAGTCCTTATACCGTCCCAGACAAATGTCGGTCCAATCCCAAAGATGCTTTTTCACAAGGCAACTGGACTTCCTTGTTTTTCTTTGAAGACATTTTGCCTCTCATCCAAGAAGCTTCTTCAGCTCTGACTGGATGGCGGAGGATGGAAGGATTTATACTCCTTGCAGACAGCTGGTCATTTGCATCCTTTTAGAGAGTCCTTGAGGCCACCTGGAGGGTTATCTGTGTCCTCAGGGTCCACTGACTGGTGCAAATGGGTCTGGAGCCTTCTTGGAACTGCTGAAAGGACTGTGTTGTAGACTGGAGATAGATGATGTCGTATTCCTCCCCCTCTGTTGAGGGAGGGCTGTTCAATTTTGACGTAGATGGCCAATCTTTTCTTGAAAACCTCCAGCGATGGAGCACCCACAACTCATAATGTAATGTCATTGGTGTATCTATAACCTTGGTGTACCAGTCAACCCTGGACAAAGCCCCTCCAGCTATATCCATCTACCTTTTCAGACGTTCCATGAGTCCAAAAAGATCTGCCAAAAAGGCCAACAAAGTGCTAGGCTGCATTAACAGAGGGATAGAATCAAGATCACGTGAAAGGTTAATACCACTTTACAATGCCTTGGTAAGGCCACACATGGAATACTTCATCCAGTTTTGGTCACCATGATGTAAAAAAGATGTTGAGACTCTAGAAAGAGTACAGAGAAGAACAACAAAGATGATTAGGGGACTGGAGGCTAAAACATATAAGGAACGGTTGCTGGAATTGGGTTTGGGACAGGATAGTAGTGTTCCAGTATCTCAGGGGCTGCCCCAAAGAAGAGGGAGTCAAGCTATCCTCCAAAGCCCCTGAAGGCAGGAGAAGAAGCAACGGATGGAAACCAATCAAGGAGAGAAGCAACCTAGAACTAAGGAGAAACTTCCTGACAGTCAGAACAATTAACCAGTGGAACAACCTGCCTCCAGAAGCAGTAAATGCTCCAACACTGGAAGTTTTTAAGAAGAGACTGGACAGCCATTTGTCTGAAATGTATAGGGTTTCCTGCCTGAGCAGGAGGTTGGACTAGATGACCTCCAAGGTCCCTTCCAACTTTACTACTACTACTACTACTACTACTACTACTACTATTATTATTATCGATCATCGCATAGTCAGCCAGATGTTCAGACTGGATTTGGCATTTTGTCTACCTATCGAGTCCTTACCCAGGACCTGGCATAGGCAGATGTGGATGTTTGATGGTATTACAGATATCGTCGCAGGATGGAAGCAGTTCCTAATAAGGCCGCCTTTTGCAATTGACTAATAGCGAATTTGTCAATGCCAATTGTGTTCAAGTGGTGCTCCAGTTGTTTTGGGATTGCACCCAAGGAGCCTATGACTATTGGTACTACCCTTGCTTGCTTTTGCCACAGTCTTTCTATTTCTATTTGTAGGTCTTTGTATTTTGTTATCTTCTCCAGTTCTTTCTCTTCTATTCTGTTATCTCCAGGCACTGCCACGTCCACTATCCAGACTTTTTTGTCTTTCTTATCGACAGTTGTTAAGTCTGGGGTGTTATGTTGCAGATGCTTGTCTGTTTGAATTCTGAAGTCCCAGAGCAGTTTAATTTTATCATTTTCTATGACTTTCTCTATTTTATGATCCCACCAGTTTTTGCTTACAGGCAAATGATATTTTTTGCAGATCTTCCAATGCACCATTGTTGCTACTTTGTCATGCCGCTGTTTGTAATCAGTCTGTGCAATCTTCTTGCAACAGCTTACCAAGTGGTCCACTGTTTCTTCAGCTTCTTTGCATAGGCGGCACTTACTGTCTGTTGCTGTCTTCTCAATTTTGACTATTATTATTATTATTATTATGGATCATCGCACAGTCAGCCAGATGTTCAGACTGGATTTGGCATTTTGTCTACCTATCGAGTCCTTACCCAGGACCTGGGATAGGCAGATGTGGATGTTTGATGGTATTACAGATATCGTCGCAGGATGGAAGCAGTTCCTAGTAAGGCCGCCTTTTGCAATTGACTAATAGCAAATTTGTTAATGCCAATGGTGTTCAAGTGGTGCTCCAGTTGTTTTGGGATTGCACCCAAGGCGCCTATGACTATTGGTACTACCCTTGCTTGCTTTTGCCACAGTCTTTCTATTTCTATTTGTAGGTCTTTTATTTTGTTATCTTCTCCAGTTCTTTCTCTTCTATTCTGCTGTCTCCAGGCACTGCCACGTCCACTATCCAGACTTTTTTGTCTTTCTTATCGACAATTGTTAAGTCTGGGGTGTTATGTTGCAGGTGCTTGTCTGTTTGAATTCTGAAGTCCCAGAGCAGTTTAATTTTATCATTTTCTATGATTTTCTCTATTTTATGATCCCACCAGTTTTTGCTTACAGGCAAATGATATTTTTTGCAGATCTTCCAATGCACCATTGTTGCTACTTTGTCATGCCGCTGCTTGTAATCAGTCTGTGCAATCTTCTTGCAACAGCTTACCAAGTGGTCCACTGTTTCTTCAGCTTCTTTGCATAGGCGGCACTTACTGTCTGTTGCTGTCTTCTCAATTTTGACTTTATATGCATTTGTCCTTAAGGCTTGGTCTTATGCAGCCAGAATTAGTCCCTCGGTCTCTTTCTTCAATTTTCCTGCTCTTAGCCATTGCCAGGTTTTATTATTATCTGCTTTCCCAGCTATTTTTTTCATGTATTGGCCATGTAGTGCTTTGTCTTCCCATGCCTCTATTCTGTTCTTCATTTGATCTTTCTTGTAGGCCAGTTTGGTCTCTCCAGTAGTTAGTAAACCTTCCTGATATACTAATTTCAGTGCATCTTCATCATTGTTCTTCAGATATTCTTCCAAAGCCATTTTTTCTTCTTCAACCATCTGATGTACTTGTAGCATTCCACGCCCACCTATTTGCCTTGGTAGATAAAGTCTATCAATGTCACTTCGTGGATGAAGGGCATGATTCATTGTCATTATTTTTCTGGTCTGCCTATCCATTGCTTTTAGTTCTGCTTGAGTCCAGTCCACTATTCCAGCTGTGTACCTAATGACTGGGATTGCCCAGGTGTTGATTGCCCTTATGGTATTTCCTCCATTGAGTTTGGACTTTAAGATCTTCTTCACTCTCTTGATGTATTCACCTCTAATCTTTTTCTTGACTTCAGTGTGATTGATGTTGTCAGCTTGAAGGATACCCAAGTATTTGTAGTACTCTTCCTCATCCAGACTCTTAATGTTATTTTCGTGGGGCATCTTGATTCCTTCAGTTTTCACTATTTTTCCTTGTTTGATAGTAAGTGTGGCACATTTGTCCAAGCCAAACTCCATTACAATATCTTGGCTATATAGACGGACAGTATTGAGCAGCGATTCTATTTCAGATGATGTTTTTCCATACAGCTTCAGATCA
Organism: Crotalus helleri; assembly: GCA_024509115.1. Lineage (NCBI taxonomy): Eukaryota > Metazoa > Chordata > Lepidosauria > Squamata > Viperidae > Crotalus > Crotalus helleri. The sequence continues at coordinate 1,059,498 of JAKSXO010000092.1, forward strand.
TCCATGTAGAGGAGGTGGGATAGTCTAGCAGATGTTTTTGATGTTTGATAGCCATGTCCTGAGTTATTCAGTATTGTTGACAGAGGAAACAATGCAATAACAAATAGTAATGGTGATAATGAATCTCCTTGAAATATTCCTCTCTTGATATTAACCTCTCCCAGCTTCTCACCATTGATCTGCAACTGTGTCTTCCATTGTGCCATCGATCTTTGCACAAATTTTCTGATGTTTCTACTGACTCCTGTTATTTCTAGGCACTTTATTATCCAATCATGTGGCAGAGAGTCAAATGCCTTTTTGTAGTCAATCCATGCCACATTCAGGTTGGTCTTCCTTCTCTTGCAGTTTTCCAAGATCATTTTGTCTATTAGGAGTTGATCTTTTGTTCCTCTGCTATTGGGGCGGTTTCCTTTCTGCTCAGGTGGAAAGAGATTGTTTTCAACTAGATGCTGTTGTACTGCATCAGCTACCACACCAGTTAGAAATTTGAAAGTTGTTGGTAAGCAGGTAATTGGCCTGTAGTTACCTGGTGTTGCCCCTTTTGCTGGATTTTTCATTATTAGGTAGGTTTTCCCAGTTGTTAGCCACTTTTCAATTTCTCCTCCCTGTAGTATATTGTTGAACTGCTTGGCAATGAGTGGGTGTATAACAGTTAGATGTTTCAACCAAAACCCATGCAGTTCATCTTCACCTGGTGCTGACCAATTTTTGATTTTCTTTGCTCTTTTTTCTACCATTTTTGTTGTTATTACTAGTTCTTTCATTTCAACTTCTGTTTTATTTGCATCCACCTCTTTTAACCAAGCCGCATCCTTGTTGTATTTCTTTGGGTTATCCCATATCTGCTTCCAGAACTGCACTGTTTCTTCCTTGTCAGGTACTGACTGATTCCTTGCAGTTTCTCCATTGATGGATTGGTAGAAACATTTCTGATTGGATTGAAATTGGAGGTTTTGCCTATAGTTTGCAATTCGAGCTTCATATCTACTGATTTTCCTGGCTATAGCTGTTATTTGTTGCTTTATTATTTCCAATGCTTCCTTGATCTTCCTTGTTTCTAAGTGGTATTTCTTGATTAGGTATTCTTTGGTCTTCTTGTTCTTCAGCTTCTTTTCTTTCATCTGTTCTAGCTTGCTTGCATGTGATCTTAACTTGCTGATCTTATTTTCTAGTCTAACCTTCCATTTTTGTGGTGCATTGTTTGTTTGTTTTTCTTCTTTGTTGATTTTGCATCCCAGGTATTCAGTTATAACTGCAGCTGTGCTGTACATTAGTTGGTTTGTTTCTTGCAGTGAATTGGTGCTTATACTTGCTATTGCAGTATTTGCATCTTTTAGTGCTTGTGCTAGCTGTTTCTTTGAAACAAGCTTCAATGCAGGCAGCCTTATTCTGTTGTTTTTGTGCTGTTCTAGATGCTCAGTTATTCTTTGTTTCAATTCTTTTATTTCTTTAGTTAGAAGGTTTTGTTCTTCCTGAGGAATAGGCGCCTGGTTTCCAAATGAGAACAGTTGTATATCTCTACTGGATTCTTTCACTGCCAACTCCCCCTGGTTTGCCTCTACATTCTGAATTACTTCTTGTAAGGCTTTGATTTCTTTGCCCTGGGTAAACCTTTGCAGTTCGTCCAATTCTGTTTCTGTAAATACTTTATTTCGTGTTATAAATCGGCGTTGATCTACTAGTCTCTGTTCTGTTATTTCTGATTCTGGATGTTGTTCTTTCCAGAACTGGTGCATTCGTTTTAGATATCCTCGTCTTGTTGGACTTGATCTGTAGTAACAGATCATTATTTCTTTGTTTTCCATCACTGTGTATCTGCGACGGGTAAACACCTTTTCTTCCAGTAGTTCTGCAGCTGCTGGCCCTGGTTGCTCAGCCAACAGTCCTGAGTCCTGTAACCCATTTTTCACTAGATATCCAGGAACTCCGATATCCAGCGCGGACCTTGTTAACCCGGGCGACATCCGAGCCGGTATGGCATTCTGAAATTTACGTCTCACCATATTTTTTATGGGAGAGACACTCTTTGTCTGACTCCTCTGATGAGACCTGTCCAGTATGGTTGAACCTCTGGCATAGCTCTCATCTTCCTCAGAGTACACAAGCCCCACAACCACGTCAAGGTAGTGCCTCACTGGGGGTCAAGGTAGTGCCTATTATTATTATTATTATTATTATTATTATTATTATTATTATTATTATTATTATTATTATTATTATTATTATTATTATTATTATCTTCAGACCCCTAGACTTTCTCCTGGAAGGAAAAGATGACTCATTCAAATTTGCTCCCAATGGAATCCCTGGCGAAATCTTTTCTATGGCAACCAAAGGCAGCATCGGAAGCATTCCGAACTCCTAGAAAGAGTTGGACAGACCCCAAATAAAAATCACTCACCAGATGCCCAAAATTGCAAAAATAATGATTTCCACCACCCCACTCACAGACACTTGGGATTTAGCTTCATTGTTTGTCACGTTATGTTCCTCCAGTCTTAAGGAGATGGATATGAGGAGCGAAGCTACTGGGAAGTGGGTGGTGGTGGTGGCAATTCCTGACACCATTATGATGTGATGTTCCGTTGCACAGGAGTGGAATTTGTACCTGCAGGCTTTGCATCCTGCTGGTGTCACCCCCAACTTGACCATCAGAATTTTCACTTCTGTGGCTCCACCTTGGGAATAAGATGTGTGGCAGATAAGAAGGAATCGCCAAGAAATTGACAGAAATTTCTCCCATGCTATATCATTTTCCAATTATTATTATTTTTAGATCGTTCCTTTCTGTTGATATCTTGCCAATTACATGGCTTATTCCTTTTAGTATCCTCCAAGGAAAATCGTCATCATTTGGTGTGGGGAGGGGGGTGAGGAACAGTTGTGTAATGTCACAAGTTTGCAATGAGCATATGCTGGCCTTCAACACTTTTGGGTGTGGTCTTGATGGGACTAAACCAGGGGTGGGAAACCTTGACTCTTTTATGATTCGTGGACTTCAACTCCCAGAATTCCTGAGTCAGCCATGCTGAGGGGAAAGGGAGAGGTTTCCAAGCTGAGCCATGCTGGCTCAGGAATTCTGGGAGTTGAAGTCCACGAGTCATAAAAGAGCCAAGGTTGCCTACCTCTGGTCTAGGAGGCTTAGAGCAGGAGGACATAGGACAGGGGTAGGCAACCTTGGCTCTTTTATGACTCCCAGAATTCCTGAGCCACCATGGGGGAACTATGGCCCCCTCATGACTCGTGGACTTCAACTCCCAGAATTTCTGAGCCAGCATGGGGCAACTAGGGCCCCTTCATGACTCGTGGACTTTAACTCCCAGAATTCCTCAGCCAGCATGTGGGAGCTATGACCCTCTTCATGACTTGTGGACTTCAACTCCCAGAATTCCTGAGCCAGCATGGGGGAAACTTTGGCCCCTTCATGACTCGTGGACTTCAACTCCCAGAATTCCTGAGCCAGCATGGGGGAAACTTTGGCCCCTTCATGACTCGTGGACTTCAACTCCCAGAATTCCTGAGCCAGCATGGCTCAGCTTGGAAACCTCTCCCTTTCCCCTCAGCATGGCTGGCTCAGGAATTCTGGGAGTTGAAGTCCACGAGTTATAAAAGAGCCAAGGTTGCCTACCCCTGGACTAAACCATCCCTTTCAGGAATGAACGGTTACTACAGATAGTCCCTGACTTACCTGCCTTCAACCATTCATCATACTGTTTAGCCTCCAGATGTTGTGTCATCTTCATTGCTCTTATCTGTACTCTGTCTAAGCCTCAGCATCTTTTTGTAACATGATGACCAGAACTGAATGCACTGGTCTCACCAATGTAGTATAAAGCGGTATTATCATCAGCTTAACAGCCATGGTGGTGCAGTGGTTAGAAAGCAGTATTGCAGGCTAATCCTGCTGACTGCTGATTGCCAGCAGCTTGGCAGTTCGATCCTGACCAGCTCAAGGTTAACTCAGCCTTCCATCCTTCTGAGGTCTGTAAAATGAGGACCCAGGCTGTCTCTGTAAACCACTTAGAGAGAGCTGTAAAGCACTGGGAAGCGGTATGTAAGTCTAAGTGCTATTGCCATTTTCCTTCCTTCCTTCCTTCCTTCCTTCCTTCCTTCCTTCCTTCTCAGTGGTTAGAATGCAATATTTCAGGCTAACTCTGCCCACTGTCAGCAGTTTGATTCTCACCGGGTCAAGGTTGACTCAGCCTTCCATCCTTCTGAGGTTGGTAAAATGAGGATCCAGATTGTTGGAGACAACAGGCTGACTCTGTAAACCGCTTAGACAGGGCTGTAAAGCACTGTGAAGTGGTATGTAAGTCTATATGGTATTGCTATTTCTATTTCTATTCCTCCGTTTCCATGTTCCCATATTTCCATATTTCCATATTTCCTTATTTCCATATTTTCATTTCCATATTTTCATATTTCTATTTCTATTATTTCTATTCGAGAGCTCTGGTGGCACAGTGGTTAGAATGCAGTACTGCAGGCTGTTAACTCTGCTCACTGTCAGCAGTTTGATTCTCACCGGCTCAAGATTGACTCAGCCTTCCATTCTTCTGGGGTCGGGAAAATGAGGACCCAGATTGTTGGGGTCAACAGGCTGACTCTGTAAACCTCTTAGAGAGGGCTGTAAAGCACTGTGAAGTGCAATATAAGTCTATGTGCTATTGCTATTGCTATACTTCTGTTTCCATATTTCCATATTTCTATTTCTTTCTATTTCTATATTTCTATATTTCTATTATTTCTATTCTAGAATCCTGGTGGCACAGTGGTTAGAATGCGGTATCACAAGCTAATCCTGCTGACTGCCAGCAGTTCAATCCAGACTGATTCAAAGCCTTCCATCCTTAGCCTTCCATCCTTCCTAGGTCAGTAAAATGAAGATCCAGATTGTTGAGGGCAACATGCTGACTCTGAAAACTGCTTATAGAGGGCTGTAAAGCACCGTGAAGCAGTATATAAGTCTATATAAGTGCTATTGCTAAATGCTATTGCAGCTCCAATCTATAATGGACAAGAGTCTATTGCAGAGTTGTCCATTTAATTGAATTTCTGGAATACAATGACCATGAAACAGTATATGGACTCTAGCAACTTCTCCAAAGCTGATGTCCTTGAGTCGTTGAACTACAAATTACACTTCCCAGCCAACAAGCACAGGTGAAGGGTTCTGGATGGGAGTGATTGGACAAAGATTGAACAAATTATATATATACATTGCTTACTGGTGTATACCACTTAGAGAGTGCTTGCACTTAAAGCGGTATATAAGTCTCATAAATAAATAAATAAATAAAGGTGGATCAGCAAAATGCTGTGGACATAGTATACTTCAATTTCTGTAAAGCATTTGGTAAAGTAGACCACAACTTACTTGTTGGCAAGCTACCTGTTGAAAAATGTGGGATAGGCAGCTTCATCAGCATATGGGTTTGTAACTGGCTGACAAATGGTACAACGTGTAGTCCTCAAGGGAACCGCATCTACATGGAGGGAAGTAAACAATGAGATATCCCCAGGTTCCATTTTGGGCCCAATACTCTTCAATATCTTCATAAACAATATAGATGAGGGAATAGAAGGGGAAGTCAGCACATTTGCAAATGACACTAAGCTGGTCAACACCCCAGAAGATCAGCTCAAGTTCCAAAAAGACCTTGACCGATTGAACACTGAGCCCTATCTATCAACATAGATAAAAAATAAGTTTTTACACTTAAGCAAGCAACTGTATAGGTACAGGCTAGGTGAAACTTAGCTTTATGCCAGTAATTGTGAGAAGGATCTTAGAGTCCTAGTGGACAATCACTTGAATATGAGTCAACAGTGTGCATCCACTGCCAAAAAAGCCAACGCACTCCTACGCTGCAATAATAGAGGGATAGAATCAAAATCACATAACGTTCTAGTACCAATTTTCAAAGCCTTAGTAAGACCACACTTGGAATGCTGCATCCAGTTCTGGTCACCACAGTATAAAAAAGATGTTGAGATGCTAGAAAAGAACAGCAGAGAAGAACAGCAAAGATGATTAGGGGTCTGGAGGCTAAAACATATGAAAAACAGTTGCAGGAACCATCTAGTGAAGAGAAGGACCAGGGGAGACACGATAGCAGTCTTCCAATATTTGAGGGGCTGTCCCAGAGAGGAAGGAGGTCAACCTATTTTCCAAAGCACTTGAAGGCCAGACAAGGAACAATGGATGGAAACTGATCCAGGAGAGAAGCAACCTAGAACTAAGGAGAAATTTTCTGACGGGGGAACAATTAATCAGTGGGATGACTTGCCTTCAGAAGTTGTGGGTGCTCCATCACTGCAGGCTTTCAAGAAGAGATTGGATAACGATGTGTTTGGAATGATATAAGGACTTTGCTTTGAGCAAGGGTTGTGTCAAGCCCCAAGTATGTAGGGCCTTTCCAAGTGGTCCAGGTTGTTAACCCAGTTACTGTAAGGTTGCGACTACCTCGGACCATGGAACACAGGGTGCACCTTCCACTCCCAGTGCTGATTTTTTCTTTTGCATGCATTAAAGTTTTGCTGGTCACGTTGTTCCTGTGTTTCTGGAGTTTGTCGGCAGCAGACAGAGGACAGCAGACAGGTTGAACTAGAAGACCTCCAAGGTCCCTTCCAACTCTCTATGTTCTGTGTTGTTGTTGTTGTTGTTGTTGTTATTATTATGAATCATCGCACAGTCAGCCAGATGTTCAGACTGGATTTGGCATTTTGTCTACCTATCGAGTCCTTACTCAGGACCTGGGATAGGCAGATGTGGATGTTTGATGGTATTACAGGTATCGTCGCAGGATGGAAGCAGTTCCTAGTAAGGCTGCCTTTTGCAATTGACTAATAGCGAATTTGTCAATGCCAATGGTGTTCAAGTGGTGCTCCAGTTGTTTTGGGATTGCACCCAAGGAGCCTATGACTATTGGTATTACCCTTGCTTGCTTTTGCCACAGTCTTTCTATTTCTATTTGCAGGTCTTTGTATTTTGTTATCTTCTCCAGTTCTTTCTCGTCTATTCTGCTGTCTCCAGGCACTGCCACGTCCACTATCCAGACTTTTTTGTCTTATCGACAATTGTTAAGTCTGGGGTGTTATGTTGTTGTTGTTGTTGTTGTTGTTGTTGTTGTTATTATTATTCTATTTTTGGGAATGAAAGAAAGAAGCGAATGAGATCGTCTTGATTATATTTCTGGTTAGTTCAAGAATCTGAACTGTTGCCCTTGTGCATAAAAGATTTCCGCTTTGCCCATTCTAGAAAAAAAAAGGTTACTGTGATATAACAGTGCTTTATTCTTCCGCCTACTAAGTTCTTAGGTTGTCCTTCTTCCCTAATCTCCGTTTTTTGCCTTTTTTGGTATATCCGGCGCCACACTCTATAATCATCCCTTTCTCATTTTCTTCTCTAAATGTGGTTGTTGTGTGTGTGTGTGTGTGTTTTTTTTCTCCCAGATTGCCTGCACTGTTCTGAACAGCTAAAATTATCTCAATTAAATCTCTCCACCTCCTTCTTTTGATGGCTTTTGGGGGGGGGGAGGAAGACTCCTTCCTTTCGGGTGGCTGGAAATCAGCAAAGCAAAGGATTGTTCAACAAAAAATAAAATAAAACAATGCTGCAAGTTGTGAATAGAGAGACTCAGCGGAAATGGAGTTCAGAAGCCTGAGGTTCCAGTTCTCATAAGTGTGGGCCTTGTGAGCGTGACATCACCATGACTTGCACCCCACCATGATCCGGACACAATCTATATGTGTAGGAGAAGAAGTGGCAGGACCTGGGGTGGAGTTAAAAGAGGTATCAGCCTAGAACAGTGATGGCGAACCTTTTAGAGACCGAGTGCCAACAAAACAACCCCTCACCCCCATCCCTGCTCTGCCCTGTCCACTGGGCCACCCACCACCTCCATGGCCTGCCACAGATCACTCAGACAGCCCAACAGTGCCATGGTAGCCACGGCCTCCACCCATGCCCACAGCATCATCTGCGCGCGATGGGGTGCAAAGGCAGAGTCTTGTCCCCGCTGCCTGGCTACCACGTCCTTGGCTGCGCTGCTTCACGTGGGCCTCACCCAGGGTTGACTCTGCTTCGGGGGGGCTGCTGGTTAGGATTAGGGTTAGGGTTAGGGTTAAGGCAGTGGTTCTCAACCTGTGGGTTGGGACCCCATTTGGGGTCGAACGACCATTTCACGGGGGTCGCCAAACAATGCAGTCCGCCATTTTTCCCCTCCCTTTTTTCCTTAGCTGTGCTACTCCCTTTTATTCTATTGGCTTTTGAAAGCCAATAGAATAGACTCTCTTGAATAGAGTCTAATTCCATTGGCTTTCAAAAGCCAATAGGAATTGTCCAGGCTGTCTCTTCCCTGCTGAGCCCGCCAAAAGTCCCATTTTGCAAACGGTGCTGCACCAGTTGAGTAGTCCTCGACTTATGACCGGTTGGGGGTCGCGGCATTAAAAAGGTTGAGAACCACTGAGTTAGGATTAGGGTTAGGGTTTGGGTTAGGGTTAAGGTTAGGATTAGGGTGAGGGTGAGGGTGAGGAGGGTGCTGTGGGAGGAGGCGGGGCTTGAGAGATAGTGCATGTGCCCACAGAGAGGGCTCTGAATGCCGCCTCTGGCACCCGTGCCATAGGTTCGCCACCACTGGCCTAGAATCCTTATGTAGCCACAAGCAAACTATGTCTAACGTCTCTTTTTTAATATAAAGGTTTTTATTGAATGTTATGGGGTTAGGGAAGGGATAGGACCAGGATATGGATTAAGATTCAGGATGGGGTTAGGATCGGGATTGAGATTGGGACAGGATTGGGAACGACATTGGGGTTGCCCCCCCCCAATAACATTTTCAAGCTTTAGCAAACAGACTATTGTCCAGGTACATATGCTCAAGTTCACATTAGTTAATACAATAGTAAATAGCTGTAGTGAATATGATAAACAATAATCATAAACAATATCAATTGGCCAATGCATATCATTCTTCTTGCTAATATTTATATTCAGAATAACATATCACATTCATTTCTCACTAGTTCATTTTCCTAACCATTGGTAACATTTATCCCACATTTTAAAATAAACTGAATCTTCTTTCTCTTTAATCTCTAAAGTTAGTGTATCCGTTTCTGCACACTCTAAAATTTTCTTCATTAAAATCTCTTCAGTTGGTAAGTTTTCATTTTTCCAATATGGGGCAAATGCTATTCTCGCTGCTGTCAATACATGCAATATTAAATACTCACTCTCCTTGCACCACGCTCTGATCTGGGCACGATCTATATGTGCAGGAGAAGAAGTGGCAGGACCTGGGGTGGAGTAAAAAGAAGTTATCAGCCTAGAATCCTTATGTAGCTACAAGCAAACAATGTCTAACATCTCTTGACTTCTGTTGACCCTTATCTAATCCCAAGCAAGAACTCACCATTAGTTGAGCCATAAATCAGTTTAATTGGTTCTTCGTGTCTGGACCTGGTTTTTCCCACCTGGCAATTTGGCTTATTAGTTTGGGCAGCATCAAAAATTTATTTATGATCTGAGGCCAAACAAGAAGAAGACCAACAATACAATACCTATAACTCGGGGTTTAAAAATTATGAGAAAATCCTAAAACAGTTAAGTGGTAACAGTTAATAACACGAAGCTGACACTTCTCAAAGCTTCTATAGCTATTCCCAAAAGTCTTGTGACCTTCTTAGAGATGAGGTGATTGAATCTAAAAGAGCATTAAATATTTCCTATTTTTTTTCCCCCTGAGTTTCTGGAGGCCAAACCATAGGCAATTGGAATTTTCTGAATTAATTCTATTATGGTTTACATGGCAGCTCCCTAGAGGCAGGAAACCATATTAGCAAACCATCATACCAGTTTTCAGGAATTTGCAGGGCTACACAGAAATGAGATCAGTGGCCTTGGTATTATGGGTTGGCCATCCCTGAAGTAAAAGAGAAAGGAAGGAAGGAAGGAAGGAAGGAAGGAAGGAAGGAAGGAAGGAAGGAAGGAAGGAAGGAAGGAAGGAAGAAGGAGGGAGGGAGGGAGGAAGGGAGGGAGGGAAGGAAGAGAAGAAAAGAGGAGAAGAGAAGAGAAGAGAAGAGAAGAGAAGAGAAGAAGGGAGGGGAAGGAGAGGAGAGGAGGAGAGGAGAGGAGGAGAGGAGAGGAGAGAAGCGAAGCGAAGCGAAGCGAAGCGAAGAGAAGCGAAGAGAAGCGAAGAGAAGAGAAGGGAGGGGAAGGAGAGGAGAGGAGGAGAGGAGAGGAGGAGAGGAGAGGAGAGGAGAGGAGAGAAGAGAAGAGAAGAGAAGAGAGAAGAGAAGAGAAGAGAAGAGAAGAGAAGAGAAGAGAAGAGAAGAGAAGAGAAGAGAAGAGAAGAGAAGAGAAGAGAAGAGGAAGAAGAAAATCAGGATTATTTCTTTTTGGTAGATTTATCTACTGGGAGTCTGCAACAGGTGATGAGCACATAATTCTGAGGAATCAAGAGGAATTCTGAGAGTTGAAGTCCATCTACCTTGAAGTTGCCAAGGTTGAGAAACCTTGATGTAAGCTGTCATGTTGGTGTCGTGAAAGGCTGCGGTTGATGCTGTTGATTCATCTGGGGTCACTGAGGCTTGTCACGCTTCCCAAAATAACTTAAGTAAGGAAGAACAAGTCTCTCTGTGAAAGCAAAGCACAAATACATTAAGGAGACAATCTGAGGTAGTGCGACTATCAAGCATTTTTGCCACAAGAAAGTAGTCCAGCATGAATCTGGAAATCAGACTTAATTTTTTCACCTCTATTTTCTTGGGAGAAGGCTGGAGGGATCTGACCAGATCAAGGCCTTAGCTTTGATGATCCTGGAGGAATTGTTCTGCTTTCATTGTAGCTGGAAAGATGCATTTCAGACAAAGAGCAGGTGGTGGTGGAAAAGGGGAAGGAAGAAAGGAAGGAAGGGAGGAAGGGAGGGAGGAAGGGAGTGAGATGGGAGTGAGGGAGAGGTGAGGACTAAAGGGAAAGAAAGAAAAAGAAAGGAAGGAAGGAAAGAGAAAGAAAGAAAGAAAGAAAGAAAGAAAGAAAGAAAGAAAGAAAGAAAGAAAGAAAGAAAGAAAGAAAGAAAGAAAGAAAGAGAAAGAGAAAGAGAAAGAGGGAGGGAGGAAGGAAGGAAGGAAAGAAGGAAGGAAGGAAAGAAGGAAGGAAGGAAAGAAGGAGAGAGGGTGGGAGAGGTAAGGACTAAAGGGAAATAAAGAAAGAAAGAAAGAAAGAAAGAGAGAGAGAAAGAGAGAAAGAAAGAAAGAAAGAAAGAAAGAAAGAAAGAAAGAAAGAAAGAAAGAAAGAAAGAAAGAAAGAAAGAGGGAGGAGGGAGGGAGGGAATGAAGGAAGGAAGGAAGGAGGGAGAGAGAGAAACAGAGACAGAGAGACAGAAAGACAGAAGGACTAGGATTTGTTTATTTCTTATTGGTTTTCGAACAAAGCATTAGTGGAAAGAAGAGTTATCTCCCTAATCTATCTAGATGATTGGAGAAGGGGGACCACAGCTCCCATCATTACAAAGGGGACTGTGAGACTTGAGCTTGAAAACCATGCCTTGAGCTTTTGAACAGGTATGAGAAGAAAGAAATGTAAGTTGGTTTAGGGCTATAAAAACTGACACCCAAGAAAAATAAGGATCTCAGAATTGTTGATGTAGAAAATGGGTAGAGCTAGTCCTCCACTGACAATAGTCAGTCCTATCTTCTCCTATCCCCACCACTTTCTACAGGGGGACGATCGAGAGCATCCTGTCCTACAACATCACAGTCTGGTTTGGAGGCATCCCTGCTTCAGACAGGAAGGCGGTGCAGAGAGTGATGAGGATGGCCAAAAAGATCATTGGCAGCTCCCTCCCTCCCATCCAGGACATGGCACAGAAGCGTTGCTTGAGCAGGGTCCGTAAGATCATCTGGGACACTACACATCCTCTTCACGATCTGTTTTTCTTGTTACTTTCTGGGAGGTGGGGGCTTCGTGGCATCCAAAGCAAAACATCCAGATTCAGCCACAGTTTCCTTCCATACAGCATTAACCTTGTGATCTCTCAAGCTTCCTCCTTCCGTTATATATTCAAGATGGACAGTATTTAATATTTATTTGTTATGTATATGTAGGGGTGTGAGTCTATACACATATTGTATATAGTATGTTTAGGTTTGTGTCATGTATGTGTTTCACTTTGAGAGCGGGCAACTAAAATTCATTTTTGATGTGTGCCGTTGTGCCCACAGTAAAAAAATGACAATAAAGGTTATCTTATCTTATCTTATCTTATCTTATCTTATCTTATCTTATCTTATCTTATCTTATCTTATCTTATCTTATCTTATCTTATCTTATCTTACCTTACCTTACCTTACCTTACTTTACCTTACCTTATATCTTATCTTATCTTATCTATATTATCTTATCTTACCTTACCTTACCTTACCTTATATCTTATCTTATCTTATCTTATCTTATCTTATCTTATCTTATCTTACCTTAACTTAACTTACCTTACCTTACCTTACCTTACCTTACCTTACCTTATATCTTATCTTATCTTATCTTATCTTATCTTATCTTATCTTATCTTACCTTACCTTACCTTACCTTACCTTACCTTACCTTATATCTTATCTTATCTTATCTTATCTTATCTTACCTTACCTTACCTTATATCTTATCTTATCTTATCTTACCTTACCTTACCTTACCTTACCTTATATCTTATCTTATCTTATCTTATCTTATCTTATCTTACCTTACCTTAAAAGTTATTAAATGGGGTAAAATCCACTTAACAACTGTCTCTCTCTTAGTGATGGAAGTTTTGGGCTCAATTGTAGACTCGTGGACTACCTGTATGGCAATCAATGCGAGTGATGGGTGATATGGTCAGTGTTCCGGCAGAAGACTAATAAAATAGACAGATCTATAGATATGTTGCATATAGTATGTTTTAGATGTGTGTTGTGTATGTGTACACTTGGAGAGGAAGCAACTAAATTTCATTTTTAATGTGTGCTGTTGTGCCCGTAGTATGAAAATAATGACAATAAAGGTTATCTAATCTGATCTAAATCTATTTTGGGAGTGTTTACCAATTGAGAAGGACTATAAAGGCTTGGACTGAACAAAGCTACAAAGTACAATCCCTGGGAATCTTTTTTAGTCATTTCCCTCCCTTTTCTCCTTCCCTGGTCCCCTATTCCAGAAATAGAAAGATTCCCTACACCTAAATAGCAAGTATCATTGAAAAGTGGTTCAATAAAAAGGCTTTGTTTTCCCTCCAGCTCTGCTTTCGATGTCACCTCTGTCTCAAAGACAGTGACAGTCACGTAAATGTTACATAAATCAGAATGACTGACAGGGCTGGAGAAAAGCAGCTATGGTATTAACGGAAATGTAGGTTCCCATTTTTAATCGATGCAGCAATTAAAATGGGTCATTAAGCGGCAAGGACACAACCCCCATTTGCAAGAACCCACTGAGTTGCTGACATCACTTGGAATCCTGTGTCCAGTTTTGGTCACCACGACGTAAAAAAGATGCTGAGACTCTAGAAAGAGTACAGAGAAGAGTAACAAAGATGATCAGGGGACTGGAGGCTAAAACATAGAAGGAACGATTGCTGGAATTGGGTATGTCTAGTTTAATGAAGAGAAGGACCAGGGGGGATAGGATAGCAGTCTTCCAATATCTCAGGGGCTGCCACAAAGACGAGGGAGTCAAGCTATTCTCCAAAGCGCCTGAAGGCAGGACAAGAAGCAATGGATGGAAACTGATCAAGGAGAGATCCAATCTAGAAAGAGTGCAGAGAAGAGCAACAAAGATGATCAGGAACTGGAGGCTAAACTGTACAATGAATGGTTAAGGGAACTAGATATTTCTCATGTGATGAAGAGAAGGACTACAGGGGACATGATAGCAGTCTCCTAATATTTGAGGGGCTGTCACCTGAGAGGAGGGAGTCAACTTATTCTCCAAAGCATCTAAAGGCATGACAACAAACAATGGATGGAAACTAAGTAAGGAGAAAGCCAATCTAGAAAGAGTGCAGAGAAGAGCCACAAAGATTATTAGGGGACTGGAGCCTAAAACATATAATGAACGGTTGCTGGAATTGGGTATATCTAGTCTAATGAAAAAGAAGGACTAAGGCTGACAGGATAGCAGTCTTCCAATATCTCAGGGGTTGCCCCAAAGAAGAGGGAGTCAAGCTATTCTCCAAAGCGCCTGAAGGGAAAGACAAGAAGCAATGGATGGAAACTGATCAAGGAGAGAAACAACCTGGAACTAAGGAGAAATTTCCTGAAAGTTAGAACAAATAATCAGTGGAACGGCTTGCCTTCAGAACTTGTGGATGCTCCATCATTGAAGTTCTTCGAGAAGATTGGACAATCATTTGTCTAAAATGGCCTAAGGTCTCCTGCTTGAGAAGGGAATTGGACTAGAAGAACTCCAAGGTCCCTTCAAGTTGTGTTATTTTCTTATTCTACATTTGAAGACCAACCTGCTCCCTTTATTTTCAATTTCTATTCCTGGAGTCTGCAATGCGGTGTACACACACACACACACACACACACACATATATATATATATATATATATATATATATATATATATATATATATATATATATATATATATATACACACACACACACACATTGCCCCCAACAATCTGGGTCCTCATTTTACCTACCCCGGAAGGATGGAAGGCTGAGTCACCCTTGAGCCGGTGAGATTTGAACCGCTGACCTGCTGGACACAGTCATCTAAAGTGGCCTGCAGTACTGCACTCTAACCGCTGCGCCACCTCGGCTCTTAATAAAGTCAGTTGTCAAATACATGGCTCCAGCGATTGGTGTTGATGTCACACGACATCAGTGGTGGGATTCAGCCAGTTTGCACCACTTCGGCAGAACCGGTAGCTATTTTTTTGTTGCCCAGGCCCGGAATGGACTTCCGGAAATGGCATCCACATAGAGAACTGGTTGTTCCCATATCTGAATCCACCACTGGATAGATAGATAGATAGATAGATAGATAGATAGATAGATAGATAGATAGATAGATAGATAGATAGATAGATAGATAGATAGATAGATAGTGGGGGGATTCAGCCAGTTCGCCCCACTTTGACAGAACCAGTAGCTAATTTTTTATTGCCCAGGCCCAGAATGGACTTCCGGAAGCGGCATCCACGCAGGGAACTGGTTGTTCACATATTTGAATCCCACCACTGCACAACATGTACTCACTGAAGACTCCCTATACTTCACACAACTGGGTCAGTGGCTTAGTCAAATGAGAAGATCCTTACAAAGGAAAAATAAATAAATAATTCCAAAGTTCTCTTCCTGACAGGGAGTCACAATTCTCAAATCCAAAAGTCCATTTGTGCTGACCGGCGCATAAAATAAATTCTAAGTCTTTAATTTTACCAGCTAAATCATTCAGAATGCACCCCACATGGTGACACATGATGAGGCGAGGATATAGTAGGAGCACACCAGCTTTTACTCTATACCAAGCAAGGCCCCCTTTTTTTACTCTCTGACTCACTCGCAACTCTGGAGAGAAAGCAAACACTGAGAAGGCAAGATTAGTAACACCGTAGGAAGAGATGAGAGGGCGGGGATGGTAATGTCATCCCACAGACTTCTTCCCCACCCAGGGAACATTTGACTCTCACTGATTGGGGTGCAACCGTCATGCTCTTACATTACTCAGTGTGTCCACACAGCTTCTCAAGGTCTTCTTTTCTGCCAACTCAGAGCAGACATTTCTGATGCCACCTGGTTTCATTGCTGACAGGTGGGGGGAGCGTGTTTGCCACTCTTTGTTTCAAAAGGTCAACCCTTTCCCACTGGACTCAACCTCTGCAATTTCACAGAGACGTATCTTCAAACCCTTCACTCCATTCAATCAGCCTGCATAGTTTGTGCAAATCTAAATTTACACACGTGTCACCTGAGGCCTTTGAACTATGGTGCTGGAGAAGACTCCTGAGAGTCCCTTGGACTGCAAGGCATTCAAACCGGTCAGTCCTAGAGGAGATCAACCCCGACTGCTCTTTAGAAGGCCAGATCCTGAAGCTGAAACTCAAGTACTTTGGCCACCTAATGAGAAGGAAGGACTCACTGGAGAAGAGCCTGATGCTGGGAAAGATGGAGGGCAATAGAAGAATGGGACGACAGAGAAGGAGGTGGCTGGATGGAGTCACTGAAGCAGGAGGCGTGAACTTAAGCGGACTCCAGAAGATGGCAGGAGACAGGAAGGCTTGGAGGAACATTGTCCATGGGGTCACGATGGGTTGGACATGACTTCACAACTAACAACAACACCTGTCTTTCAGGAGCTGCATTGGTTCTCATTTGCATCTGGGTTCAGTTCAAAGTGCTGGTGGTCAGTTTTAAAACCCTATATAGCTTGGGACCAGGCTATTTGAAGGAGCATCTTTTCCCAGTGACATCAACCTGACTCACTGTAGTAGGAAGGCAGGGGATGTTATGGGTTCCCCCCTCTTAAGAAGGTCCATCTGGTGGGACAAGAAGAAGGTCCTTCTCTGTGGAACATCATCCCTGTGGAGATAAGACTGGTCCCCATCTTGATACCCTTTTGAAAGATCCTGATGACATGGTTCTGCCAGTAAGCCTGGGGACCCCAGAGTCACATGGAGACCAACAAGATATTGATTTGATTGTTGTCACCAAAGGGGTGAGGATTTATTGGGTTTTGTTTTTGTGTATTTCTATAAGCCCCCAGAGACACCATGAGTGAGTTGGGCGGCCAAATTTTCTTCCTCTTCCTCCTCCTCCTCCTCCTCCTCCTCCTCCTCCTCCTCCTCTTCTTCTTCTTCTTCTTCTTCTTCTTCTTCTTCTTCTTCTTCTTCTTCTTCTTCTTCTTCTTCTTCTTCTTCTTCTTCCTCTTCCTCTTCCTCTTCCTCCTCCTCCTCCTCCTCCTCCTCCTTCTCCTTCTCTTCCTCCTTGTCACCAGCAGACTAAACAAGTAGACAAGACAATCAAGTCAGCTGGAAGGTATCCCGTAGCGCTACCATCACCATCAGATGTTCATTATCAACCTTGATCTTAGTTCTTAGTTCTGGTTGTTTTCCATCACTGTTCTTTGTCCCCTGAAATCAAGGGAACTCCTTTAGCTGTTTTTCACTTGAAGCATCTGCCTCAAATTATGTTCATGCCAGACGGATGTGGTGGGTGTCTACATGTTCTCTTTTCTGAGGATAAATCTTCCAAATTAGGTGAAGGAGAAATTGACATTTGTCTGAAAGAAGAGGGAAAAAAAGAGGGGAGGGAATGGAAAGGGAGGAGGAGGAGGAGAAGGAGTCTTAAGTGGCTATTATTTAGCAGAGATAACCAATGTTCACAACAAATAATAATAATTTAGTCTGATATTTTTTTAAAAAAATGGCTATCTATTATGTCAGGGGCAAGAAATCAGGAACCCAGGCTGTTTAAATGAGTACAAGTAATCCTTGACTTAGACCAAGATTTCTATCTTATAGTCTCCAGGTCTTTAATCATCTTAGTTGCTCTTCTCTGGACTTTTTCCCTGAAGTCTTGACATCTTTTTTGACCAAAAGTGGCTTCAGTATTCCAGGTGTGGTCTCACTAGGGTTTTTTAAAGTGGTCCTAATACTTTGTGTGATTTTGATTCAATGCCTCTCTTTACAAAACCAATTTTTGTATTAGCTTTCTAGCTGTCATTAAAGATATTAATGCTGTAGCTACTGAAGTCTGTTAATCATAAATAACACTGTGCTCCTTTTGACTGTGCCGGGCTGGCACTCTGGAGGCAGGGACTGTTCAGCCCTGGGATCCATCACCCCCTTTGATTGACAGCCCAACCTGAGTCAGTCCTGACCTATGTTTCATGCCTCCTCCGACTTTCTCAGCTCCCTCCCTTGAAGCTTGCTTGCAGGATTCCCCTACTGCCTTCCACCCCTGCAGCAGAACAAAAAAATGCATTGCTTTCCAGCGTGATTCCCCTTACACACACTCCCACAAGCCCACACACACACACATTCCTCTCTTACCAGCTCCCTTCCAGGTGGGGGCCCTCCTTTGCTTGACTACTGCCGCCAAGGATTGAGTGGGTGGCAAGCAGAGCATGGGGAAAAAAAAGTGTTACTAGTTATTTCTGTGCTCGGGGTTTTGCGCAGGGGGAGTCGAGTTGTCACAACAGGGGAGGGGAGCCAATCCACCCACCACCTGCCACCACCTCTGTGGGGGAACTTGCTTTTTTTGAGACACCGGGAACGATATTGCAAAAAAACGCTGCAAGTGGGAAAGGAGCTAGATTTCTTTCAAGTGTCTTCTCTGCTCTTTGTCCTCTTCTCTAGCCAACATTCCTCCGGGTTGCTTTGGGGGGCGCTAAAGAACCTCTTCTCCCAATTGACCTTTTATCAGGAGGGTCTGTTGGTGCAGTGGTTAGAATGCAGTATTGCAGGCTGACTGCCCACTGCCAGGAGTTCGATCCTGATTAGTTCAAGGTTGACTCAGCCTTCCATCCTTGCGAGCTCGATAAAATGAGGACCAAGGTTCTTGGGTGGGGAGGGGGCATATGGCTCTGTAAACCACTTAGAGAGGGCTGTGAAGCACTATGGGAGTGGGATACAAGCCTAAATGTCCTCTAGAAGTTGCCTCCAGACATTGTGGGTGCGCCAACACTGGAAGGTTTTAAGAAAAGTTTTGTCAGCCATCTGGGTGAAATGGCATAGGGTTTCCTGCCTGAGCAGGGGGTTGGACTAGCAGACCTCCAAGGTCCCTTCCAACTGTGTTATTCTGTTCTGTTAAAGTTTTTAAGAAAAGATTCATAAGCCATTTGTCTGATTTCCTATTTGAGCAGGGAGTTGGACAAGCAGACCTCCAAGGTCCCTTCCAACTGTGCTATTCTGTTAAATGCAGTTTCTATAGATATCAGATGACTTTTAAAAGATCAGGGCACATTTGTGTCGCTGATAATGGACTGTGATTTCTTTTCATTCACATACGAGTATTAAAATTCTCTGGGTTTTTTTTTTTTTTGTTCATCCAACAGACTAGATTAAGAGGGATAAGATCCAGTGGTGGGATTCAAATATGTGAACAACTGGTTCTCTGTGTGGATGCTGCTTCCGGAAGTCCATTCTGGTCCTGGGCAATAAAAAATTAGCTACCGGTTCTGCCGAAGTGGTGCGAACCGGCTGAATCCCACCACTGGTAAGGTCATTTTCACATCACCTTTGCACTGGGTGTAAACCCAGTTGACATATTTGAGCCATATTCTTCCTCAAGGTCCGTTCTAAATGTCTTCACCTATCGGGCCGAAGTTCACATCCTTCAAATTCTGATCAAACCAGAATTCTGGCTGAAGAAGTTCCCCGCACCAACTCTCTGCCCACAGAGTCTTGACACCCCTGATTAGATAGGAAAGACTTCCTGAAATGAAGGTAGGAACAGATTTCCATCAAATAGGATATTGAATAGAATAGAATAGAATAGAATAGAATAGAATAGAATAGAATAGAATAGAATAGAATAGAATAGAATAGAATAGAATACAATACAATACAATACAATACAATACAATACAATACAGTACAGTACAATACAATACAATACAATACAATATATGGAATGGAATAGAACAGAATAAGAATAGAATAGAATAGAATAGAATAGAATAGAATAGAATAGAATAGAATAGAATAGAATAGAATAGAATAGAATAGAATAGAATGGAATGGAATGGAATGGAATGGAATGGAATGGTGTGGAGTCGAGTGGAGTGGAGTGGAGTGGAATGGAATGGAATGGAATGGAATAGAATATAGAACAGAATAGAATAGAATAGAACAGAACAGAACAGAACAGAACGGAACGGAACGGAACGGAACGGAACGGAACGGAACGGAACGGAACGGAATGGAATGGAATGGAGTGGAGTGGAGTGGAGTGGAGTGGAGTGGAGTGGAATGGAATGGAATGGAATAGAATAGAATAGAATAGAATAGAATAGAATAGAATAGAATAGAATAGAATAGAATAGAATAGAATACAATACAATACAATACAATACAATACAATACAATACAGTACAGTACAATACAATACAATACAATACAATATATGGAATGGAATAGAACAGAATAAGAATAGAATAGAATAGAATAGAATAGAATAGAATAGAATAGAATAGAATGGAATGGAATGGAATGGAATGGAATGGAATGGAATGGTGTGGAGTCGAGTGGAGTGGAGTGGAGTGGAATGGAATGGAATGGAATGGAATAGAATATAGAACAGAACAGAACAGAACAGAACAGAACAGAACAGAACAGAACGGAATGGAATGGAATGGAATGGAATGGAATGGAATGGAGTGGAGTGGAGTGGAGTGGAGTGGAGTGGAATGGAATGGAATAGAATATAGAATAGAATAGAATAGAATAGAATAGAATAGAATAGAATAGAATAGAATAGAATAGAATAGAATAGAATAGAATAGAATAGAATAGAATAGAATAGATGTGATGGAGTGATGGAGCGCCCACGATTTCTGAAGGCAAAGCTGTTCCACTGGTTGATTGTCCTTACTGTTAGGAACTTTCTCCTCAATTCCAGGTTGCTTCTCTCTTGGATCAGTTTCCAACCATTGTTTCTTCTCCTGCCCTTTGGTGCTTTGATGAATAACATGACCCCCTCTTCTTTGTATCAGCCCCTCAAATACTGGAATAACTGCTATCATGTCACCCCTGTTTCTTCTTTTCTTTAGACTAGCCAAACCCAAGTCCTGCAGCCATTCTTCATATGTTTTAGTGGGCAGAGCGAGAGAAATCACATCTACTGTGATTTTCAGAGGAATCCTCAACTGTCTGATTCAGTTCAAACCTGCCATACCATAAAAGGACATATAAAATCTCATTTCAGCACCATGGAGAGAGGCTGTGAGTTTCAGATGCTTGTTGGCAGGAAGTGGAAATTTATTTAAGGCATTTCTGTTCGGAATGACACAGTCTTACAGATGGTGCCTGAGAGACAAATGTTTCCTACATTGTGTGTGTGTGTGTGTGTGTGTGTGTGTGTGTGTGTGTGTGGGCTGCCCCTCACCCCACAGCAGGAACATTTCGATGTGGCATTGCCGAAGGTATGAAGAGGCAAGGCGCCAGAACTGAAAATTCACTCAGACCATTTTATTTATTTACTTGATTCGGCCCATATAGCATCTTCTGAGGTCATTGATATACAGATAATCCTTGACTTACGGCTACAGCTCAACCTAAAATTTATGTTGCTCAGCGGGACATTTGTTAAATAGGTTTTGCCTCCCCCCCCCTTTTTTTACGACTTTTCTTGACATAGTCAGTAAGGGAATCACTGCAATGGGTAAGTTCATAACAGCGTTCTTCTCCATTGACTTTATTTCTCAGAAGGTCGCAAAAGATGATCACGTGATCCCAGGACACTGCAACTGTCCTAAATAGGAGTCAGTTGGCAAGCTTCTGAAATTTGATCACGTGACCAGGGGGGATGTTGCAACGGTCGTAAGTGTGAAAAATGGTTATAAGTCACTTTTTTCAGTGATGTTGTAGCTTTGAACAGTCACTAAATGGACTGTGGTAAATCAAGGACGTATCTGTACAGCAATAAATTTAATTGAAGCATCAGCAAATATATAGATGTAGATGTAGTATATAGATATATAGATACACGAAGCTGAAAACACCAGCCTGAAGATGACGAATGGGACTTCGTCGAAACGTCGCCAAGACACTTCCAATTTTACGCGGGAGAAAACCCGAACAACCAAAGACCTACATACAAATACCCGCGAAAACCTCAGAAAACATATATAGATACAGTATATAGATATATATAGATACAGATAGAAATAGAGATAGAGATAAAGATAGAGAGATAGAGATAGAGAGAGAGAGAGAGAGAGATAGTATATATGCTGTATATATACTGTATATGTGTATACACACATACAGTATATATACTATCTCTATCTATCTATCTATCTATCTATCTATCTATCTCTATCTATATCTCTGTATCTGTGTATCTATATCTACATCTCTGTCTCTGTATCTCTGTATCTCTATCTCTATCTATCTCTATCTCTATCTTTTTTTATCTCTATCTCTGTCTTAGATAGATAGATAGAGATAAAGATAGAGAAATAGTGATAGATAGAGATAGAGATAGAGATAGATAGATAATATATATGCTGTATATATACTGTATATGTGTATACTGTATATACAGTATACAGTATATATTCTATCTATCTATCTATCTATCTATATCTCTGTATCTGCATCTATATCTACATCTCTGTATCTTTGTATCTTTGTATCTTTGTATTTCTATCTCTATCTATCTATCTATCTCTATCTAAGATAGATAGATATAGATATAGAGATAGAGATAGAAATAGAAATAGAGATATGTGAACAATACAATATACAAAATAAAATACTAAATTAAGATAAAACCATAATAAAATTGCCATAATTTGGCGCCACACAGTGGGATAGATGTTATAATTTGAGACCATGTTATAATCCAGACCATGATACTATAGAGAGATTCTTGATATTATCTATCAAGAGCCGTGGTGGCACAGCGGTTAGAATGCAGTACTGCAGGATAACTCACTGCTCACTCCAGGAGTTCAATCCTGAGCAGCTTAAGGTTGACTCAGCCTTCTATCCTTCCGAGGTCGGTAAAATGAGGACTCTGTAAATTGCTCAGAGAGGGCTGTAAAGCATTGTGAAGCGGTATATAAGTCTAAGTGCTATTGCTATTACATCCCTTTGGGGAAAACAAACAGGTCATTAAAGCAACGAATAATTCTGAAAAGCAGGGTGAGATGATCAGATTAGATCTAGATTTCTTCCATATCAACAGATGTTCCTTTTTTAAGTCCCAGCTTCAGGAGAACATCTGGAGAACCTCTGGGAAATGAAAATAGTTTCCTGAAGAAGCAGGAGAGGAAATATATGGTGTCCGTAGTGAACTATAGGAGGAAGAATCCAATATGTTCCAAATTACATTGAGTAGTAACCCTAACAGAGAACATAAAACCATAAGGCTGGCAGGGATCTTAGCGGTCTTCTAACCCAACCCCCTGCTCAAGGTAGGAGACCTTATATCATCCCAGTCAAATCATCCTCCAATCTATTTTTGGAAACCTCCAGTGACGGAGCACCCACAACTTCAGGAAGCACACTGCTCCATTGATTAATTGTTCTCCCAGTCTGGAAATTTCTCCTTAGTCCTCTTTGATTAGTTTCCACCCTTTGCTTCTTGTCTTGCTCTGGAGAACAAGTCACTCCCCTCTTCTCTGTAACAAACCCTCAAATATTGGAAGATGGTTATCTGTGTCACCTCTAATCCTTCCCTTTCATAGGCTAGACCAGTGGTGGCGAACCTATGGCACGGGTGCCAGAGGCAACACTCAGAGCCCTCTCTGTGGGCACACGTGCCGTTGCCCCAGCCTCGCCTCTCCCCACAACCCCCCTCCTCACTAGCAGCCCCCCCTGGAGGAGGGTCGCCCCCGAGCGTGGCCCACATGGAGCAGCGCAGCCAAGGACATGGCAGCCAGGCAGCGTAGACAAGACTCCGCCCTCATGCCCCATTGCGCACAGTTGATGCTGCGGGGCATGGGCAGAGGGTGTGGCCACCATGACGCTGCTGGGTGGCCTGGGCGATCTGCGTTGGGCCCTGAAGGCAGTGAGTGGCCCTGCAGGCAGGCGGGGTGGGGGGCAAGGGGGAGCAGGGGGGGCAGGGCAGAGGCAGGGCAGGGGGGAGCAGGGGGGGCAGGGCAGGGGTGGGGCAGGGGGCAGGGGCAGTTTTTGGGCACTCGGTCTCTAAAAGGTTCGCCATCACTGGGCTAGACATACAGTACCTTGCTTCCTCAACCATTCATCATGCGATTTAGCTTCCACAAACAATAGTAATAAATAATAAAACAACAGGATAATACCCAGGTTTGTAACCTTGGTTTGTAACCTTGGTGCAGACACACTCAGAACTTTGGAACTGTTCCTGCTGGGTCAAGACACACACTTATCTTGAAAAAAAAAAGAGAGACACTGCCTTCCCAATTTTGAGAATTGTATCTTACGGCAATGAAAATACGGTTGCAGCCAGTATCTTAGCATGACTTCCAGACAGACAGCACCTGAAGAATTGGCAACATTAAGGGGGTGTCATTACTCAAAGAAAAAACACTTTCATCCAATTTGGGCCAATTTAGGCAGGTTTGGGAAGAACTGTTCTAAGTCTTTTGGTTTGCTTTTTTAGGGGCAACTCAGAAGTTTAATGTTGCAAAAGATGAAGAATGGGAAAAAAACAGAGAGGGGAGGACACATACACACAGAGTGACAGAGACAGAGGTAGAGAGAGAGAGAGACAGAGAGAGAGGGGCAGAAAGACAGACAGAGAGAGGGAAACATTAGAGAGAGACAGAGAGAGACTACAGAGATGGGGAGAGACAGAGAGAAAGACATAGAGAGAGGGATAGAAACACACACACACACACATACACACAGAGAAAAAGAGAGATTAGAGACTGAGAGAAAGAGAGAGTGGAGAGAGACAGACAGACAGACAGACAGACAGACACAGAAAGAGAGACATGAGAGAGAGACACACAGAGAGAGAGGGACAAAGAGAAAGAGAGAGAGACAGACAAAGAAAGAGAGACAAGAGAGAGAGAGACAGAGACAGAGAGGGACAGAGAGGAAGAGACAGACAGACACACACAGAGAGAAAGTGTGTGTGTGTGTTTTGTGTGTGGGGGGGGGGACAGAAAGACAGACAGAGAATGAGAAACATGAGAGAGAGAGAGACAGAGAGAGAGACTACAAGACGGGGAGAGACAGAGAGAAAGACACAGAGAGAGGGATAGAAACAGACACACACACACACACACACACAGAGAGAGAGAGAGAGAGAGAGAGAGAGATTAGAGAGACCAAGAGAAAGACAGAGAGGAGAGAAAGAGAGAGAGAGAGAGAGAGAGAGAGAGATGGGAGACAGAAAGACAGAGAGAGAGAGACAAAGAGACAGAGAGAGGGATAGAAAGAGACGAAGAAAGAGACAGACAGACAGACACAGAAAGAGAGACATGAGAGAGAGACATAGAGAGAGAGGGACAAAGAGAAAGAGAGAGAGAGACAGACACAGAAAGAGAGACAAGAGAGAGAGGAAGAGACAGACAGACACACAGAGAGAGAAAGTGTGTGTGTGTTGTGTGTGTGTGTGAGAGAGAGAGAGAGAGAGAGAGAGAGAAAGAGAGAGAGAGAGACTTATCTCCCCCCCCCCATCTATTCCTAAATCCACTTAGTACATACTTCCTGATCTGGGGAGCTACGTATGGCCTGCTTGCTTAAAACCAGCATGAAGATTTCCCAGGAAGTAGCAGATGCTAAGAACCGCATTGATGACTCGGAGAAGGAAAGTGACAGTAATCAGCAGAACAACATCAATTAGCCCATGAAAGGAAGAAGGCTAAGCAACTCTACCTAATTCCCTTCTAAGGAAGAGAAAACAACTCTACCTAATTCCCTTTGGTATAAACTGAGTAGAATAGAATAGAATAGAATAGAATAGAATAGAATAGAATAGAATAGAATAGAATAGAATAGAATAGAATAGAATAGAATAGAATAGAATAGAATAGAATAGAATAAGGTAGGGTAGGGTAGAGTTGAGTAGAATAAAATAGAATAGAATAGAATAGAATAGAATAGAATAGAATAGAATAGAATAGAATAGAATAGATGGAGTGGAGTGGAGTGGAATGGAAGAATAGAATAGAATAGAATAGAATAGAATAGAATAGAATAGAATAGAATAGAATAGAATAGAATAGAATAGAATAGAATAGAATAGAATAGAATAGAATAGAATAGATGGAGTGGAGTGGAATGGAAGAATAGAATAGAATTAGAATAGAATAGAATGGAATGGAATGGAATGGAATGGAATGGAATGGAAAGGAACGGAACGGAACGGAACGGAACGGAACAGAACAGAACAGAATAGAATAGAGCTGGAAGGGACCTTGGAGGTCTTCTAGTCCAATCCATTGCTCAGGCAGGAGAGCCTATACCATCTCTGACAAGTGATTGTCCAGTCTCTTCTTTAAAACCTTCAGTAATGGAGCACCCAGAACCTCTGGTGGCAGGCTGTTCCACTGGTTAATTGTCCTCACTGTCAGGAAGTTTCTCCTTAATTCCAGGTTGCTTCTCTCTTTGATCAGTTTCCAACCATTGTTTCTTGTCCTGCCCTCTGGTGCTTTGGAGAATAATGAGACCCCCTCTTCTTTGCGATAGCTCCTTAAATATTGTCTTGGTGGTGGCATAGTAATTAAACTGCAGTATTGCAGGCAAACTCAGCCCATTGCCTGGAGTTCGATCCTGACTGGCTCAAGGTTGACTCAGCCTTTCATCCTTCGAGGTTGGTAAAATGAGGACCCAGATTGTTGGGGGCAAATATGCTGACTCTATAAACCGCTTAGAGAGGGTTGTAAAGCACTATGAAGTGGTATAAAAGTCTAAGTCAGTGGTTCTCAACCTGTGGGTCGGGACCCCATTTGGGGTCGAACGACGTTTCACGGGGGTCGCCAAACAATGCAGTCTGCCATTTTTTCCCCCTTTTCCTTAGTTGTGCTACTCCCTTTTATTCTCTTGGCTTTTGAAAGCCAATAGAATAGACTCTCTTGAATAGAGTCTAATTCTATTGGCTTTCAAAAGCCAATTGGAATCGTCCAGGCTGTCTCTGCCCTGCTGAGCCCGCCAAAAGTCCCATTCTGCAAACGGTGCTGCACCAGTTGAGTAGTCCTCGACTTACGACCGGTTGAGTAGTCCTCGACTTACAACTGGTTGGGGGTCACGGCATTAAAAAGGTTGAGAACCACTGGTCTAAGTGCTATTGCTATTGCTAAGACTGCTATCATGTCACCCCTGGTCCTTCTCTTCATTAAACTAGACATCCCCAATTCCTGCCACCGTTCTTCATATGTTTTAACTTCCAGTCCCCTAATCACCCTTGTTGCTCTTCTCTGCACTTTTTTTTCCAGAGTCTCAACATCTTTTTTTTTTTACATCGTGGCGAGGATTTAGCCGGTTCAGATCTAAAAAAATATCTACTTTTTTCATACCCGAAGCAGAAATCAATCAGCATCAGTCTCAATGAGATTTCTACCACAGGGGTCTCCAACCCCGATCTGCAGACCGGTATCTGGCCACAATATGCCAGCAACCGGTCCGCACAAACCAGCAAAGCCCCCTCCATGGGATGCAGGCAGCACACAAAACTACGCACCCTCAGGTCCACGGAAAAACCTCTCTCCATGGAACCAGTCCTTAGTGCCCAAAAGGTTGGGAACCTCTGCTCTACCAAGAGTGATTTTTCTCTTGAACAATCCTATCCTGAAATCTTCAGGGCATCTCCTTGTAAAATATGTTGGACAGCAATAGAAAATCTTTGTTTTCACCCAGACCTCTTCAGCATGAATTTTGCATGAAGGGTTTTTGTTTTGTTTTTGTTTTTTTGCTGATGCTTTACTCCCCTCTCGGCTTTTAAGTAAATATTTTATCTTGTTTTCATGTACGGGATTTATCTTTTGATCGTAAATCACTCCAAGGGGCCTGTGAATGGGGAACGGTTTATAAACACACACGTTAAATGATTGCGGGAACCCATGAAGAATATTATCTCGGTTGTAATAGCTTTACAGACAGGGCTGGGGAGTAGAGGCGGGCAGTAAAAGGGCTGAAGGAGAAAGGCCTTTGAATGAAGTGTGGGGAGTCAGAGAAGGAAATATTAAAAGGGCAGAAAAATATATTTCCTAAAAAGATATTAAAGAGACAGAAAAGCATGCCCAGTTTTTCTTAATAGCCCCAAGTCTGCCTCCCCCAAGCAGAAGCCAGCTCTGTACAAATGCAGATATAAACCATCAGGAAAGTTGGAGCTAGAAGCTTAGGAAGACAAAGACACTTAAAATCTGCATACCCCACCCAAACTCTAAGAGTCATTAGCCCCAGCACCAGGGAAGCAGGATATGACCTTTGGGACATAATAGGATTAACTCACAGATGCCAAAGGGACACAGGTCAAAATACACGACACAGGAAATACAAAGCCTCAAACAGGAACAGGAAATAACCTCAAAACAAAAGGCTCCAGAGGGTATAAAAACCTACTCCCCACATGTGCTCAGCCTTTTTTTTCCTCTCCTCTTTCCTGCCAGAACCATCTTTCTGTCTGGCTCTTCAATAAACTGCAACCTTTTTTCTAAAGCAGTCACCATGTTGTTTATCCCCGGCTTGGACTGGACCATGATGAAGACTTTTCCTTCAACAGAAGGAATATTAGCGGTAAAGAGATGGAGGGATGCTTTTATTGATGAGGGGTTTCCTGGAGGTAGGACAAAGGACCTCATCATTTTTGGGAATATTGATGCAGCTTTAGTCAAGACACACCTGCAAAATTGATAGATGAACCAGAATGCAGGTGTGAGCTAAAGAGCATCCCTTACAACATTTGCAACACAATTTCCAAACTGTCTTTAAGAAGAAAATAAACAAAAAAACACCCTCTCCTCAAAACAAAGCACAAAAAATATTAAAACAAAGCACAGGTAGTCCTCAATTTGCAACCGTTAGTTTAATGACCATTTGAACGGACAACAGCACTGAAAAAAGGGACTTGTGACCATTTTTCACACTTCACAACTGCTGTAAAATCCTCGGGGTCACGTGATCGAAATTCAGACGCTTGGCAACGGGCACGCATTTATGACGGTTGCAGTGTCTCAGGGTCACAGGATCCCCTTTTGCAACCTTCTCCAAAACAATGTCAATTGGGAAGCCAGCTTCACTTAATGACTGAATGATCCACTTAACAACTGCAGTGATCCACTGAACAACTCTGAGCAAAAGGTCAGACAATGGGGCAAAACAACTGTCTTGCTTAGCAATGGAAATTTGGGGCTTAATTGAAGTCATGATTGTAGTCATTAGATGGCGAACTCATCCAATTTGCAGACGACACCAAGCTGGCAGGAATAGCCAACACTCCAGAAGACAGGCTTAGGATACAGGAGGATCTGGACAGACTTGAACACTGGGCACTATCTAACAAAATGAAATTCAAGGGTGAAAAAAGACCTTGTATCTCTCCAAGCTCAATGGAACCGCATCTACATGGAGGGAAGTGTGTAGTGAGGTGCCCCAGGGCTCTGTTCTGGGCCCAGTGCTCTTCAACATCTTCATCAACGATTTGGATGAGGGGATAGATGGGGAACTCATCAAATTTGCAGATGACACCAAGCTGGCAGGAATAGCCAACACTCCAGGAGACAGGCTTAGGATACAGAAGGATCTGGACAGACTTGAACACTGGGCGCTATCTAACAAAATGAAATTCAATGGTGAAAAAAGCAAGGTTCTACATTTAGGCAAGAAAAACCAACTGTACAGGTATAGTATAGGAGCTACCTTGCTCAATAGTAGTAACTGTGAGAGGGATATCGGAGTCCTAGTGGACAATCATTTAAATAGGAGCCAGCTGTGTGCTGCAGCTGCCAAAGAAGCCAACACAGTGCTAGGCTGCATTAACAGAGGGATGGAATCAAGATCACGTGAAGGGTTAATACCACTTTACAATGCCTTGATAAGGCCACACTTGGAATACGGCATCCAGTTTTGTTCACTACGATGTAAAAAAAGATGTTGAGACTCTAGAAAGAGTAGAGAGAAGAGCAACAAAGATGATCAGGGGACTGGAGGCTAAAACATATGAAGAACATAATAATAATTATTGTTATTTTTATTATTGTTATTATTAATTTTATTATTAGGGAAGGACTATGTCAACATCCAGCTCAAGAATCCAAATATAACTGCATGTTCATTCCATCTCTGAAAAGCTTACTGTTTATTGAATACACTGCATGATAATGATGAAGCAGCACTAACTCTGAGGTTCCAAAACACCAACTCATAGACTTAAATAATAATTTTCCCAGCCAAGCCCCCAACGTTTTAGGTAATCCATATCAACAAGTCCACTTTGTTATGGGAACCATCTGCTTCAAATCCACACCTGTTATGGTGTCCTTGAAAATGTTTCAGGCTCTCACAGTCTTCAGAGGAATCATAGAAGTTTCGTTTCTGCATCTAACCCACTCAAAAGTAATACCTCCCCCCTTACTCTAAGGGCAAGTTGAAACACAGAGGCAGCCCCTAGCTGCCAAACTTTCATCCTTGACAGACTACCTGTATTTATAATCCAAAGTTGTAATCCCACTCCACTGTGGTCACATGGTTGTACTTTAAACGCTTGGCAGCCAGGCCACATTTACAACTATTTGTAGCATCCTGCAGTCACATAACCACATTACAATGTGGGTTTTTTTGCCCCAAACTGGTCTTTACACCCACAACTTAACAACCGCTGTGTTAGCTTAACGACTTTCAGAAATAAAAATGGGGTGCAATCACGGGATGACCTGCTTCATGACGGGCACAACGTAATGACAATAATTCCAGGCTCAATTATAGTCATAAGACAAGGACTTCCTTTAATCTGAGACCTGAAATCCCTTCTGTAGGGAGAGATTAACTCCGGTTAAGTGTCTTTATTTGGAAAGCAGCTTGCAAACTTGCCAGGAGAAACAGACCCACAGAGGAGAGATTAGAAGTTCCCATGCTCTAAATCATACTGAGCTTCTCTCATTAGTTATGCCATCAGTAGCTTCAAAACTCCAGGAGGGTAGAGATCCATAAAACTGAGAGGTTACGAAGCGAGTTGGCCTAATCTGGCCTTTGAAATTCTAATTATTCACCCGGGGATTCATTTAAGAGTTTACAGAAGGTTGATGCAAACATCGGTTTTCGAGAAACCACTCAATTTATAAGCTCAGATTCTGCCATTCGCCTCCGATGTAAACCCCTGAGAGTTCTTCCAGCATTCAGCATGCAAGCCATTTGGAGCTGAAGGGTATTGTGTAAAGAGTCATTTCAGTAAAAAGCAGGGGGTTGGACTAGAAGACCTCCAAGAGCCCATCCAATTCTGTTATCCTGTTACTCTATTCTGATCAGATGCTGCCCTGGGATGACTAGCTCCTCTCACAGGCCATCTGGAGAGATTCTCAAGCACAAATGTCATTCTCTGAAACAGGACACTGCAACATTAAGCCCCCACCCCCACCCCAATAGGTTTATTGCAGACTTTGGCTGGTCCTGAAAAAGGCTAAGCAGGGTTATGGAAGACTACCAGTCTGTTAATGTTCCAATAATGTTCCAGTATCTCAGGGGCTGCCCCAAAGAAGAGGAAGTCAAGCTATCCTTCAAAGCCCCTGAAGGCAGGAGAAGAAGCAACGGATGGAAACTAACCAAGGAGAGAAGCAACCTGGAACTAAGGAGAAACTTCCTGACAGTGAGAACAATTGACCAGTGGAAGAACCTGCCTCCAGAAGCGGTGAATGTTCCAACACTGGGGGTTTTTAAGAAGAGACTGGACAGCCATTTGTCTGAAATGATATAGGGCAATGGTTCTCAACCTTTTTAATGCCACGACCCCCAACCGGTCATAAGTCGAGGACTACTCAACCAGTCGTAAGTCGAGGACTACTCAACTGGTACAGCATCTTTTGCAGAATGGGACTTTTGGCGGGCTCAGCAGGGCAGAGACAGCCTGGACAATTCCTATTGGCTTTTGAAAGCCAATAGAATTAGACTCTATTCAAGAGAGTCGATTCTATTGGCTTTCAAAAGCCAATAGAATAAAAGGGAGTAGCACAGCTAAGGAAAAGGGGGAAAAAATGGCAGACTGCGTTGTTTGGCGACCCCCGTGAAATGGTCGTTCGACCCCAAATGGGGTCCTGACCCACAGGTCGAGAACCGCTGGTATAGGGTTTCCTGCCTGAGCAGGGGGTTAGACTAGATGACCTCCAGGGTCCCTTCCAACTTTACTACTACTACTACTACTATTGCTACTACTACTACTACTATTATTATTATTATTACTACTATTATTACTATTACTCAAATTACACAGGAGAGGTTGAAGAATTATCAAGGAAGAAGAGAGGAGGAGGAGGAGGAGGAAGAGGAGGAGGAGGAGGAGGAGGAGGAGGAGAAGGAGGAGGAGGAGGAGGAGGAGGAGGAGAAGGAGGAGGAGGAGGAGGAGGAGGAGGAGGAAAAAAAGTAATTTGATTAAGAAAATTTATTTGGTCACCCAACTCACTCATGATGACTCTGGGGGGCATACAGAAATTACTCAAATTACACAGGAGAGGTCAAAGAATTATGAAGGAGGAGAAGAGGAGGAGGAGGAGAAGGAGGAGGAGGAGGAGGAGATTTACATTCAAACAAGCTTCTCCGGTGTCTTCTTCAGACACTGAAGAAGCTTCTTCATTGAGAAGCGGGACATTTTCAAAGGAAAAAAAATATCCAAGGAAATCCAAGTGTCTTTTACAAGGAACATAAATTGTTCCATCCTGCACCATTCAGTCAGAACTAAAGAAGCTTCTTGGATGAGACGCGAAACTTCTTTAAGTCCAGTTGCCTTTTGGAAAAAGCACCTTTGGGACAACCATGACCTGGATGATTGGGAATGTCCAGAGACCTCCAGACCAACAAGCATTTCTTCGACATGAGGTTATTTGAGTTATGTACAAGATTATGGCCCCATGATTCCGTCATTCAGAAACAAGGCGGATAGGACTTTGGAGTTACACAGTGGGCCACTTCGAACTCTTTCTGAGAAGGCCACAAATTGAGGTCTGCTCTGCCTCTTACAGCCTCATTTAAAAGGGACTTCAGAAGTTTAAAAAAAGCATTTCGTTCTGACAAAGAGCTGAGCAGGGCAGCCAGCAACGTGGTCAAACAACTAGTGTAGCAAAATAATCCGTGGAGATTTTTCAAAGGCAAAGAGTTGTGTTCATCAATGGTAGCCAGAAATGAGAAGCCGTCTTTGTGTCTTCTGATAGCGTGAGCTGTAGGTCAGGAAAGCTATGCTTTTAGATAAAAATCTGCTTGTTGGGGGGTGGTGGTGGTGGTGGAAATGCTACCTATTTGGTTATCACCTGTGGGGATTTCTTTCTGAAATCCAGTGGTGCCATCTATTGGAGAAACCACGATCCTTCCGTGCAGAAGCTTGTCTTCTTCAGGGCAATCTGTTCTCCACAGAAAAGAAGGGACGCTTTAACTGCCTTTGTTGTGGAAAAACCACGATACTTACATCAGTAGACAAGACCACGAAGGGTTGGAGAAAACAGGTGACACGATGTCCGTTGTCGTCCGTAGAGAGATAGAAACCCAGGAACGCCAGTACAAGGTGCAATCATCAAAGGCTTTATTCTTTGACAACGAAAAAGTTAGAACTGGGAGTGGTTTGTTCCCAGTGCTCTATATAGGATTGCCCCACCCCACATTCCCACCCCAACTGTAGACTAACATCCATTCTGAATGCATAAAGGGCCCTCCACCACCCTGGCCACCCCCACCTCCGGAAGCGGACCCGCCCGGCTGGCGGCCAACATGGCCACCAGACGCCTGCAGCACACCCTTGCCACCACCCCGGTCCCTGCCATGTCCATCAGGTAAGCAACCCCCAATATTGCCCCTTGGAATATCCAGGCAATCCTCCGTCCCGCTTGAATGGTGTAAATGAGCTTCCATTCTCTTTACCGACGTCATCATAGGAGTGCCCACTACTGATGCTCCAATAGACAGCCGCGCCAGCGCATGCGCACCACGCTTGCTCTCCCCCACTGACTGCAACGCTGCACCGGAGAGGAATGGCATCTCAGCAGCATCGCGGTTTGCCGTCCGCTCACTGGTGTTCACCGAAGCTGCGGTTCGTGAGGCAACAGCAGTCCCCGTTTGGGTGGAAGTGGTTAACGCGGGGACGGTTCTCGGCATCCATAGGCCCTGGTGCACAACACTCCCCCTACACCGGTGAATGGCAAGCCCCTGCACAATGGTTCAGAGCATTCGCATGACAAATTCTGAACCCTGAGTTACTCCCAGGATGTCATTTTTATACAGCTTGCCACCCACGCTTAACCTAATGGTTGACTTCTTATCTACCTTTAGCATACTAAAAGAGAGAAGTTCATATCTTGAGACCACACACATAGGAACAAGAGAAGTTCACACAAATGACTATCTTACCACACGGCCCTCCACGGGTAATGTCTTACACCCCCTGTGACTTTCAGTTGACACTTCGTAGAATTGCACACGGGTTATCACATTCAGCCAGTTTATAATATTAGTTAATGCTTTCAAAACATCACTCCTGTTAATTAATATATAATTCAAACGTACTTTATCATTTCTCTTAATGGCAATTTTTCATCTACCTCACCTTCCTCAAAGCTGGGGGGGGTGAAATTCTGATTTTAAGGAGTCAAGTACAGTTCAGCCATCCTGTTTTTTGTCTGCTCTGAAAGCCTTCAGGAAGCATCGCAATTCTCTGAAAGAAGAATCTTCTGAATGTCCCAAAGGTGTTTTTTCACGAGGCAACTGGACTTTCTTGTTTATATTTGAAGACGTTTCGCTTCTCATCCCAGAAGCTTCTTCAACTCTGACTGGAAGGTGGGGGAGGGAAGGATTTATACTCCTTGCAGAGAGCTGGTCATTTGCCTTCTTTTAGAGAGTCGTTGAGGCCACTTGGAAGTTTTATCTGTGTCCTCAGAGTCAGCTGAATGGTGCAAATTGGTGTGGTGCCTTCTGGGCTGCAGGATGTTGGTTTTTTTGTGATGTATCTTTAGGAAGTTTACATAAAATAGGATTATAGAAAATTACTAGAGAAAGTAAAATTTAGAAACACTACACACAATATTAGCATAAAACAAGAAAGGAGGAATTATTATATATGTCAAAGAAAAATAAAATTAAATAAATATACTTGGATGAAAAGGAGTGAATTTTAATGTTGGAAATAGTATTAGAGTAAAAACAGTATATGCACTAAATAATATGAGAATATTTGTATGATCACCATGCTCAGATGGAATTCCGGTCGAGTCTTATAAAAAATATGAGTGTTACTACAATGAATAATGTTGGATTCCTAGCAAGTAGTAGAATATGAAAGAAGGAAAATGTAAATAAGAAACAATGGGGCAATAAGGACAAATATTTCAAAGAAGAAAGAGGGGGGGGAAATGTAAAGAACAGAAGAGTACTGTTACAAACTGCTGTTAACAAAAAAGGATATATTATGTGTGTATGTGTGTAATGTTTTTTGTGTTTTGTTTTGTTTTGTTGGTCTAAAATAAAAATAAATAAATAAATAAATAAATAAATAATAATAATAATAATAATAATAATAATAATAATAATAATAATAATAATAATAATAATAAAGGATGTTTTGAATGTTAGCGTGTGCATCAGAATGAGCAACCAGTTTTTTGGAGGGCAGGGGATGAGTCACTTGGTTAGGTGAGAGTTGGACATCCTACAAAAATAGCTTCCATGAAGCAGGGTGTGAGTGGTCATCATCACTTGGCTTCTGTGGTTGGCATCATCCATCCGAAGTTACAACAAAGAGCAGCAAAGATCATTATGGGTCTGAAAGCTAAAACATATAAGGAACGGGTGCTGGAATTGGGGGTGTCTAGTTTAATGAAGAGAAGGACAAGGGGGGACAGGATAGCAGTGTTCCAATATCTCAGGGGCTGCCCCAAAGAAGAGGGAGTCAAGCTGTTCTCCAAAGCGCCTGAAGGCAGGACAAGAAGCAACGGGTGGAAACTAACCAAGGAGAGAACCAAACTAGAATTAAGGAGAAATTTCCTGACAGTCACAATCATTAAACTGTGGAAGGGCTGGCCTTCAGAAGTTGTGGGTGCTCCACCACTGGAGGTTTTGAAGAAGAGATTGGACCATCATTGGTCCAGAATGGTATAAGAATGGTGCCGCCCATCCTCGAGCTGGTGGAGGTAGCAGCGGGGGAAGGTGAGCTGTGGTGCATGCCCACTCCTCCCCACTGCCACCCCACATTATCCTGCATGCACGTCTCAGAGGGGCACGCAGGATGATGTGGGGCAGCAGCTGCAAAGGGTGGGCACATGCCAGATCCCACCTTCTCCCACCGCTGCCGCTCCCACCAGCACGAGGCTAGGCAGCACAGCTTCGCTTCCAGATTTGCTGCCTGACACCATCATCCCCCGCACACAGAGGCCAGCGAGCGCATGGGGGCTGACGGTGTCCATCAGCAGCCACAGCATGCTGGCTGTCCTGCATAATGGTGAACTGGCCACAGAGCCCCATCAGCGCACGTGGAGACGGCCCTGGGATAGCCGGAAGGAAGCCTGGTCCATCCACTCAACGGCTCTGTTGGGGGTAGCTTTTGCTGCTGATCCAACCAGTCAATCATGCAGGGAAGCAGGAGGGGCAGCTAGTGCATGAGATCCACTGCCTCGTCAGGCTGCCAGCAAGCAGACCCCTGGCTGCCCCTCCACCTCCTCCTGCTTCCCTGCATGGTTGACCCTGCGTTTTTACGCGATGCGGCTCCCCGTTTGCATAGCAGCAGCGCCCCGTGTGCATAGCGGCAAAGCCATTAGCGTGAGTGGGGGTGTGATGACCCAGGGCACAGCACAGAGGCAATGCAGTCAGCTGTCAATTCAAACAGTTCTTTTATTGCTCCAATTTTTCCCCAAATGCTCCCACTTTTGCTGGCAAGCCTCCAACAAAAGAACACACTCTCCCCTTCAGCCGACTCTGGCTGAAAGTAGGTTCAAATACAGTTTGATTAGCGTAAGAACATACTCAAGGCCATAGAGATAACAAGGAAGAAAATATAAACTTAAAGAATCTGTTTGAATCCTAGCTTGCCTCAGCAGTTTTCAAAAGAGAGAAGCTGAAATACAATCTGAGGTCTTTAAACATACAAGTAACGTTGTCAGCCAATCCAATTAGTACAAGTTTCTGGGTTTCCAAGCAGCAGTCACAGAACAAGAGATCAGCAGCAACACACACAAAACTCCAAGGAATCAGCATTTGTTGCCGACAAATGCCTCTCCCCATATCATCTCCTTAAGTCTCAGTCTCCAGGTGTGCCTTGTGGAGAGGGGCGGGACGCTCTCCTCCCAGGTAGTTGAACCTGCCTGCGTTGTTCCCTCCTTCTCTCCACTCTCTGTGCTCTAGGATCAGGTGGGGTGGCCCTTGCTCATCGCCTGAACTCTGCCTATCCTTTTCCTCCTGTCCCAATCCTGCAGGGTCCTGGCCTGCCTCGTCCTGCTCTTCCCCACATTCCTCTGGAGCCACAGACACCTCTCCCTCACCCTCCATAGGGTCCCATTCCAACTCATGTGCATGCACTGGTCAGCCTATTCCATGGCCCGGTGACAAGCATGCCACGGCCCAGTAATGGACCGTGGAACGCAGGTTGGGAACCCCTGCTTTACATTAATAATAATAATAATAATAATAATAATAATAATAATAATAATAATAATAATAATAATAATAATAATAATAATAATAATAATGCTACAAGTACATCAGATGGTTGAAGAAGAAAAAATGGCTTTGGAAGAATATCTGAAGAACAATGATGAAGATGCACTGAAATTAGTATATCAGGAAGGCTTACTGACTACTGGAGAGACCAAACTGGCCTACAAGAAAGACCAAATGAAGAACAGAATAGAGGCATGGGAAGACAAAGCACTACATGGCCAATACATTAAAAAAATAGCTGGGGAAGCAGATAATAACAAGACCTGGCAATGGCTAAGAGCAGGAAAATTGAAGAAAGAGACCGAGGGACTAATTCTGGCTGCACAAGACCAAGCCTTAAGGACAAATGCATATAAAGTCAAAACTGAGAAGACAGCAACAGACAGTAAGTGCCGCCTATGCAAAGAAGCTGAAGAAACAGTGGATCACTTGGTAAGCTGTTGCAAGAAGATTGCACAAACTGATTACAAGCAGCGGCATGACAAAGTAGCAACAATGGTGCATTGGAAGATCTGCAAAAAATATCATTTGCCTGTAAGCAAAAACTGGTGGGATCATAAAATAGAGAAAGTCATAGAAAATGATCAAATTAAACTGCTCTGGGACTTCAGAATTCAAACAGACAAGCACCTGCAACATAACACCCCAGACTTAACAATTGTCGATAAGAAAGACAAAAAAGTCTGGATAGTGGACGTGGCAGTGCCTGGAGATAGCAGAATAGAAGAGAAAGAACTGGAGAAGATAATAAATTACAAAGACCTACAAATAGAAATAGAAAGACTGTGGCAAAAGCAGGCAAGGGTAGTACCAATAGTAATAGGCTCCTTGGGTGCAATCCCAAAACAACTGGAGCACCACTTGAACACAACTGGCATTGACAAATCCGCTATTAGTCAGTTGCAAAAGGCGGCCTTATTAGGAACTGCTTCCATCCTGCGACGATATCTGTAATACCATCAAACATCCACATCTGCCTATCCCAGGTCCTGTGTAAGGACTCGATAGGTAGACAAAATGCCAAATCCAGTCTGAACATCTGGCTAACTGTGCGATGATCGATAATAATAATAATAATAATAATAATAATAATAATAATAATAATAATAATAATAATAATAATAATAATAATAATAATAAAGTTGGAAGGGACATTGAAGGTCATCTAGTCCAACCCCCTGCTCAGGCAGGAAACCCTATACCATTTCGGACAAATGGCTATCCAGTCTCTTCTTAAAAACTTCCAGTGTTGGAGCATTTACTGCTTCTAGAGGCAGGTTGTTCCACTGGTTAATTGTTCTCACTGTCAGGAAGTTTCTCCTTAGTTCTAGGTTGCTTCTCTCCTTGATTAGTTTCCACCCGTTGCTTCTTGTCCTGCCTTCAGGTGCTTTGGAAAATAGCTTGATTCCCTCTTCTTTATGGCAGCCCCGGAGATACTGGAATACTGCTATCATGTCCCCCCTCGTCCTTCTCTTCGTTAAACTAGACATACCCAATTCCAGCAACCGTTCCTTATATGTTTTAGCCTCCAGTCCCCTAATCATATTTGTTGCTCTTCTCTGTATTCTTTCTAGAGTCTCAACATCTTTGTGGTAACCAAAACTGGATGCAGTATTCCAAGTGTGGCCTTACCTAGGCATTGTAAAGTGGTATTAATACTTCACGTGATCTTGATTCTATCCCTCTGTTAATGCAGCCTAGCACTGTGTTGGCCCTTTTGGCATTCTTGATTTAAAGGAGACTAAGATGAGATGAAAAGACAGATCACAAAGTGCAAACACACCTGTCTCTGAGGTTGAATTAGCTGTTGTTGTTTTTTTGAGCCATTTCTGAATTTCAGGGAAATGCTTTCTATAAATTAACAAAGCTTTGGTGGAAAAAAAAATTCACTAAATCACTTTTGATGCTGGACATGGAAACATCCCCCTGGGAAATAGCATTATTTCACATTATGTCAAATTCTCCAAGATAAAATAAAAGAAAATGAGAAAGAAAATGTCATTCAGTATAATGGAGCACAGGGAAAATGGGCGAAGAATAATAAAAAAAGGGAATGATGAAAATTGAGTTTTTAAAAGTCAGGGGGTAGTTTTGAGAAGTCGCACAAACACAAAACGCCCGGGTAGGTGCTCGCCGATTAAAGGGATAGCGTAACAGTTTTGAAACATAAAACGTGCAAACTATATTAAGGTTATTGTTTGTACTTTGGCATCTGTACTTTGGGATTTTTTAAAATGAAGAGTGTCATTCTTGGGCATCTGAGGTGGGGGCAAGTAACATCAGGCATATCATAATGTCAGTGTGCAAAGGACGTAAATGATCAGATATGAGATGTCATAACGTAGGCAACATAATCAGTTTGGTGAAGGGGTTAGCATGCTGGCCCGGAAACCAGGAGATGGTGGGTTCTAGTCCCACCTTAGGCATGAAAGCCAGCTGGGTGACTTTGGGCCAATCACCAGGAGAGGGTGAATTCTAGTCCCGCCTTAGCCATGAAAACCAGCTGTGTTTCTTTGGACCAATCAGCAGGCGATGGTGAGTTCTAATCCCATTTTAGGCATGAAAGCCAGCTAGGTGACTTTGGGCCAGTCACCAGGAGACTGTGAGTTCTAGTCCCACCTTAGCCATGAAAACCAGCTGAGTGACTTTGGGCCAATCACCAGGAGAGGGTGAGTTCTAGTCCCGCCTTAGCCATGAAAGCCAGACTGTGAGTTCTAGTCCCGCCTTAGCCATGAAAGCCAGACTGTGAGTTCTAGTCCCACCTTAGCCATGAAAGCCAGCTAGGTGACTTTGGACCAATCACCAGGAGACGGTGAGTTCTAGTCCCACCTTAGCCATGAAAGCCAGACTGTGAGTTCTAGTCCTGCCTTAGCCATGAAAGCCAGCTAGGTGACTTTGGACCAATCACCAGGAGACGGTGAGTTCTAATCCCACCTTAGGCATGAAAACCAGCTGGCTGACTTTGGGCCACACCCTCTCTCTCTCAGCCAGCCCACATCACAGGGTGGTTGCTGGGAGAAAAATAGGAGGAGGATGGAGTGTTAAGTTTGTTCACTGCCCTGAGTTCCTTATAAAGTAATAAAGGCTGGATAACAACCGAATAACTAACTAAGTGATATCATGATTAATGTCATCAGGTCAAGTGTGACATCTATTGGCTTCTACACAGCAGGATTGTGGTTGTGACCTTGGACTTAATGCTGTCAAACATTTGCACATCGAAACAGCCTGTATGGCAGAAATAGTGAAGATATTGGTCAGGAGAAGGGAGAGCTAGGCTGAAGTTCATCTTCAGACAATGTGACCCACCGGTTGGTTTAGGGCAGCGCTTCTCAACCTATGGGTCGCGACCCCATTTGGGGTCGAATGACCATTTTACAGGGGTCGCCAAACAACGCGATCCGCCATTTCCCCCCCTCAGGGGGCGGTGCTATGCATGCATGGCGTGCATTGGGGCGGAGCCACGCATGCGCATGCGCGGCACGTCCGTGTGACGGGGTTCGCCGTCACACAAAGATTGAGAACCGCTGGTTTAGGGTTTGGTCTACCTCACCATATTATTGGCATGGAGATAAAATGAAAGATCTGTATATAATCAGTTTTGAACTCCTAGAGAAAACGACAGGAGACACATACAACAAATAAAAGAGGGAGGGAAGGAGGGAAGGAAGGGAGGGAGGGAGGGAGGGAGGGAGAGAGAGGGAAGAAGGGAGGGAGGGAATAGGGAAGGGAGGGAGGGAGGAAAGAAGGAAGGGAGGGAGGGAAGGGAGGAACAGGGAAGAAGGGATGGGGAAAGAGAGGAAAGGAGGAAGGGCGGGAGGGAAGAAGGGAGGGAGGAAAGAAGAAAGGAAGGATGGAAGGAAGGGGAGGAACAGGGAAGGAGGGATGGCGAAAAAGAGGAAGGGAGAGGGAGGGAAGGAGGGAGGGAGGAAAGAAGAAAGGGAGGGAGGAAGGAAGGGGAGGGACAGGGAAGGAGGAATGGGGAAAGAAAGGAAAGGAGGAAGGGTGGGAGGGAGGGAAGAAGGGAGGGAGGAAAGAAGAAAGGGAGGGAGGAAGGAAGGGGAGGAACAGGGAAGGAGGGATGGAGAAAGGGCGGAAGGGAGGAAGGGTAGGAGGGAGGGAGGGAAGAAGGGAGGGAGGAAGGAAGAAAGGAAGGAAGGAAGGAAGGAGAGGAGCAGGGAAGGAGGGATGGAGAAAGGGAGGAAAAGGGAAGGATGGGAGGGAGGGAAGAAGGGAGAGAGGAAAGAAGAAAGGAAGGAAGGAAGGAAGGAAGGAAGGAAGGAAGGAAGGAAGGAAGGAAGGAAGGAAGGAAGGAAGGAAGGACTTCTACCTTGGACAACTGCTTAGTACAGTACAGTAATCACGTTGTTTTTATAAGGAGATATTTAAAATACTACATTTTCAAATTCCCGTCAAAGATTTATGCAAACGACTCAAAAGAACTTGCCCCAGAGTACAGATTTCAAAGGTCAGATTTAGTACAGTTCTCAGATTCTTTTTGGTTGCATGCAGAAATTAAGAGAGCAATCTCTCCTCCACAGCTTCAGGGTTTTTTGTTTTTTGTTTTGCTCCAGTGACCACAAAAAACAGCGAGCTGTCTGAATGAGCTGCTTTATGGCTCACTTATTCTAATAACTGTTTTAAAGCTTGGAAGCCCTTCCTTGTCTTTATTCCTTCTCCCGGCTTGTATTGTAAGCAAAGAAGCAGAACATCACCATGTTTTTTCTGAGTTGCTTAAGCAAAATAAATACATAAATACCGTATTTTCCGGCGTATAAGACAACTTGGCGTATAAGACGACCCCTGACTTCGGAGCCGATTTGCATGCTTTAGAAAGTCGTCTTATACGCCGTAAAATACGGTAAATAAACAGGAAGCCAAGAATGATTGTATACTTTAGTGGGCCCAATTTTAGGTGGGGAAGAGCCCCTGCAGGCAGCTAGTAAGATTGGGTGTCCAGCTTCAGAAATAAATATGATCAATTTACCATAGAGTCGAGATGTTGGTCTTTTAATATTGTTAATCACTCAGAGTCATAAATTTAAGGTGGACAGCCATAAAAAAATCCCTTTTTTACGACCCTACATTCCCTCAGTTTGAAGTAAGGTTGGAGTATCTTGATGGAGCTGAGCATTTACTGGCTGGATGCCCTTCCTGATGCCTACATAAAGTTCACAGCACACTATGCTGCTTAGCAGCACATACACGGAGTAAATAAATACATTACAAAAGCAAGAATTATCAAGGGTTTAATTGGGTCTTATGACTTGGACTAGATGACCTTTGAGGTCCTTTCCAGCCTTAGAATTCCATGTTCTGTGGATCCAGCAATGGATAGTGCAGGTGTGCTATAAGACCCAGAGGTATCTTGATGAAGGAGAGCAGAAACATCTAAGGAAAGTGATCAGAGGTACTTGTAGAATCTAAAACCATGCACTGTGAATTGGTAGCTACTATATGAATTTCAATTATGAGATCTTGTACCTTTGTAGAAGGAAATCAACCCTGAATCTCCTTTGGAAGGAGAGATTCTGAAGCTGAAGCTCAAATACTTTGGCCACCAAAGCAGAAGAGAAGACTCCTTGAAGAAGACTCTGATAATGTTGGGAAAGACGGAAGGTGAAAAGAGAAAGGGCCAGCAGAGGAAGAAGTTAGATTAAAGTAGAAGTAGGACTAAGAGGGACATGATAGCAGTGTTCCAGTATCTCAGGGGCTGCCCCAAAGAAGAGGCAGTCAAGCTATTCTCCAAAGCCCCTGAAGGCAGGACAAGAAGCGATGGATGGAAACTCATCAAGGAGAGGAGCAACCTAGAACTAAGGAGAAACTTCCTGACAGCTAGAACAACCAGTGGAACAGAAGTTGCCTCCAGAAGTTGTGAGTGCTCCATCACTGGAAGGTTTAAGAAGAGATTGGACAACCATGTGTCTGGAATGGGATAGGGTCTCCTATGAGAACATGGGATTAGACAAGAAGACCTCCAAGGTCCCTTCCAATTCTGTTATTCTGACTTAGCAAGTAAACAACAAAATACCTCTGTGGAGCCTCAATGTTCAGAGGTAGCACACAACTGCTACTTCAAGAACATGAGCAGTGGGC
The DNA here is from genome assembly GCA_024509115.1 of Crotalus helleri. Classification (NCBI taxonomy): domain Eukaryota; kingdom Metazoa; phylum Chordata; class Lepidosauria; order Squamata; family Viperidae; genus Crotalus; species Crotalus helleri. Next base: position 1,103,077 of record JAKSXO010000092.1, read on the forward strand.
ATGTCCACCATAAATGATTGAAGTGAAGTTTTGCCTTGATTTCTGGACTTACAGGAACCCACTTGTGGGTTCCTCTGAGAAACAGGAGCCCATATCTGATGGGCTTTGATCTTCGTCTTTATTCTTCTGACTTGATTTCCATTCTTTGCCCTCAGCTACAATGCATTGCGCAGGAGATGTGGGGAAACGTAAGACATGCTTCATTCATCACCTTGGAGACACATGGGAGATCAGCTTCTGGCTATGAACTGCAGAGAAAGGAAACTAAATAGGAGTAACAAAAGATCACACAAAGTACTAGTATCACTTTGTAAAGCCCTAGTAAGACCACACCTGGAATATTGCAGCCAATTTTGGTCACCATATCAGAAAAAAAAGATGTTGAGAGTCTGGAAAAAATTCAGAGAAGAGCAACTAAGATGTTCCAAGGCCTGGAGACCAAAACGTACAAAGAACGGCTGCAGGACTTGGGTTTGGCTAGTCTAAAAGAAAAGAAGAAATAAGGGAGACATGATAGCAGTCTTCCAGTATCTGAAGGGCTGCCACAAGGCAGAGGGGGTCAGGTTGTTCACCAGAACACCCAAGGGAAGGACAAGAAACAATGGTTGGAAGCTGATCAAGAAGAGAAGCAACCTGGAATTAAGGAGAAACTTCCTGACAGTGAGGACAATCAACCAGTGGAACAACCTGCCTCCAGAAATTGTGGGTGCTCCATCACTGGAGGTTTTTAAAAAGAGACTGAGATGGTATAGGTTCTCTTGCTTGACCAGGGGGCTGGACTAGAAGATTCCAAGTTCTATTCTATTCTATTCTATTCTACCCATTTTCTGTTCTGTTCTATTCCATTCCATTCCATTCCATTCCATCCCATCCTACTCTACTCTACTCTACTCTACTCTACTCTACTCTACTCTACTCTACTCTTCTATTCTATTCTATTCTTTTATTCTATTCTATTCTTTTATTCTATTCTATTCTAATACTATTCTATCCATTTTCTGTTCTGTTCTATTCCATTCCATTCCATATTTTCTATTCTATTCTATTCTATTCTATTCTATTCTATTCTATTCTATTCTATTCTATTCTATTCTATTCTATTCTATTCTAAAACTGTCTTTTAGGAAAAAGAAATCTTGCATCCATCATGATCCTCTCATTTAGCAATCCTTGCCTTATTCTGAGACCTCCAGAACGTTGAACACTGAGTTCTATCCAAGAAATGAAATTCAATGTAGAGAAAAGCAAGGCTGTACACTTAAGCAAGAAAATCCAAATGTACAGGTACAGATTAGGTGAGACCTGGCTCAAAGGCAGTAACTGTGAGAAGGGTCTTGGATTCTAGTGGACAATCACTTAACTATGAGGCCACCATGTGCAACAGCAGCCAAAAAAAGCCAATGCAGTCCTAGGTTGCACAAAGAGATGGACAGAATCAAGATCATGTGAAGTATTAAGACCACTTTATAATCCCTTAGTAAGACCACCCCTGGAATATTGCATGCAATTCTACTCACCATGATGCAAAAAAGATTTGGAGACCCTGGAAAGTGTTTTGGTTGTCACATTACAAAAAATTTTTTTTTGAGATTTTGGAAACAGTGCAGAGAAGAGCAACTAGGACAGTGGTGGTGAACCTATGGCATGGGTGCCAGAGGCAGCACTCAGAGCCCTCTCTCTGGGCACGCATGCCCTTGCCCCAGCCCCACCACTCCCCGTGGCCCCCTCCTCACCAGCATCCCTCACCAGAAGAGCCAAGGTGGCGCAGCAGTTAGAGTGCAGTACTGTAGGCCACCAGACCATCTCATTTGTCTCTTGAGAAACCTATATGCGAGTCAAGAAGCAACAGTGAGAACCGAACACGGAACCACTGATTGGTTCAAAATTGAAAAAGGAGTCCGACAAGGCTGTATACTGTCGCCCTGCCTATTTAACTTATATGCAGAGCACATCATGAGAAAGGCAGGGCTAGATGAATCAAAAGTTGGAATTAAGATTGCCGGGAGAAATATCAACAACCTAAGATATGCAGATGATACCACTCTAATGGCAGAAAGTGAAGAGGAACTAAAGAGCTTCTTGATGCGGGTGAAGAAGGAGAGTGCAAAAGTTGGCTTGAAACTCAACATTAAGAAAACCAAAATCATGGCATCCGGCCCTCTCAATTCCTGGCAAATAGATGGGAAAGAAATGGAGGTAGTGACAGATTTTATTTTTCTGGGCTCCAAGATCACCTCAGATGGGGACTGCAGCCAAGAAATTAAAAGACGCTTGCTCCTGGGGAGGAAAGCTATGGCAAATTTAGACAGCATACTAAAAAGTAGAAACATCACCCTGCCAACAAAAGTGCGTACAGTCCAGGCCATGGTTTTCCCAGTTGCAATGTATGACTGTGAAAGTTGGACCATAAGAAAGGCTGAGCACAAAAGAATTGAGGCCTTTGAACTATGGTGCTGGAGAAGACTCCTGCGAGTCCCTTGGACTGCAAGGCATTCAAACCGGTCAGTCCTAGAAGAGATCAACCCCGACTGCTCTTTAGAAGGCCAGATCCTGAAGTTGAAACTCAAGTACTTTGACCACCTAATGAGAAGGAAGGATTCACTTGAGAAGAGCCTAATGCTGGGAAAGATTGAGGGCAATAGAAGAAGGGGACGACAGAGAATGAGATGGCTGGATGGAGTCACTGAAGCAGTAGGTGTGAATTTAAATGGACTCCAGAAGATGGTAGAGGACAAGAAGACCTGGAGGAATGTTGTCCATGGGGTCGCGATTGGTCGGACACGACTTCACAATTAACAACAACAACAACTGCAGGCCACTTTAGCTGACTGTGTTCAGCAGGTCAGCGGTTCAAATCTCACCGGCTCAAAGTTGACTCAGCCTTCCATCCTTCCGGGGTAGGTAAAATGAGGACCCAGATTGTTGGGGGCGATGTAAATATATATATATCCATTGCTTACTGGTGTACACCGCTTAGAGAGTGCTTGCACTTAAAGCGGTATATAAGTCTCATAAATAAATAAATAAATAAATAAATAAATCCCCACTGGAGGAAAGTCGCCCTGGGCACAGCCTGTGCAGAGCAGCCCAGTCAAGGACATGGCAGCCAGGCAGCGGAGACAAGACTCCACCCTTGTGCCCCATCGCATATAGATGATGCTGCAGGACACGGACAGAGGGCATGGCCGCCAGGACGCTGCTGGGCCACCTGAGCAATCTGCTGTGGCAGGCCGTGGAGGTGGTGGGTGGCCCTGCAGGCAGGAGAGGCAGAGGCAGGGCAGGGGCGATGCAGTTTTTGGGCACTCAGTCTCTAAAAGGTTCGCCATCACTGAACTAGGATGATTAAAGGCCTCGAGACTAAAATATAAGAACAGTTGCAGGAATTGGGTACATCTAGTAATAGTAATAGTAGTAAAGTTGGAAGGGACCTTGGAGGTCATCTAGTCCAACCCCCTGCTCAGGCAGGAAACCCTACACCATTTCGGACAAATGGCTGTCCAGTCTCTTCTTAAAAACTTCCAGTGTTGGAGCAGTGTTTACTGCTTCTGGAGGCAGGTTGTTCCACTGATTAATTGTTCTCACTGTCAGGAAGTTTCTCCTTAGTTCTAGGTTGCTTCTCTCCTTGATTAGTTTCCACCCGTTGCTTCTTGTCCTGCCTTCAGGCGCTTTGGAGAATAGCTTGACTCCCTCTTCTTTATGGCAGCCCCTGAGATATTGGAATACTGCTATCATGTCCCCCCTTGTCCTTCTCTTCGTTAAACTAGACATACCCAATTCTAGCAACCGTTCCTTATATGTTTTAGCCTCCAGTCCCCTGATCCTCTTTGTTGCTCTTCTCTGTACTCTTTCTAGAGTCTCAACATCTTTTTTACATCACGGTGACCAAAACTGGATGCAGTATTCCAAGTGTGGCCTTACCAAGGCCTTGTAAAGTGGTATTAATACTTCACGTGATCTTGATTCTATCCCTCTGTTAATGCAGCCTAGCACTGTGTTGGCCTTTTTGGCAGCTGCAGCACACGGCTGGCTCATATTTAGGTGATTGTCTACTAGGACTCCGAGGTCTCTCTCACTAGTGAAAAGAAGGACGAGGGGAGACAAGATAGCAATCTTCCAATATTTGAGGGGCTGCCCCAAAGAAGAGGGGATCAACCTATTTTCCAAAGCATCAGATGGCAAGACAATAGATGAGAGAGAAGCAACCTGGTACTAAAGAGGAATTTTCTGACAGCGAGAACAACTGCGTGCTTTCAGAAGTTGTGGGTGCTCCAACCCTGGTAACTTTTAAGGACCACCATTTGTCTGAAGTCCCTTCCAACTCTGTTAGTCAGAAGATCCCCAAAGAAATCAAGGAACCCTAAAGATGTGTTCACTTGTTAATAAATTTATGCTTAAACTAGGAACATGATCATCTGTCCATTGTACTTCTCTTCTTTCCCTCAAGGCTGAGTGTTGTGGCGAAGCAAAGAACATTATTCGCTTTGTATTCGAGGAATGGCTCACCCATTAAACCGCCCCTTTGAAGCAGCAGTGACTCATAACTGAAGTGCTGCACAAGGAGTTCTATTGAGGGCAGAAATTTCACAAAGAAAGTAAAGGCAGGAAGTGTAAATTCAATGCTCATCTTAGATGTATTGCAGCTGAACGCTACCATGAAAAATGGATTTGGTACAATGGATTCCTCTTCGGAAACAGGGAAGGCAACAGAGCGAACCTTCGGGAATTGACCTGATGTTATTTTTAAAATAGCAAAGAAAATAAAAGCTGTAGCAGAGTTGACATTAGAACCAACTAGTGTAGCAATGGTTTCCATGTTAGCCAACCAGAGACGGTATGCAGAAGTGAAACATGTTTTGAGGATCCATTCCAGACAGAATGGGACAACTCTCCGCAGCCATCTTGTCACAGTCAACTCACTGCAGAGTAAACTCACTGCGGGATAATTCACCAAGGCCAACTCACTGCAGCGTAAACACTGCGGGAAAATTCACCATGGCCAACTCACTGCGGGACAAACTCACTGCAGGATAATTCACCATGGGCAACTCACTGCGGGACAAACTCACTGTGGGACAAAGTCACTATGGGACAATCCACCAGGGCCAGCTCACTGCGGGACAAACTCACTGCAGGATAATTCACCATGGCCAACTCACTGTGGGACAAATTCACTGCAGGACAAATTCACTGTGGGACAATTTACCACGGCCAACTCACTGCGGAACAAGCTCACTGCAGGATAATTCACCATGGCCAACTCACTATGGGATAAATTCACTGTTGGATAATTCACCATGGCCAACTCACTGCAGGACAAATTTATTGCAGGATAATTCACCATGGCCAACTCACTGCAAGACAAACTCACTGCGGGACAAACTCACTGCAGGATAATTCACCATGGCCAACTCACTGTGGGACAAATTCACTGCAGGACAAATTCACTGGGGGACAATTTACTATGGCCAACTCACTGCGGGACAAGCTCACTGCAGGACAAACTCACTGCAGGATAATTCACCATGGCCAACTCACTATGGGATAAATTCACTGTGGGATAATTCACCATGGCCAACTCACTGCAGGACAAACTCACTGTGGGACAAACTCACTATGGGACAATCCACCAGGGCCAGCTCACTGCGGGACAAATTCACTGCAGGATAATTCACCATGGCCAACTCACTGTGAGACAAATTCACTGCAGGACAAATTCACTGTGGGACAATTTACCATGGCCAACTCACTGCGGAACAAGCTCACTGCAGGACAAACTCACTGCAGGATAATTCACCATGGCCAACTCACTGCAGGACAAATTCACTGCAAGATAATTCACCATGGCCAACTCATTGCGGGACAAACTCACTGCAGGACAAACTCACTACAGGACAATCCACCAGGGCCAGCTCACTGCAGGGCAAACTCACCGTCGGACAATTCAATAATTCAATGTAATTATTTAAAATATTTTTAAAAAAATATTTTAATTTTTGTCATTCGCATTTCATTTTATCCCTCCTTTGGCATCTTTTCTTTGGAGATTCTATTCCACCATTTCTTTTATATTAGCGTAACTCTTGGGCCACTGGCCACCAAGTTATCCGTGGTGAGTTGGCTGCAGAGACTCCACTCCAGAAGCTGGACATCTTTAGCCTGAAAAAGAGGAGAATGAAAGGAAATGATAAAGGCCTCTAAAAGGCTGTCATCATCATCATCATCATCATCATCATCATCCTCCTCCTAACTAGGTAAGTTTTCAAACCCAATCCAGTTTGACTCAGTCTGGATTGGTCGTCAGCCCACTTTCCGCAATTTAATTGCGAACTGAGGCATGTTCAGCCCCACAAGAGCAATGAAGAACTCCTGATTTCATTGCCACCTTTTTTGACCCCGTGTTCCGTCTGGGACCCTGCTGTTTTTCTTCCAGACATCATCATCATCATCATCATCATCATCATCATCATCATAAAGTTGGAAGGGACCTTGGAGGTCATCTAGTCCAACCCCCTGCTCAGGCAGGAAACCCTACACCATTTCGGACAAATGGCTGTCCAGTCTCTTCTTGAAAACTTCCAGTATTGGCTCATTCACCACTTCTAGAGGCGGGTAGTTCCCCTGGTTAATTGTTCTGACTGTCAGGAAGTTTCTCCTTAGTTCTAGGTTGCTTCTCACCTTGATGAGTTTCCACCCGTTGCTTCTTGTCCTGCCTTCAGGTGCTTTGGAGAATAGCTTGACTCCCTCTTCTTTGGGGCAGCCCCAGAGATATTGGAACACTGCTATCATGTCCCCCCTTGTCCTTCTCTTCATTAATAATAATAATAATAGTAAAGTTGGAAGGGACCTTGGAGGTCATCTAGTCCAACCCCCTGCTCAGACAGGAAACCCTACACCATTTCGGACAAATGGCTGTCCAGTCTCTTCTTAAAAACTTCCAGTGTTGGAGCATTCACCACTTCTGGAGGCAGGTTGTTCCATTGGTTAATTGTTCTCACTGTCAGGAAGTTTCTCCTTAGTTCCAGGTTGCTTCTCTTCTTGATGAGTTTCCACCCGTTGCTTCTTGTCCTGCCTTCAGGTGCTTTGGAGAATAGCTTGACTCCCTCTTCTTTGGGGCAGCCCCTGAGATACTGGAATCTTAATCTTAATCTTAATCCTTCTCTTCATTAAACTAGACCAGTGTTTCTCAACCTTGACAATTTTAAGGCATGTGGACTTCAACTTCCAGAATTCCACAGCCAGCATTGCTGGCTGTGGAATTCCGGGAGTTGAAGTCCACATGCCTTAAAATTGTCAAGGTTGAGAAACACTGAACTAGACAGACCCAATTCTAGCAACCTTTCCTTATATGTTTTAGCCTCCAGTCCCCTAATCATCTTTGTTGCAACTCCCATATTAGGCAATTCCAACCTCGAACTTCGGAAAGTGACAAAATGGCTTTACTAAAGAAATTGCAGAACCTCAAGGCAGTGTACACCAGGAAACCCATATGTTCCTGCCCTTTCATGGATGCCACCGCACCAGCGCAGATGGCTAAATATAGATTGTTTCTCTGTAAAAGACGAAGGAAGGTTTTCTGCCAGCTATTGATTCTGAACAGTGGATTAAACTGTTTACAACTGCCAGGAGAATTATACTATAATGAGCAAACACACCAAGCTTGCAAGGAACAAGTCCCCAGGAAGATGTTCTGAGAATGGCCCGGCGAGTGATATACATGGGTAAGCTTGACCATGAAATGGATGGGAGGTGAAACTGAGAAACAACAAATGTGTGGTTCTTCCCCCTCAAGGAGAAAATGATGGCTACTTCCCTTAAGACAGAAATTGTGAGTCAAAAAAAAAAAAACAACGTAGGGAATTGCTGGAAGCCTGGTGTTTGATCAGGCATCCACAGGCACATAGAGGTAAACAATGTTTACACATCGTTCAAAAGAGATAGGCAAAAAGTAAAAAAGGAGATAGGTAAGGAGGAGTTGAGTCCTTAAGGAAACAAAGGATAAAAGTCACCTGAACCAGACAAAAGACAAAAAATGGTCTCCTCTCCCTTTCCTTCCTAACCCTTCCCTTCTCTTCCTTTTCTTTTCCTTCCTTTCCCTTCCTCACCTGTTCCCTCCACCCATTCCTTTCAATCCCAAGCTCCTATTCTTCCCTTTTCCCTTCACTTCCCTTTCTTTTCCTTCCTCCTTTCCTCCCCTTCCCTTCCTCCCCTACTTTACCTTTCCCTTCCCTCCCCTTCCCTTCTGTTCCCCCCTTCCTTTCACTTCTCTTCTCTTCCTTTCCTTTCCCTTCCTTCCCCCTTCCCTTTCCTCCCCTTTGTTCCCCATTCCCTTCCCTCTTCCTTTTCTTCCTCTTTCACTTTCCTTCCCTCCCCATTTTCCTTTCCCTTCCTTCCTTCCTTCCTTCCTTCCTTCCTTCCTTCTTTCCTTCCCCTCCTCTCCCCTCCCCATCTCTCCTCCCCTTCCCCTCTCCTCCCCTTGCTTCTAGTAATAGTATTAAAGTTGGAAGGGACCTTGGAGGTCGTCTAGTCCAACCCCCTGCTCAGGCAGGAAACCCTACACCATTTCGGACAAATGGCTGTCCAGTCTCTTCTTCAAAACTTCCAATGTTGGAGCATTTACTGCCTCTGGAGGCAGGTTGTTCCACTGATTAATTGTTCTCACTGTCAGGAAGTTTCTCCTTAGTTCTAGGTTGCTTCTCTCCTTGGTGAGTTTCCATCCATTGCTTCTTGTCCTGCCTTCTGATGCTTTGGAGAATAGCTTGACTCCCTCTTCTTTGGGGAAGCCCCTGAGATACTGGAAGACTGCTATCCTGTCCCCCCTCGTCCTTCTCTTCGTTAAACTAGACATACCCAATTCCAGCAACCGTTCCTTATATGTTTTAGCCTCCAGTCCCCTAATCATCTTTGTTGCTCTTCTCTGCACTCTTTCTAGAGTCTCAACATCTTTTTTACATTGTGGTGACCAAAACTGGATGCAGGATTCCAAGTGTGGCCTTACCAAGGCATTGAAGAGTGGTATTAACACTTCAGATGATCTTGATTCTATCCCTCTGTTAATGCAGCCTATTCTCCTCATCTTCCCTTTTTCAGTTCCTTCCCTTCCTGTCCCAGAATTATTCAGGAGCTCAATTTACTTCATCGTGCCAAGCAGCAAATAAAAGATGTCTCTTTCTCTCTCTCTCTGATCAGAGTCCCTGGGCTTGGCGCTCATGAATATCTGTGTCTCGTCTCTTATTTTACTTCCTTCCACCTCAAAAACACATTCGGTAGCAACCCTTTGCCACGGTGCCAGCGTAATCTAGAGACCGTTGGTTTTTCTTCTCTCTGAACTGCAACTAGGCAAAAGAGGGACGGTGGTTATTGCTTCCCTAGATTTATTCTCCCCTACTGAAGAAACAGTCTATTTTATTAGGAGGACAAGGGGAACTGAGAACTGAATTAATGCAAAGAGAGGCTCATCCTGAACCTACCATCCAGCCTGCGCTGCTTCGCTTCCGAGAATGAAACAACAATCGCACTCAACATGGGTGCGTGGTCTTTTGACCTCTGGGTGCCAAAAAAAAAAAAATGTCATACCACCGGTGAGCTTCTCTGTTTGAAGAGACCAGATGAGATGAGAAACTAGTTCTAGGATGGTGTTGAAGGAAAAGTCTTTGTCATGGTTCAGTCCAAGCCGGGAATAAGCAACATGGAGACTGCTTTAGAGAGAAGGTTGCAGTTTATTGAAGAGGAGAGCCAGACAGGAAGATGGCTATGGAAGAAAAGAGCGTGAGCACATGTAGGGAGAGGGTTTTTATATCCTCTGGAGCAGTGGTTCTCAACCTGTGGGTCGGGACCCCATTTGGGGTCGAACAACCATTTCACGGGGGTCGCCAAACAATGCAGTCCGCCATTTTTTCCCCCTTTTCCTTAGCTGTGCTACTCCCTTTTATTCTATTGGCTTTTGAAAGCCAATAGAATAGACCCTCTTGAATAGAGTCTAATTCTATTGGCTTTCAAAAGCCAATAGGAATTGTCCAGGCTGTCTCTGCCCTGCTGAGCCCGCCAAACATCCCATTCTGCAAATGGTGCTGCACCAGTTGAGTAGTCCTCGACTTACAACCGGTTGAGTAGTCCTCGACTTACGACCGGTTGGGGATCGCGGCATTAAAAATGTTGAGAACCATTTCTCTGGAGCCTGTTGTTTGGAGTTGTTCCTGTGGCATGAACTTTGACCTGTGTCCCTTTGGCATCTGTGGGTTAATCCTATTATGTCCTGTCTTAGAGTTTGGGTGGGGTATGTAGATTTTAGGTGTCTTTGTCTTCTTAATCTTCTAGCTTCAACCTTCCTGAATGGATTATCACGTCAGCATTTCTACAGAGCTGGTTTCTGCTTGGGGGAGGGAGACTTGGGGCTATTAAGAAAACTGGGCATGCTTTTCTGCCTCTTTAAGATCCTTTGAGGAAATATATTTTTCTGCCCTTTTAATATTTCCTTCTCTTGGGGTGGGGGCTGACTTCCCACAATGGGTTTTCTGATCCATCCATAAAAAAGACGTTGAGACTCTAGAAAGAGCGCAGAGAAGAACAACAAAGATGATCAGGGGACTGGAGACTAAAACATATGAAGAACGGTTGCAGGGATGGGGTATATCCAGTTTAATGAAAAAAGGGACGACATGATAGCAGCCTTCCAACGTTTGAGGGGCTGCCACAGAGAAGACAGGAACGTTCATATTCTCTAAAACACCAGAGGGAAAGACAAGAAGTAACAGATGGAAACTAATCAAAGACAGATCTGTCAATGGCGTAGCCAGATTCGTTCAGCAACCATGTCATTAATTTAACCCCTGCAGCAAGTCCCTTAAGCACTGTGGTGAGAAAGGTCCCAAAATGCAGCAAAGTTCATTTAACAAATGTCTCCCTTTAGCGACAGAAATTTGGGGCTTAGTGGAGGGGTCGTAAGGTGAGGACCATATTTTGTAGGAGCTGCCACAAAGAGGAGGGGGGGTCAACTTATTTTTCCAAAGCACCAGAAGGCGAGACAAGAAAGAATGGATGGAAACTCATCAAGGAGAGAAGCAACCTGGAATTAAGGAGAAACTTCCTGACAGTGAGGACAATTGACCAGTGGAACAATCTGCCTCCAGAAGCGGTGAATGCTCCAACGCTGGAGGTTTTTAAGAAAAAAACTGGACAGCCATTTGTCCGAAACGGTATAGGGTTTCCTGCCTAAGCAGGGGGTTGGACTAGATGACCTCCAAGGTCCCTTCCAGCTCTATTCTGATTGATTCCATTGATTGACTACCTGTACAGGAAAACCAGGCTAGGACTGACTTAGTAAACTGGGCAATCTCCCACTAGAAGTGATTACAATAACGTCTCCTAACTCCCTTTGGCTATCTTTTCTTCTTTCTCTCTTTCACTTTAGAAGTAAATCGAATATGAATTACTAATGTTTGGTGTGTTTAAACTGGAAATGAAATTTGTGTCCCCGGGCTAAACCAGGTTAAATATGAGGCTGTCCTTTCTCAAACAGCTCATAGCACTTGGACTCCTTAGACCCAATTCAAAGTGTTTATCATGTTTTACCGTGATATATTTTATGGCTCGTACTGCTGCTGACTGCTCAGTCTCTGATGGATTCATTATGCATTCCTCCGAGTTCCTTTCCTTGGGACTGAGGCACATACATCAAGCTGCTTTTAACTACTAAATTGGAATTTTTTTCAACAGAAAGAGAAAAAATGAACATTCAAATATAATTTCTGAAATATGCACGGCACTTATGAATCGTAAAGTCTGGGGAAGCTAATAATAATAATAATAATAATAATAATAATAATAATTTATTTGTTTTCAATCACTGTGTATCTGCGATGGGTAAACATCTTTTCTTCCAGTAGTTCTGCAGCTGCTGGCCCTGGTTGCTCAGCCAACAGTCCTGAGTCCTGTAACCCATTTTTCACCAGATATCCAGGAACTCCGATATCTAGCACGGACCTTGTTAACCCGGGCGACGTCCGAGCCGGTATGGCATTCTGCAATTTACGTCTCACCATATTTTTTATGGGAGAGACACTCTTTGTCTGACTCCTCTGATGAGACCTGTCCAGTATGGTTGAACCTCTGGCATAGCTCTCATCTTCCTCAGAGTACACAAGCCCCACAACCACGTCAAGGTAGTCAGGAAGGCTTACTAACTACTGGAGAGACCAAACTGGCCTACAAGAAAGACCAAATGAAGAACAGAATAGAGGAATGGGAAGACAAAGCACAAATGGCCAATACATTAAAAAAATAGCTGGGAAAGCAGATAATAATAAAACCTGGCAATGGCTAAGAGCAGGAAAATTGAAGAAGGAGACCGAGGGACTAATTCTGGCTGCACAAGACCAAGCCTTAAGGACAAATGCATACAAAGTCAAAATTGAGAAGACAGCAACAGACAGTAAGTGCCGCCTATGCAAAGAAGCTGAAGAAACAGTGGACCACTTGGTAAGCTGTTGCAAGAAGATTGCACAAACTGATTACAAGCAGCGGCATGACAAAGTAGCAACAATGGTGCATTGGAAGATCTCCAAAAAATATCATTTGCCTGTAAGCAAAAACTGGTGGGATCATAAAATAGAGAAAGTCATAGAAAATGATCAAATTAAACTGCTCTGGGACTTCAGAATTCAAACAAACAAGCACCTGCAACATAACACCCCAGACTTAACAATTGTCGATAACAAAGACAAAAAAGTCTGGATAGTGGACGTGGCAGTGCCTGGAGATAGCAGAATAGAAGAGAAAGAACTGGAGAAGATAACAAAATACAAAGACCTACAAATAGAAATAGAAAGACTGTGGCAAAAGCAAGCAAGGGTAGTACCAATAGTCATAGGCTCCTTGGGTGCAATCCCAAAACAACTGGAGCACCACTTGAACACAATTGGCATTGACAAATTCGCTATTAGTCTATTGCAAAAGGCGGCCTTATTAGGAACTGCTTCCATCCTGCGACGATATCTATAATACCATCAAACATCCACATCTGCCTATCCCAGGTCCTGGGTAAGGACTTGATAGGTAGACAAAATGCCAAATCCAGTCTGAACATCTGGCTGACTGTGCGATGATCGATATAATAATAATAATTGATAGGTACACAAAAATGCCAAGTCCAGTCTGAACATCTGGCTGACTGTGCAATGATCAATAATAATAATAATAAAGTTGGAAGGGACCTTAGAGGTCATCTAGTCCAACCCACTGCTCAGGCAGGAAACCCTACATCATTTTGTACAAATGGCTGTCGAGTCTCTTCTTAAAAACTTCCCGTGTGGAGCATTCACCACTTCTGGAGGCAGGTTGTTCCACTGATTAATTGTTCTCACTGTCAGGAAGTTTCTCCTTAGTTCTAGGTTGCTTCTCTCCTTGATTAGTTTCCATCCGTTGCTTCTTGTCCTGCCTTCAGGTGCTTTGGTGAATGGCTTGACTCCCTCTTCTCTGGGGCAGCCCCTGAGATACTGGAAGACTGCTATCATGTCCCCCCTTGTCCTTCTCTTCATTAAACTAGACATACCCAATTCCAGAAACTGTTCCACACAAAGCCTGCTTTAAAAAAAAAAGTACATTTTTGAGTTGATTTTTTTACAAAACACAAGTAATCCTTGACTTACAACAGTTTGTTTAGTGGCGTTTCGAAGTTATGATGGCCCTGAAAAAAGGGTGTTATGAATGTTTTTCACACTTATGACTAGTGGTGAGATTCAAATATGTTGCACAACTGGTTCTCTCTGTGTATGCTGCTTCTGGAAGTCTATTCTGGGCCTGGGCAGCAAAAAAAATAGCTACTGGTTCTGCCGAAGTGGGGTGGACCAGCTGAATCCCACCACAGGAAGGAAGAAAGGAAGGAAGGAAGGAAGGAAGGGAGCGAGGGAGGGAGGAAGGAAGGAAGGAAGGAAGGAAGGAAGGAAGGAAGGAAGGAAGGAAGGAAGGAAGGAAGGAAGGAAGGAAGGAGTGGTGGGATTCAAATATGTGAACAACTGGTTCTCTGCATGGATGCCACTTCTGGGCCTGGGCAACAAAAAATTAGCTATTGGTTCTGCCAAAATGGTGAGAACCGGCTGAATTCCACCACTGCTTACAGCCATTGCAACATCCCCATGGTGGCGTGATCAAAATTCAGAGGCTGGCAACTGACTCATATTTATGACGGTTGCAATGTATCCCGAGGGTCCTGTGTTCCCGTTTTGCGACCTTCCGACAAGCAAAGTCAATGGGGAAGTCGGGGACCACCTGTATCCCATTTCTGTCTTGAAGGAATATTTTTATCTTGAAATACAGCTTTGAGGATGTTTTAGCGACCATGCGGATGGAGATTTTTTTTGCCTTGAAGCCAGAAAGCGTGCTGCATATTTTTGGAGTGAGAGAGCGGATAGAGGACATAAAAATAAAAGAAAGAAAAATCATTGTGTTCAGGCCACTTTAAACATTAGATTAGGTCAGCTTCCTTCAAAAGGAGGGTAGGTCCTAAATTCTAATTTTTCCTGGCAGGTCCTTTTTCTGTAACTCTGACATGCCCAGATTAAAATCTTGCTTATGTTTAATTTAGAGTTTTCATCCTGTTTGGGCTCCAGCAGAAGTGGGTGATTCATCGTTGGCTTGTCAAGGCCATCGCTGTTGCGGAGGCCAAGGGGTGATTTTATTCCTTATAAATATCAAGAAATGAATTACATTTTTATTTAGCTACTTAGGGCCCCGATGTGTTGCCGGGGGCAGCCCTGTCATAACTCATCCTGCTGAAGGTCAGGGAGCCACGGCTATTCTTCCCGCTAAATACAATCCACCAAATACATTTTTCAAATTTCTTGGCGACATAATGACACTCGGTGGATTGCATTGTGCCTCCCTCCCTCTCTCTCTCTCTCTCTCTCTCTCTCTCTCTCTCTCTCTCTCTCTCTCTCTCTTTCTCTTTTTTTTCATAAGCAGAAATTGATGCAAACCGAAGGATCGGAGCAAACGAAATGACAACGCGTTCCGTGGGGGATTCATTTGGTTTGAATAAAGTACGGATGTATGATTCATTTTAAAAAGAAAAGAAAAGAAACAGGAGAGATTGATAAACAGGGCCAAATAAAAATAAATAAAAATAAATGAGTTCAAGTGGATTCCCCTACTTAAAATGCATAGGTTACATTTTCTTTCACTGGGCTTTAAATAATTCATTAGTCCCGCAGGCAGTTTTATTAAGTCTTCCTCTAATGCTTGGGAATTCCGAGCATTATAACTTATCCCAAACCGATGGAATCCAACGGTTAGAAGGCTAAAACGTGCTTCAATTGAAACGCTCGTATATTCATGCAGGCTGATTGCATTTTATCATCTGTGGCATGAAGCATGCGGCACATATTGGATCCCAAGCACCTGAGGACAGGACAAGAAGTAATGGATGGAAACTTATCACATTTCTATCAGTCTAGCACAAAGAAAGACAATTTAAGACTCCTCAAAATTTCGCCAGGCCATTCCAACTAAAATGATTAAAGGCCTGGAGACTAAAACATATGAAGAACGGCTGCGGGACTTGGGTTTGGCTAGTCTAAAGAAAAGAAGGACTGGGGGGGAGACATGATAGCAGTTATTCCAGTATCTGAGGGGCTGCCACAAAAAAGAGGGGGGTCAAACTATTCTCCAAAGCACCAGAGGGTAGGAGAAGAAACAATGGTTGGAAACTGACCAAAGAGAAGCAACCTGGAATTAAGGAGAAATTTCCTGACAGTGAGAACAATTAACCAGCGGGACAGCTTGTCACCAGAAGCTGTGGGTGCTCTGACACTGGAGGTTTTCAAAAAGATATTGGACAGTCACTTGTCTGAAATGGTATGGGTTCTCCTACTCTAGCAGAGGGCTGGACTAGAAGACCTCCAAGCTCTATTCTATTCTATTCTATTCTATTCTATTCTATTCTATTCTATTCTATTCTATTCTATTCTATTCTATTCTATTCTATTCTATTCTATTCTGTTCCCTATTCTATTCTATTCCTTATTCTGTTCTGTTCCTTATTCTATTCTATTCTATTCTATCCTATTCTATTCTATTCTATTCCACTCTATTCCATATTCTCTTCTCTTCTCGTCTATAATCTAGTCTAGTCTATATTCTATATTCCATATTCTATTCTATTCTATTCTATTCTATTCTATTCTATTCTATTCTACTCTATTCTATTCTATTCTATTCTATTCATTATGTTTCTTGCTATCTGATTCTTAACAGAATAATAAAGAGCTGGAAGGGATTTTAGAGGTCTTCTAGTCCAACCTCCTGCTCAGACAGGAAACCCTATACCATTTCAGACAAATGACTGTCCAATCTTTTCTTTAAAACCTCCAGTTTTTAGGACCCACAATTTCCAGAGGGAAGCTGTTCCACTGATTGATTGTTCTTGCTGTCAGGAAATTTCTTTCTAGTTCCAGGTTGAATCTGTCCTTAATGATCTTCCATCTGTTACTTCTTGCCCTGCCCATCAGTTATTTGGAGAATAGAACATAGAATCATAGGCCTGGAAGTTCGAAACAGGAGACATTCTACAATCCCAGCCAAATAGTTATCCAGTCTCCTTTTGAAAACTTCCAGTGATGGAGCATTTTTAATATCTGGAAGCAACCTGTTCCTCTGATTAATGGTTCTCACTGTCAGGAATTTTTTCCTTAATTCCAGGTTGCTTCTCTCCTCCATTAGTTTCCGTCTGTTGCTTCTTGTTCTGCCTTCTTCTTTTGGCAGCCCCTGAGATATTTTTTAACTTTTTTAATGGGCTGTAAAAACTGGCAAATATATCATGGAAAGATATAGATCTGTAGAACCAGGATCCTTAAAGGAAGGGTGTGTGAAGTAATGCCGATGTTTTATTGTAAACTCAGACCAGGGGGAAAAAGCCATAAACCCCACTCCCTCCTAACACTGCTGATGTTCCCTAGTTGGCTAATGAAATGTCTGCAATAAAACCACCAAGTTCAGAGAGCACTATGGAGCCCACAGTCATCCTCTTCCTCCTTCTCTTCTTCCTCCTCCTCCTCTCTGGAAGCCCTACTCCCTTCTAGCACTGATAATGTTACCTAGTTTGGTAATGAAATGTCTGCAAGAAAACCACCAAACTTAGAGAGCACCAAGGACCCCATAGTTCTCCTCCGCCGCCGCCTCCTCCTCCTTCTCCTTCTCCTCCTCCTTCCCTTCCCTTCCTCCTCCTCCTCCTCCTCCTCCTCCTCCTCCTTCTCTCCGCAAGCCCCACTCCCTTCTAGCACTGCTGATATTCCCTAGTTGGCTAGTGAAACATCTGCAAGGAAACTTAGAGAGCACCAAGGACACCATAGTTCTTCTTCTTCTTCTTCTTCTTTTTCTTCTTCTTCTTCTTCTTCTTCTTCTTCTTCTTCTTCTTCTTCTTCTTCTTCTTCTTCTTCTTCTCCTCCACCTCCTCCTCCTCCTCCTCCTCCTCTTCCTCTCTGCAAGCCCCACTCCCTTCTAACACTGCTGATGTTCCCTTGTTGGCTAGTGAAAGGTCTGCAAGAAAACCACCAAGCTCAGAGAGCACTATGGAGCCCACAGTCCTCCTCCTCCTCCTCCTCCTCCTCCTCCTCCTCCTCCTCCTCTCTGCAAGCCCTACTCCATTCTAGCACTGCTGATGTTCCCTAGTTGGCTAGTGAAACGTCTGCAAGGAAACCACCAAACTTAGAGAGCACCAAGGACACCATAGTTCTTCTTCTTCTTCTTCTTCTTCTTCTTCTTCTTCTTCTTCTTCTTCTTCTTCTTCTTCTTCTTCTTCTTCTTCTTCTTCTTCTTCTTCTTCTTCTTCTTCTTGTCCTCCTCCTCCTCCTCCTCTTCCTCTCTGCAAGCCCCACTCCCTTCTAACACTGCTGATGTTCCCTTGTTGGCTAATGAAATGTCTGCAATAAAACCACCAAGTTCAGAGAGCACTATGGAGCCCACAGTCCTCCTCTTCCTCCTCCTCCTCCTCCTCCTCTCTGCAAGCCCCACTCCCTTTTAGCACTGATAATGTTACCTAGTTTGGTAATGAAATGTCTGCAAGAAAACCACCAAACTTAGAGAGCACCAAGGACCCCATAGTTCTCCTACGCCTCCTCCTCCTCCTCCTTCTCCTTCTCCTCCTCCTCCTCCTTCCCTTCCTCCTCCTCCTCTTCCTCCTCCTCCTCCTCCTTCTCTCCGCAAGCCCCACTCCCTTGTAGCACTGATGATGTTACCTAGTTGGGTCATGAAATGTCTGGAAGAAAACAACCAACCTCAGAGAGCACTGTGGAGCCCACAGTCCTCCTCCTCCCCCTCCTCCTCCTCGTCCCCCTCCTCCCCCTCTCTGCAAGCCCTACTCCCTTCTAGCACTGCTGATGTTCCCTAGTTGGCTAGTGAAACATCTGCAAGGAAACTTAGAGAGCACCAAGGACACCATAGTTCTTCTTCTTCTTCTTCTTCTTCTTCTTCTTCTTCTTCTTCTTCTTCTTCTTCTTCTTCTTCTTCTTCTTCTTCTTCTTCTTCTTCTTCTTCTTCTTCTCCTCCACCTCCTCCTCCTCCTCCTCCTCTTCCTCTCTGCAAGCCCCACTCCCTTCTAACACTGCTGATGTTCCCTTGTTGGCTAATGAAATGTCTGCAAGAAAACCACAAAGCTCAGAGAGCACTATGGAGCCCACAGTCCTCCTCTTCCTCTTCCTCTTCCTCTTCCTCCTCCTCCTCCTCCTCCTCCTCCTCCTCCTCCTCCTTTACTCCATAAACCCCATTTCCTATGTTTCCTAGTTGTGTCATGAAACATCTGCAAGAAAACCACCAAGCTCAGAGAGCACTACGGAGCCCACAGTCCTCCTCTTCCTCTTCCTCTTCCTCCTCCTCCTCCTCCTCCTCCTCCTCCTCCTCCTCTCTTGAAGCCCCACTCCCTTCTAGCTCTGCTGATGTTCCCTAGTTGGCTAGTGAAAGGTCTGCAAGGAAACCACCAAGTGCAACCCTGAGCTACAAAATATTTTTTTTTCCCCATGTGTACTGTAATAAGTAAGTAAAGAAAGAAAGCAATGCCCCACCTCTCTTATCTCTCCGCAACTCTTCATTTTGCAGGCTCTTTTTCATTTCCCTTCCCTTCTCCCCATCCCTCCTCAAAGCAAACTTATATTAAAAATGCTTCTTCTCTCCAGTTCCTTATCTATCTCCGCCAGGGCATCTCCTGATGGAGTAGATTTTCCTGCTGGCGCAATTAGGATCACAATAGGGCGTTTGTCTTCTCAGACTCTTGAATATTATCATCAAGGCGGTTTCTTTATTTCTGACTGTCTCTATACCCTAGAGAGATGATTCATTTCCTTTTATATATATATATACATATAAATTTTTATTAAGACGATCATTCACTTCCATTTCAGACTCTCAAAAGGCTGCCCCAGGAACAGCACAGAATGAATCTTTCTTGGGGGTGGGGGGAAACCTGCACTAATGCCAAGGGCTATTTCAGCAAAGTTGCTGGTGCAGAAGAGCAAATGGCACTTTGATCTTTCATAAGAACTCGTTTTTAAAACAGTTAAAAAAAAAAAACTTGGACTAGGATGCTATCAGCCCTGTGGGCTGTTTGCTGATCTCTCCGGAGATTATTTATCCTCATTGCTTATACCAGTGCCCCAGGCGGCCCATCCGCCTCTTAAAATCAAACATTTATTGTTGCAAATGTGTCCTTAGTGCTCTCTGAGCTTGGTAGTTTTCTTGGAGACGTTTCATG
This sequence comes from Crotalus helleri, assembly GCA_024509115.1. Taxonomy (NCBI): domain Eukaryota; kingdom Metazoa; phylum Chordata; class Lepidosauria; order Squamata; family Viperidae; genus Crotalus; species Crotalus helleri. The sequence goes on from JAKSXO010000092.1 coordinate 1,122,809, forward strand.
ACGCAAACTAGATAACATCGTCAGTGCTAGAAGGGAGTGGGGTTTGTGGGGAGGAAGAGGGGGAGGGGGGGAGGGGGAGGAGAAGGGGGAGGAGGAGGAGGAGAACTATGTGGTCCTTGGTGCTCTCTACCCTTGATTATTTTCTTGAAGATCTTTGATTATCAATGTAGGTAACCATCAATGTAGAAGCAGGGGAAGTTTGTGGAGAGGAGGAGGAGGAGGAGGAGGAGAACAACTATGGGGTCCTTGGTGCTCTCTAATCCTGTGTATTTTCTTGTAGATGTTTGATTACCAACCTAGGTAACATCATGAATAGTAGAAGGGAAGGAGGTTATGGAGTGGAGGGAGGAGGAGGAGGAGGAGGAAGAAGACTGTGGAGTCCTTGGTTGTCTCAGAACATGGTAGATTTCTTTGAGACATTTCATGACCCAACTAGGGAACATCATCAGTACTAGAAGGGAGTGGGGTTTGTGAGGAGGAGTGGGAAGAGCAGGAGCAGGAGGAGGTGGTATGAGGACTGTGAGATCCTTGCTGCTCTCTGAGCTTGGCTGTTTTCTTGCAGATCTTTGATTATCAATGTAGGTAACTTCAGCAATGGTAGAAGGAGATGGAGTTTGTGGAGAGGAGGAGGAGGAGGAGGAGGAGAACAACTATGGGGTCCTTGGTGCTCTGTAATCCTGGTTATTTTCTTGCAGATGTTTGATTACCAACCTAGTTAACATCATCAATAATAGAAGGGAGGGGGGTTATGGAGTAGAGGGAGGAGGAGGAGGAGGAGAACTATGGGATCCTTGGGTTGTCTCAGAGCTTGGTTGTTTTCTTGTAGATGTTTCATGGTATCATCCTCAGTCTGGGAGGGAGTGGGCTTTGCTCTCTCTGCAAGCAAGCCACTGGCATATAAAAAGAGAGCAACCCCCCCTTCCTTCCAAGCTCAGAGAGGACCAAAGACCCCTCATTTCTACCATGAGCTACAAATATTCTCCTTTATTGCTCCTCTTGAAATTGTTGGGCTGGGACTTTCTAGGGTAGATCCAGTGGCGGGATTCAGCCAGTTTGCACCAGTTTGCTGAGTTCGGAGAACCGGATGAATGCACACTGCTTCCGGAAGTCCAGTCTAGGCCTCGGAGGCCTGGTGGAGGCCTCCCATGCCTAAACCGGCCCTCCGGAAGTTCATGGATGCCACTTCCGGAAGTCCGTTCTAGGCCTTGGAATCCTGGAGGAGGTCTGCCAGGCCTAGAATGGCCCACCAAAAGTGTGTGAATGCCACTTCCGGAAGCCCGTTCTAGGCCCCGGAGGCCTGGAGGAGGCCTCCCAGGCCTAGAACAGCCCACCAGAAATTCATGGATGCCACTTCCGGAAGTCCGTTCTAGGCCTTGGAATCCTGGAGGAGGTCTGCCAGGCCTAGAATGGCCCACCAAAAGTGTGTGAATGCCACTTCCGGAAGCCCGTTCTAGGCCCTGGAGGCCTGGAGGAGGCCTCCCAGGCCTAGAACAGCCCACCAGAAGTTCATGGATGCCACTTCCGGAAGCCCGTTTTAGGCCTTGGAGGCCCAGGCTTGCATCCAATAAGGTAACCAGCTGTTCAGGTATTTCAGTCGCACCACTGGGTAGATCTATCTAAAAGGGTTCAACCTCCTTGCAGTTTTCAACCTGTTCTGCTTACAACTGAAGCAGCTGCTCAGCACTTTTGAGGCCTCCCCATTATAGCCTAATGGATGAATCTTTCTCCTAACTTTAATTCCAAATTGCTTGAAAGACAATCTGGTCACCTTGTAATCTTGACTTTTAGATTTGAATCGGACATCGGCTGAATGAGACTCAGTCTTCTAACAAGTAGTAACTTGTTTCCCAGCAATTGCTTTCTAGATTGGCAGGCTGACATTCATTTAAATAGATTAAAACAAACAGACAAACCAGCTACCCAGTGACTAACTTTCTTTTTCTTCTTAAAAGAGCTTAATGTACTATTCATTAGTATAGAAACCCAGGTAATTGGTTCTGCCAAGAATTTCAAATCATCTGATAAATAACAGAGTTGCTTTCTGAAATGATTTCATTTAAGTTATGTAGGGCTCTCTGCTTTTATTGTTTTGCTTCATTTACTGGTTGGTTTGTTTGTTTGTTTGTTTGTTTGTTTGTTTGTTTTAAGAAAATCTGCCTGTCAGGCATGGAAGAATCAGGACCACATGGTAAATTCTAATTAAGCTGATTTATTGCTCACACCTATATGCAAGAATCTTGTGAACTAATTTTCAGCATTAAATTGGCACTAAATAAGAGTTAATGAAATTCAGGAGAGTCTGAATTTAGTCTGCTTGTGGGAATGTAATGACTCCAGGCTGATTCCTCTCTTGACTCCATCACCAGACTCTGCCTGTCCTTCTTCTACCTTACCTTTTCTATACTATTCATCTGCAGATGCAACTTAAATTTCTATGGGTCTTTTCCCGTGTAAGATTGAGAGTATCTTGGCGATGTTTCGACGAGGTCCCACTCGTCATCTTCAGGCTGGAGTCTTCGGCTTCGTGCTTGTGCGAGCAAAGTGTGATCAGAGCTGACATCTCTCTATATATTGGTGGGGGTGTGTGGAGTGCTGGCTTAGTTGATGTAGGTGGATTGGTTGGCTGTGTTGGAGTTATTGTTTGCGGATTGTTCGGCTGTTTCGTAACATCCTGAGTTGCTGAGGTGCTGGCTATGTGCCCATTAGTCTTTTGTGTTGTAACGACCTGGGTAATAGGTTGTGCGATGACATCCTGAGATCTAGTGTAGTGATATCCTGAGTTCTGTGTTGCACCATCCTGGGTGGTTGGTTGTGTTGTAACATCCTGAGCTTTGACGTTGTAGCCTCTTGTAGCGTTGTAGCTAAAGCTCAGGATGTTACAACACAGCTTATTCCCTGCCTCCCTTCCTGCCTCCCTTCCTCCCTCTCTCAACCATACATTTCTTCCCTCCCTTCCTTCCATTCATCATCTACATCTTCTTCATTTCTTATTCTCATTCCCATGCCTTCCTTCCTTCCTTCCTTCCTTCCTTCCTTCCTTCCATGCATCCATCATTTATACCTCCCTCCTTCCTTATTCTCATTCCTATCCCTCCCTTTCTTCCTTCTGTTCATCATTTAACCTTCCTTCTTATTCCCATCCCTTCCTTCCTTCCATTATTCACACCTCCCTCCTTCCTGCTTCTCATTCCCATCCTTCCTTCCTTCCTTCCCTCCCTCCCTCAATCTCCTCTTAATTATGGTAATAATCTAATTAATTCAGAGTGTTGTTAAGGAAGATCAATGGTGTAAGCACTCTCAGAGCAAACATGGAACAAGATCATTACAGAAAAATACTGGCTCAAAGGCTCAGCGGGGCATTGATCATGCAACAAAGTCAAATAGATTACCCCCAATGGGTTAACCTTCCAATCACTGGAGGTTTTCAAGAAGAGATTGGACAACCAATGATCCAAGAGAGAGTGAGGCTTTCCACCTTGGGCAGGGGTTGGACTAGAAGACCTTCAAGTTCTCTCCCATCCTTATGATTCTTTGATCTTCAAAAAGTCATTCCCAGGCAGAACAGTCCTAAATCTTCTGCTTAATCCCAAAGGTGTTTTTGTTTTTTTTCAAGTGGAAACGGGACTTTCCTGTTTTTCTTTGAAGACGTTTTGCTTCTCATCCAAGAAGCTTCCTTAGCTCTGACTGAATGGAAGGATTTATACTCCTTGCAGACAGCCGGTCATTTGCCTTCTTTCAGAGCATCGTTGAGGCCACTTGGAGGTTTGTCTGTGTCCTCAGGGTCACCTGAGTGGTGCACCTGAGTGAGATAGTGGATCTATCTCCAGTCTACCACACAGTCCGTTCAGCAGTTCCAAGAAGGCTCCACACCCATTGCACCACTTGGGTGACCCTGAGGACACAGATAAAACCTCCAAGTGGCCTCAACGACTCTCTAAAAGGATGCAAATGACCAGCTGTCTGCAAGGAGTATAAATCCTTCCGTTCCCCACCATCCAGCCAGAGCTGAAGAAGCTTCTGGGATGAGAAGCAAAATGTCTTCAAAGAAAAAGCAATGAAGGCCAGTTGCCTCCTGAAAAAAGCACCTTTGGTATAACAATGACTTGGATGACTCTCCATAGACCTTCTGCTTAATCATTGACAGGCAAAATAAATTAGCACAATTCTCTTGACAGAGAAATAAAAGGAACGGTGGCATTAGCTTAATCAAGCTTAATAATGGAAAACAAAAATACATTAGCTTCTATTAACACACACCACAATAGGCTGATGGCACATTTTCTAATTTTTGCCTGTCTTCCTGGGGTGAGCATGAACAAAGGGAAGCTTCTCAGCAGAAGCCAACAGAATTTCCAGGAAGGGCCAAAAAGATTTGAAAACGTCAATACCGGGAGAACTTCGAAGGAAGACAATATAAGTCATATAAGACTTACAACAGTTCATGTAGGGACTGTCTGAAGTTACAAATGCACTAAAAATGAATAATGACCATTTGTTCACATTACGACCATTGCAGCATCCCCTATGGCAGTGATGGCGAACCTTTTAGAGACCGAGTGCCCAAACAGCAACCCAAAATCCACTTATGCATCGTCGGGTGCCGGGTGGGTGTGGACCATTGGCTGGGTGTGGCCAATTGGGTGGGTGTGGCCCATTGGATGGGCATGGCTGCGGTGGTAACGGCAGAGTGGGTGGAACTAAAAAGTTCAATCAATCAATTCCAACTCTGCAAGATCTTTTTTTTTCCCCGCAAGAAGTTGAAATTGACTGATTGATTGAACCTTTTTTTTTTTGTACATGGCAGTGGAGGCCTAAAGCAAAAAGGTTTTATTAAACCCAGCTGAAGGCCTAGGACTGGGGCAATGGCGCGCATGCAGCCTATGCTTAGAGTCAAGAGAGGAATTAGCCTGGAGTCATAAGATAATAAGATAACCTTTGTTGTCATTTTTTACTGTGGGCACACTGGCACACATTAAAAATGAAATTCTGTTGCCTGCTCTCAAATGTGTACACAAACATAGCACACATACAAATGTGCTGTATACATGCATGTTTACACCCTTACATATAAATACATAATAAATATTAATCACTGTCCATCCTGAATACATGGCGGAAAGAGAAAGCTGGAAAGTTCACAAGGTTCATTTATTTATTTATGAAACTTATATACCTCTTTAAGTGCAAGCACTCTTTAAGCAGTGTACACCAGTAAGCAATGTATATATATATTTACATTGCCCCCAACAATCTGGGTCCTCATTTTACCTACCCCGGAAGGATGGAAGGCTGAGTCAACCTTGAGCCGGTAAGATCTGAACCGCTGACCTGCTGAACACAGTCAGCTAAAGTGGCCTGCAGTCCTGCACTCTAACTGCTGCGCCACCTTGGCTCTTGATACTATATGGAACAAAACTGTGACTGAATGTCCTCCTTCAGATACCACAGAGCCCCCTCCTCCCAGAAGGTAACAAGGAGAACAGGTCATGGAGAGGAGGTGTAGCATCCCAGACAATATTGTGGACTCTGCAAAAGCATCCTGGAGAGAAGGAAGTGAAGTACCCATAATCTGTTCTTACTGTCCTCACCACTCTCTGCACCACCTTCCTGTCTGAAGCAGTGATGCTTCCAAACCAAACTGTGATGCCGTATGACAGGATGCTCTCGGTAGTCCCTCTGTAGAAAGTGGTCAGGACAGGGGAAGGAAGATGTGCTTTTCTCATGCGACACAGGAAATGCAGGCGCTGCTGTGCCCGCTTCATCAGTGTCTCGCTGTTGAGCGACCAAGCCAGCCTACTAGTTAGCTGGTCACCCAGAAATTTGATACTGCTAACCACTTCCACAGGTTAATCACTAATACACAGAGGAGTGCAGCTGTGCCTGACTTTTTCTGAAATCGACAATCCATTACATCCCAATGTGGATATCCCATTGGGACAAAGATTTTGCCCCTGCAGAGAAGAGAATTTCTGAAACACTAATCCATCTTTCGTTCTCTTGATCCCATTTGAAGATGTCCGGTTGCAAGTAATAATTCCTCATCAAGTCACTTTTCCAGGTCAGCTAAGATCTATTTTATTGACAATTGTTAGTATCCAATCGATGTGACTTTATTTCTCTTAATGTCACTAAGTTTTGTTATAGTGTTGTAAAATACATCACAGCCAGTCTGATAATCCTTGAATTTTGCTGCAATTTTTACTGGCTGTCTCAGATTTCACTCTGGGTTTGAGCTGATGTATGACTGTAATAAAATATCTATCTATCTTCCAGCAAGTTCACCAACAAAGTTTGACCTGTCTGGAAACGAGAGAGGAAGCATCTCCCTCACATCTTATGGGATCATCTCCACAATATTTAACAACAGTTAAGGTGAGCCTCCAGATGTGCTTCGATGGAGTACTGTGCTGCAGTGAAAAGAATGACCAAACATTTGTATAGTGACCAATTCCAGTTCCTAGCCTGAGGCAGAAACATCACACCCATTCCAAAGGTGCTTTTTCACGAGGCAACTGGACTTTCTTGTTTTTCTTTGAAGACATTTTGCTTCTCATCCAAGAAGCTTCTTCAGCTCTGACTGGATGGTGGGGAATGGAAGGATTTATACTCTTTGCAGACAGCTGGTCATTTGCCTTCTTTTAGAGCAGTAGTTCTCAACCTTTCTAATGCCGCGACCCCCTAATACAGTTCCCCATGTTGTGGTGAGCCCCAACCACTTATACATCACCGGGTGCCAGGGGCGTGGCCAAAGAAAAGGGGGGAAAAATGGCAGACAGCCTTGTTTGGTGACCCCCGTGAAATGGTTGTTCGACCCCAAATGGGGTCCCGACCCACAGGTTGAGAACCACTGTTTTAGAGAGTCGTTGAGGACACCTGGAGGGTTATCTGTGTCCTCAGGGTCCCCTGAGTGGTGCAAATGGATGTGGAGTCTTCATAGTTCCAGGATGTTTTCCACCCTGTGTCCCTTCATTGTTGAAGACAGGCGCAGGTCTGGGGATGAGTCTGTGTTTTCTGCATCTCAAACTGAAGCGCAAATGGTTTCTGTAGTCTGTGATGTCTTCTGGAAACCCAATCAGCTGTCTGCAAGGAGTATAAATCTTTCCATTCCCCACCATCCAGTCAGAGCTGAAGAAGCTTCTTGGAGGAGAAGCAAAACGTCTTCAAAGAAAAACAAGAAAGTCCAGTTGCCTCTTGAAAAAGCATCTTTGGGACAACCAGGATCTGGATGACTTGAGAATCTCCATAGACATTACATCCATCCTCATTACTTTCTCATCTCTATTTTTCCTTAATATATTGTCAGGCCTCAAGAATCAAGAACAACATATGGAGTTACTTAAACATAGTTTCTTTATTGTTCTTCACCCATTGACAGAATCTTGCCAAACTAAAGCAACTATAGATATACTCTGGGAATAGCTAAGGAGAAGCTTTCTGCTGACCAAACTTTCCAAACTCGGCTACCTCTTTGCCCCCTGGAAACAGCTCCTCTCTCGTGGGAATCCAGATTACACATATCTCTAGTAATGACTGTGCAATAGTGGAAGTTAGGGTTAGATTTGATGAATAAGAACCTTTGGACTCCAAGAGGGGGTCAACCTATTCTCCAAAGCACCTGAGGGCAAGACAAGAAGCAATGGATGGAAGCTCATCAAGGAGAGAAGCATCCTGGAACAAGAAATTTCCTGACGATGAGAACAATTGATCGGTGGAAGGACTTGCGTCTGGAGGTTGTGGGTGCTCCATCACTGGAGGTTCTCAAGAAGAGATTAGACAACCACTTGTCTGAAATGCTATGAGGTCCTCTGTTCAATCAAGATTTGGAATAGAATAGAATAGAATAGAATAGAATAGAATAGAATAGAATAGAATAGAATAGAATAGAATAGAATAGAATAGAATAGAATAGAATAGAATAGAATAGAATAGAATAGAAAATATGGAATGGAATGGAATGGAATAGAATAGAATAGAATAGAATAGAATAGAATAGAATAGAATAGAATAGAATAGAATAGAATAGAATAGAATAGAATAGAATAGAATAGAATAGAATAGAATAGAATAGAATAGAATAGAACAGAACAGAACAGAAAGGGATGGGATGGGATGGGATGGGATGGGATGGGATGGGATAGGATTAGGAGCTGGAAGGGACTTTGGAGGTCTTCTACTCCAGCCCCCTGTTCAAGCAAGGAACCTATACCATCTCAGACAAGTGACTGTCTAGCGTCTTCTTAAAAATCTCCAGTGATGGAGCGCCCACGATTTCTGGAGGCCTTCCAACTCTGTTTTTCTGTATTATTTGAATATCTCAACCTACTTTTACGGCTAGATTCCACTTTGAATGCTGCTTCTGATTCAAGAGAATTCGGGGAAACTGGAATAGGCACAAAGAAGGCCACCATAGCAGTGGAAATCAGGAGAGCAAAAAGAAACTCTACATGTGATCTCAGTAATGAGATCAGGAATGATCTCAGTAATGCTTTTCAGTTGCTTAAAGGGGTGTCACACAACAAGATCAAGACCTCTTTTTGACTGCTGCAGTGCTCAAGACACGTACTAATGGCCTTGAGGGACAGAGAAATAGATGTCAGCTGAAGGGTAGGCAGAAAAAGCACCCCAGTGATCCAACTAATTTGACAATGGACCAATGATCTTAAAAAGTAGTTGGCTTCTGCTGGTGGATGGGTTTAAGCAGAGGGCCTTTTTCTGAAAGTCGTTGAGGCCTCTTGGAGACTTATCTGTGCCCTCAGGATCACCTGAATAATGCAAATGGGTGTGGAGCCTTCTTAGAACTGCTGAAAGGACTGTGTCGTAAAGAAGAGAGAGGTGGTGTTTGCTAGCAAGCCCTTTATGACACCAAGCTGGGGAGAATAGTCAACACTTTAGAAGACAGGCTCAAGATCCAGAAGGATCTTGACAGATCTGAACACTGGACCCTATCTAACAAAATGAAATTCAACGGTGAGAAAAGTTCTACATTTAGGCAGGAAAAAGCAAATCCACAAGTAAAAATAGGGGGTACCTGGCTCAATAGCAGTATCTGCAAGAGGGATGATGGAGTCCTAGTGGACAATCACTTAAACATGAGCCAACAGTGTGTGGCAGCAGCCAAAAAAGCCAACACAGTGCTAGGCTACCTTAACAGAGGGATAGAATCAAGATCACATAAAGTGTTAATACCACTCTACAAGGCCTTGGTAAGGCTACACTTGGAATACTACATCCAGTTTTGGTCACCACAATGTAAAAAAGATGTTGAGACTCTAGAAAGAGTGCAGAGAAGAGCAACAAAGATGATTAGGGGACTGGAGGCTAAAACATATGAACAACAGTTGCAAGAATTGGGTATGTCTAGTTTAATGAAGAGAAGGACGAGGGGGGACATGATAGCAGTGTTCCAATATCTCAGGGGCTGCCTCAAAGAAGAGGGAGTCAAGCTATTTTCCAAACTCCCGAAGACAGGACAAGAAGCAACGGATGGACACTAATCAAGGAGAGAACCTACCTGGGACTAAGCTAATCAAGGACAGAAGCAACCTAGAACTAAGGAGAAACTTCCTGACAGTAAGAACAATTAACCAGTGGGACAACCTGCCTCCAGAAGTTGTGGGTGCTCCAATACTGGAGGTTTTCAAGAAGAGATTAGACAACCCTTTTTCTGGGTCTCCTACTTGAGCAGAGGGCTGGACTAGAAGACCTCCAAGGTCCCTTTCCCACTCTGTTATTCTATCTGCACTTCTGCACTGAGCAGGAAATTAAATTTGTGGCTAAAACAGTCCCTTTCAGCTTTGGAAGTTCTACATACGCCATCCCTTTGTAGGGTTCCCTCTGAATTCAAAGCAAGGCCTGTTAAGAAGAGTGGGAAGCCTGGGTGACTCATCTGTGGCTCCCCTTTAAGAGATGTGCTTATATAAGCAGCTGAATTGTGTTCCCACAAGGTTCAAAGACTACCTTCCCCTCTTAGAAAATAACAATCTCTTGTGTACCATGACAGGCAGCTCAATGGATCTCCTGCATCGGCTCTTGTCCACCCCGCCCACCTCCTTTCCTGAAATATGTTTTATAAATGGGGAAATGTGTTTTTAGAAGTGGGCTGACTTTATACAAGAGGTGAGGAAAATAACATAGCGCATAATAGAGATAAAGAGAAATTGGGGCCTGTTATGTTCAAGAGTGTCTCGCTTGTCAGAGCTGTTCGCATTGAATAGGCCGATTTATTTCTTCCTCAGCTCTTTAGAATACAAAGGTTTGGAGAGATCCAGGATTCTTCTCTTTTGCACCGGCTATTTTTTTTTTATTAAAAGTTTTACAAATTTAATACAATATAAACCCCTCCCACCCCCTTCCTACCCCTCCCCCACTTCCCAGAGCTGATTACAGGGTAACAAATAAACAAACATCATCTAACTAACATTAACCAACTATACTATCAATCAAAACCATAATACACTTTAACTTCTTTTCAAAACAAGCATTAACGAATTATAAACAAAAATAATAATATAATTAAAACTATTAATAATTATCTAAAATCTACTCATATGCAAGATAATACTTTTCAGTTTCATATTTCTTTTGAATGTAATCAATCCATCTTCTCCAAAACAAAATATATTTTTCTTGTGAATGGTCCTTCAAATAGGCGGAGATTTTCGCCATTTCTGCTAAATTAGACATCTTAATTATCCATTCTTCCATAGTAGGCAGAGAGTTTTTCTTCCAATATTGCCCCACTAGTAATCTTGCAGCTGTTATAAAATTCAACATCAGATTGATTTCTTTAACATCAAACGGCTATTTTTTTTTAAAGTATCAGTGTTCTCACCAAAGATAAAAGAGAGACGAGAAGTTTTCTATCGAAATATATTTTGTTCCTTTCACTGTCTCCATCTTCCTCCAGAAGTTGTGAATGCTCCGACAATGGACATTTTTTAAGAAGAGATCGGACCACCATTTGTCTGAAATGGTACAGGGTTTCCTGCCTGTGCAAGGGGTTGGACTAGAAGACCTCCAAGATCCCTTCCAACTCTGCTGTTCCAGTCTATTCCCTAAAACATGAACAGAATTCACAATGGACTGGGAATCAGTGTCTCTGCTAGATAGTTGACAGTCAAGCTGAAACGATTAATCAAGTAAAAAATAGCAAACGAGGGAGAATCTTTCACCCAAACATCTTTAACACACACACACACACACACACCAAATAAGTTACCCAGGCCTAATCCACATATCAAAGGAGAAGGTCTCTGAACCCAAATAGAATTAATTAAAATGGTCTCCCAGCGGAACTGCATGTTCACAAGAATAAACATCGTAGATGAAATGTATCTACACATACCCATAACACTCAAGTATTAGCCTAAAACAGGGGTAGGCAACCTCGGCTCTTTTATGACTCATGGACTTCAACTCCCAGAATTCCTGAGCCAGCCATGCTGAGGGGAAAGGGAGAGGTTTCCAAGCTGAGCCGTGCTGGCTCAGGAATTCTGGGAGTTGAAGTCCATGAGTCATAAAAGAGCCGAGGTTGCCTACCCCTGGCCTAGAATCACCATGCGCCTACTTCTACACCCAGGACATGCTCCCCTATAAAACAATGTCTCTGTACCCTATTTCTCTGCAGCTGCCCCTAAAGGCAAAACTCTTTGCTTTGGGGAATTAATAATCCTCTTTTTCTCACAGCTTTTTGGATTTCAGGTTTGGACCTGATTCTTCTTAGCTTCCAAGCCCAGATACTGACAGTTTCCTACTAAAGCTAACTTTTGATGATTTGTCACTGCTCCATTACTGGAGGCTTTCATAAACAGACTGAATAACCATTTGACTGGGATAATATAAAGTCTCCTGCCTTAAGAAGAGGTCCCTTCCAGCCTGACATTATAGCGATGTTCCAATAACTAAGGTGCTGCCACAAAGAAGAGGAGTCAACCTATTCTCCAAAGACAAGACTAGAAGCAATGGATGGAAACCTATCAAGGAGAGATCTGATCTAGAATGAAGGAATAATTTCCTACAGTGAGAACAATTAATGAGTGGAAAGACTTGTCTCCAGAAGTTGTGGGTAGCTTCATCGCTGGAAGTTTTCAAGAAGAGACTGGTCAACCATTTTTCTAGAATGGTACACGGTCTCCTGCTTGAGCTGGGAATTGAACTAGAAGACTTCTAAGGTCCCTTCCAAGCCTATTATTCTATGTTCTATGTTTCTTCTTAGTCATTGTTTGGGTTTCTTCTTATTGACTTCTCCAAATGAATGGGTGATTCACAGGAAGCAGCTGATCTTCTGACGCTGCCATCTTTGTTTCCCTCGTTGTCACTTTGTTCTGCACCATTACCTCTCAATTTGCTTTCCTGTGAGAAGGAAGATTTTTTTTTCACCTGCCTACACACCCAAACAGAGATGCTCTTAGTGAAGAATTTGGTTCCATTGTCTCAGGACAGTGATGACAAATGAAGGCAATTGATGGCATTTTTCCATGTCTCACTGAAAAAACAAACAAATTACAGCTGAAACAACCCACAGGGGGAGATACAAAAACAATTCTCTCAACTTAGAGGGATAAAACACATGTTGTGTCACCTGAGCAATGACTGATGATGAAATGGGCTTAAGTGAGTCTTGCCCACTTCAGCACATTCCAGTCACAACACAACCGTTCCCTTAGGAGACCGAGTCACTGTGTTTAACTCAATACACTAGCGAGGCTCTTGTTTGAAGTATTGGCCTATTCCATTCAGAATCCTGAATCAGCAGATCAAAGCAAGCCCGATCTGCATTTCGTTATAAGTTCATTTAATCAACAAATAACATTTTAATAAATTGTCAGGGAATTGCACAGTAGGTGTTCAAATGAAGTCAAAGACGTTGACACGAACCTGTAGTTTTATATAAATACATATATATTACATCAATATTTACAACAGACAAGATAGTCAAGTAAATAGGAGCATCCTGAGGTAAATCGTGAGGTAAATCACAGAATAGCATACAGATCACACAGAAGAAAAAAGGCGGGGAAAAAAGAGAAACTCCCCCTTTACACCCAGCAACCAATCATAATGTAGATTCCCTCACGCAGGAGCTACTGCTGTGTGTTCTGGCCCAATATCCACTTTACTGTTCCAGCTATTGAATTAAATATCTTAAAATAAATAAATAAAATTGTTTTCCGGTTGTTTTGCTTCAGTGTAAAGCAAACAGACAAACAAAAATTCGTCTATTTATTCCATTCTTATGAGTCCGAGTTTTCTCCGTTAAAGAACATTTCGACCAAATTTCCACAGACATTTCCACTTGCAGAATACTCCTGAGAAGCAGTTTTTACACTAATTTGTGGTATAATACACTTTTTTAGATACATGTGCTTAAAAATGCAAATAATTTTTATGAAGCATTTCTTGCAGAACTGTCTTTTTCCTGTCATATTGTCAAGCTTGAAGCTCACTTTGCTAGTGCAACAATTACTGCTTCTTAACTTGCCAACAAACTTGGGGGGGGGAAAGGATGAGGAAATGGAATGCAGGCTACAGAGATAAAGAAGGCAGACCATGAGAATCAAGGACGATTCACCAGGTGCCTAATCTGACTCAAAGACATTTTCTCATAACAATATAATTGCACCTAATTGGCCAATGTGACCTGTTCATCAATGGGAGGGGGGAATTCTATACTTTTACTAGAGGGATTTGGGCTGGGGTTTGCCAGAGCTGGTTTTATTTTCACACGCGCCAAAATGACGTACTCAATAAAAGTTTTACATTAAGAGATTGGGACATCTCAAAGATGTTTGCTTGGTTGGGTTCGTCAGTTGGAACCTTGACACATATCTATTCTATCCAGAAGAGTGGAAAAGCAAGGGATGTTAGGGACACAGATGGAGAGGAGATCCAGCTAGTGGACCAAGAAGAAGGACCTTCTCTGTGGTGGCTCCCTCCCTGAGGAACATCATCCCTGCGGAGATAAGATTGGCTCCCACTTTGACACTTTTTTGCAAGACTCTGAAGATCTGGTTTTGCCAAATGGCCTAAGGACTGCAAGTTGAGCCAATCAAGTGGTTGGTTGGACTGTTCTCGCCAGGGAGGAGAAGATTTATTGGGTTCTTCATTGGGGTTTTATTTCTGTAGCCACCTGGACTCATTCTGAGTGAATTGGGCAGCCACATAAATTTTGCAGGTAAATAAATCAATAATAAACGTCCTGATATACATTGATGTATTAGTTTTTTATGTCCCCCCTCATCTCCCTCACCAGGTCACTGTGGTAAACTTGTGTGGGTTCAAAAGCAAATTCTATTTATTGATTTGCTTATTTATTTATCATATTTAGAAGCTGCCCTTCTCCCTCACAGAACCAACTCTGGGCGGTGTGCAAATGAGACATGAAAACATAACAACTAAAAATAGGATAATACAAGGTAGATTGAAGCAAGGATAATATATTTAAACATCAAAATTAAAAGCGCTGATGTTTCATTAGTTGGGTAATGAAACATCTGCAAGAAAACAAATAAGCTAAGAGAGCTTCAAGGACCCCACAGTTCTCCTCCTCCTCCCTTTCTCCTCCTCTCCCCCCTTCCCCCTTCCCTTCTTCCTCCCTTTCTCCTCCTCTCCTTCCCCTCCCCTCCTCCTCCCTGTCTTCTCCTCCCTTTCTCCTCCTCCCTTTCTCTTCCTCCTCCTCCCTTTTCCTCCTTTTCCTCCCTTTTTCCTCCTCCCTTTTTCCTCCTCCTCCCTTTCTCCTTTCCTTTCTCCTCCTCCTCCCTTTCTCCTCCTCCCTTTCTCCTCATCCTCATCCTCCCTTTTTCCTCCTCCCTTTTTCGTCCTCCCCTTCCCCTCCTCCTCCCTTTTTCGTCCTCCCCTCCCCCTCCTCCTCCCTTTCTCCTCCCCTCCTGCTCCCTTTCTCCTCTTCCTCCTCCTCCTTCTTTTTTCCTCCTTCTCCTCCCTTTTTCCTCCTCCCTTTTCCTCCTCCTCCTCCCTTTCTCCTCCTCCCTTTCTCCTCTCCTCATCCTCCCTTTTTTCTCCTCCCTTTTTCCTCCTCCCCTTCCCCTCCTCCTCCCTTTTTCCTCCTCCCCTCCCCCTCCTCCTCCCTTTCTCCTCCCCTCCTGCTCCCTTTCTCCTCTTCCTCCTCCTCCTTCTTTTTTCCTCCTTCTCCTCCCTTTTTCCTCCTCCCCTTTTCCTCCTCCTCCTCCCTTTCTCCTTTCCTTTCTCCTCCTTCTCCCTTTCTCCTCCTCCCTTTCTTCTCGTCCTCGTCCTTCCTTTTTCCTCCTCCCTTTTTCCTCCTCCCCTTCCCCTCCTCCTCCTCCCTTTCTCCTCTCCTCCTGCTCCCTTTCTCCTCTTCCTCCTCCTCCTCCTTCTTTTTTCCTCCTTCTCCTCCCTTTTTCCTCCTCCCTTTTTCCTCCTCCTCCTCCCTTTCTCCTCTTTCCTTTCTCCTCCTCCTCCTCCCTTTCTCCTCGTCCTCATTCTTCCTTTTCCTCCTCCCTTTCTCCTCCTCCCCTTCCCCCTCCTCCCTTTCTCCTCATCCCCTTCCCCTCCCCTCCTCTTCCCTGTGTTCTCCTCCCTTTCTACTCCTCCTCCACTCCCTCTCCCCATCCTCCTCCTCCTTCCACTCCAAAAAACCCCACTCTCTTCTAGCACTGATGATTTTATCTGGTTGGGTAATGAAATGTCTGCAAGGAAAACAAAACTAAGCTCAGAGAGAACCAGCCCCCCCCCCCAGATCAACCCTTCTCTTCTCTTCTCTCAGGATTAACAAAATAATTAATTAATTAATTTGTGATATTTGGACCCTGAACTCCCAAAAGATTCATGACAGGATAGATCTAGGAAGAATAAATTCTGCCTCATTTTCCATTGTTCTCCAAGCCAGGACCAAATCTATGGCAGAAGAAAAAGGAGTCACATTTATTGTCTATGTTTTTTTTTACCAGATACCCAAGAAACCTTGCCATTTCTTTCTTCAAACACTCCAAAACTCCTTTAAAAAAAATTAATCTTGATATTTGTATTCCAACGTTTCCTAGAATAACCACATAGTCCCATGACAACCAAATTAAAATGGACTTTTGCTAGATTGCTAATCCTACTTATAATCACCCAAAGCCTGTCCAGATATTTTTAAAAAAAAATGCCTTTCTTCCAACAGAAAAACGAATAAATGAATTTCATATAAGCATCTTAGATATAACTTAGAAAGGGCACAAAACTCATGAGGCAGCTCTATCTGAAACCTCTCCTAATAAATACATATGAATAGAAGTCCATCTACCGGCTGTGGCCCTTTAAATAGTAATATTATTTCTTCTCAGGTTATTAACCTGGCTTATTGTTGCTGATAAGCCACTTTTGAGAGTTCCGTATTCTGAAAAAATAAACATTTATTGCATAAACACAGACCGAGCCTCTGTAGCAGAAGGGAACACCATGAATAAAGTAAAAAGTGGGTAAATTGAAAAGACACCTGGAATCATAATTAAAACACCATTAAAGCCAATATAGAAGATAATTAACCTTTCTCAGATCAGTACATGAATAAATAAATCCCAATGCAAGCAGAATGGTCTCATCCTGCCACATCGTGTAGGAGGTGCTTTGATTGATTGTCTGACTGACTGACTGACTGACTGATTGATTGATTGATTGACTGACTGATGTCTGACTGAATGAATGAATGACTGACTGACTGTCCCAAAGGAGCTCTTTCAACAGGACTTTATTTTTTCTTTGAAGACGTTTTGCTTCTCATCCAAGAAGCTTCTTCAGTTCTGACCTAATGGTGGAGAATGGAAGGATTTCTATTCCTTGCAGTCATCTGGTCGTTAGTACTGCAGACGCCTAGGATTTTAGCTGTTCAAATGCCAGTTGGCTCTCTTTGGTCCCCGATAATGCTTGCCCAGGCCTTGGCTTTATAGAGGACTTCCGGGTTTTCAATAATTCTGTAAGGGGTAGGGCTACCTTTGCAAAGTTAGGAACAAACTGCCTAGAAAAGCTTGCAAATCCTAAAATCCTAAAAACCTCTGCAACTGATGTCTCGTCCTAGGTGCTTGCCACTCAATGAGGATCGTTGAGGCCACTTGGGGGTTTATCTGTGTCCTCAGGATCACCTGAAAAGTGCAATGTAAAGTTTTCACCTTAGGAAGAGATGAGCTTCTCATTAATGTCTTCTCCACCTATCTGTGATGGCTTCAGTTATTGTTGTGGATGCTCCATCACTGGGGGTTTTCAAGAAGAGCTTGGACAACCCTTTGTCCAGAATGGTATAGGGCAGAGTTTCTCAACCTTGACAATTTTAAAGCATGTGGACTTCAACTCCCAGAATTCCACAGCCAGTAATGCTGGCTGTGGAATTCTGGGAGTTGAAGTCCACATGCCTTAAAATTGTCAAGGTTGAGAAACACTGGTATAGGGTATGTCTAGTCTAATGAAGAGAAGGACGAGGGGAGACATGATAGCAATCTCTCAGGGGCTGCCCCAAAAAAGAGGGAGTCAAGCTATTCTCCAAAGCACCTGAAGGCAGGACAAGAAGCAACGGATGAAAACTAATCAAGGAGAGAAGCAATCTGGAACTAAGGAGGAATTTCCTGAGAACAATCAGCCAATGGAATGGCTTGCCTTCAGAAGTTGTGGGTGCTCCATCACTGGAGTTTTTAAAGAAAAAACTGGACAACCACCTATCAGAAATGGCATAGGATCTCCTGCTTGAGCCTCAGGGGTTGGACTAGAAGACCTCCAAGGTCCCTTCCAGCTCTTGTTATTCTATTAAGTCTAGCCTTCTCTCAAAGCAGCAGGACCTACTTCTCTCCCTTGCAAATGGGGGATCATCTCAGCCAATCTAAGACAGATCACCCATTTCCTCAAAAATGTCTTAGATGAGGAATGCCGGTAATATTCAAATAAGCCCTTGTAATATGTTTACTACTGGGAAGGCCTGTTTCTTCATCGATCTTGGCTGCTCCTATTTATTTTCCTTCAGCATTCATTTTTATCATTGCTGGCTCAGAATTCAGCCCCTGCTGTTCACAGAGAGCTACATCCAGAGAACATTTTAACTCCTACTCAAAAAATGGATCTATGTCCAACTCTTGTTCTCTTCCAACTCTTGATTCAGTCCTCAATCTCTCTGGATCATCTAGCCCAGGGGTCTTCAAACTTGGCCCTTTTATGACTTGTGGACTTCAATTCCCAGAATTCCTCAGCCAATGTTCCTGGCTGAGGAATTCTGGGAGTTGAAGTCCACAAGTCATAAAAGGGCCAAGATTGAAGACCTCTGTTTTAGAGAGTCATTGAGGCCACCTGGAGGTTTACCTGTGTCCTCAGGATCACCTGAGTAGTGCAAATATGTGTAGAGCAGGGGTCTTCAAACCTGCCCCTTTTATGACTTGTGGACTTCAGTTCCCAGAATTCCTCAGCCAATGTTCCTGGCTGAGGAATTCTGGGAGTTGAAGTCCACAAGTCATAAAAGGGCCAAGATTGAAGACCTCTGTTTTAGAGAGTCGTTGAGGCCACCTGGAGGTTTACCTGTGTCCTCAGGATCACCTGAGTAGTGCAAATGTGTGTAGAGCAGGGGTCTTCAAACTTGCCCCTTTTATGACTTGTGGACTTCAATTCCCAGAATTCCTCAGTCAATGTTCCTGGCTGAGGAATTCTGGGAGTTGAAGTCCACAAGTCATAAAAGGGCCAAGTTTGAAGACCCCTGAATTAAAGAGGGCTGACTCATGCATGAGGCAATCTACACTCTGATTGGTTGCTGTGGGTACGAAGGGGGCGTTTCCCTTTTCCCCCGCCTTTTTTCCCTCTGTGTGTTCTGTATACTGTTTGATTTACCTCAGGATATTCCTATGTGCCTGACTCTCTTGTGTTTTTTCTTTCTGGATGATGATAAAAAATGTAAATGTAATGTGCCTGGCTGAGGAATTCTGGGAGTTGAAGTCCACAAGTCCTAAAAGGGCCAAGTTTGAAGACCCCTGATCTAGCCCTTGCAGTTGCCATTGCGTTGCACACACATCAGATTTTATCTGCTAGACCCCACTTAGATTCTCAGTTTAAGAGTGTCCTTTGGTGTAAAACAAAAATCAGTAAAAAGAAAATAACAAAATGGCGTGCTGTAGAAACCAAGTCCCACTTTCTGGCATCGTGTTTTGTTTCCAGGAATCCCAGCCCAGGAGCTGTTTGGGAATTTTTCATGGCCCAGTCAAAGAACAAAGGTTAAGGGTTAAGATTAGGGTTAGGGTCATGGGTATCCCAAAGATGCCTTTTCCAAAAGACAACTGAACTTTCCTGTTGTTTTCCTTTGAAAATGTCCTGCTTCTCAACTTCAGTGTCTGAAGAATACCCTGGAGAAGCTTGTTAAATGAGAAGCAGAACGTCTTCAAAGGAAGTCCCCAAAATGCTTTTACAACAGGCAACTGGACTTTCTTTGTTTTTCTTTGAAGATGTTTTGCTTCTCATCCAAGAAGCTTCTTCAGTTCTGACTGGATGGTGGGGAATGGGAGGATTTATGCTCCTTGCAAGACAGCTGGTCATTTGCATCCTTTTAGAGCAGTGGTTCTCAACCTGTGGGTCGGGACCCCATTTGGGGTCGAACGACCATTTCACGGGGGTCGCCAAACAACACAGTCTGCCATTTTTCCCCCCTTTCCTTAGCTGTGCTACTCCCTTTTGTTCTATTGGCTTTTGAAAGCCAATAGAATAGACTCTCTTGAATAGAGTCTAATTCTATTGGCTTTCAAAAGCCAATTGGAATTGTCCAGGCCGTCTCTGCCCTGCTGAGCCTGCCAAAAGCCCCATTCTGCAAACGGTGCTGCACCAGTTGAGTAGTCCTCGACTTACGACCGGTTGAGTGGTCCTCAACTTACGACTGGTTGGGGGTCGCGGCATTAAAAAGGTTGAGAACCACTGTTTTAGAGGATTGTTGAAGCCACTTGGAGGTGTGTCTGTGTCCTCAGGGTCACCTGAGTGGTGCAAATGGCTGTGGAGCCTTCTTTGAAGTGCTGAAAGGACCGTGTGGTAGACTGGAGGTAGATGGTGTCGTGTCCCTCTGTTGAGGGAGGGCTGTTCAGTTTTGACATTGGTGTCCTCTTTGACCCCCCTCTTTAAAACCAATTCCAGCTCCTTTTTGAGGGGGGGAAACATCTGGATAAGGAGGAATAGGCTGGAGCATCCTGTAAAAAGGTGAACAGTAAAAGATGGCAACATTCTGCTCAATCTATATTTGGTTGAACCCCCATATTTTTATCGATGGGCAAGATAACCTAACAGCCACTATGTGAGAATATGCATAATATATTCTGAAAATGCCTGATGTTGATCTCCCTAAGTCCATTCCATATGTTCTGTTCTGTTCTGTTCTGTTCTACCCTACCCTACCCTACTCTATCCAGAACCAAACAAGAGCTAAGGAGAAATTTCCTGACAATGAGAACAATTAATCAGTGAAACAACTTGCTTTTAGAAGTTGTGCTCTATCACTGGAGATTTTCAAGAGGAGCCTGGGCAGCTATTTGTCCAGAATTATATAGGGTCTCCTGCTTGAGCAGGGGGTTGAGCTAGAAGACCTCCAAGGTCACTTCCAGCCCTATTATTCTATATTTTGTAAGGAACTATTATCTGAGGCTGTTCCTAAATGACCGTGTCTAGGTGGAATTCGTTTGTGCCAAGGTTTAATTCATTGATTTCTTGATTGATTCTCTTTCGTATTTAGTAACGGAGGTGGCCCAAATCCTAAGAGAAGAGTAAGAAGTCTTTGAAGGGGGAACAAACTATGGAAGAGAAGGGGGGGAGTTGAAACAGCCCTCCCAAGAACAAAAAGCAGCCACCATTGAGCAGACCAAGGCAATTAAGAACAAAAGGAACATCTGAAAGCAAAAAAGTCAGGATTGAATAACCTCTGGCTAGTGAGAATGTAAAGCCGATGAACAGAAGCGTCACCATCAAAGGAATGATTAGGAAAGGGTGAAGAAGAGATAACGATGTAATTGCCAGAGAAAAGCCGTCCATAAGCATAATAGATCCGCATGGATCTGACTACCGGTCTATCATTAAACTTCACAGGGATCATACCGAGGCCTCTGGGAAGTATTTTTCCACCTTTGGCTGCCCCTTCCCCTCCCACGTTGTCCTGAAGTGTGGAAACCCACTTATCTGCCTTCTTCTCTTTTGCCATTCAACCATCAGTTGCTTAGAAACTCAGTGGTTGTCTTCATGTCCAAGGCTTGCTTGCTTTCTTTCTTTCTTTCTTTCTTTCTTTCTTTCTTTCTTTCTTTCTTCCTTCCTTCCTTCCTTCCTTCCTTCCTTCTTTCCTTTCTTTTTCTTTATAATAATAAAGTTGGAAGGGACCTTGGAGGTCATCTAATCCAACCCCCTGCTCAGGCAGGAAACCCTATACCATTTCAGACAAATGGCTGTCCAGTCTCTTCTCAAAAACTTCCAGTGTTGGAGCATTCACCGCTTCTGGAGGCAGGTTGTTCCACTGGTTCATTGTTCTCACTGTCAGACAGTTTCTCCTTAGTTCTAGGTTGCTTCTCTCCTTGGTTAGTTTCCATCCATTGCTTCTTGTCCTGCCTTCAGGCGCCTTGGAGAATAGCTTGACTCCATCTTCTTTGGGACAGCCCCTGAGATATTGGAAGACTGCTATCATGTCCCCCCTCGCGTCCTTCTCTTCTTTCTTTCTTTCTTTCTTTCTTTCTTTCTTTCTTTCTTTCTTTCTTTCTTTCTTTCTTTCTTTCTCTCTCTCTCTCCCTCACTCTCTCTCTCTCTCTCTCTCTTTCTTTCTTTCTCTCCCTCTTTCTCTATTTCTCTGTGTCTCTCTTTTCTTCTTCCTTTGTTTTTTTAAAATAATATTTTATTAGTTTTCTGATTTTACATTTAAGTATTTAGAAAGCAACGTAGTGGCTGGGTTAATCAATAGTTCAAAAACATACATAAATCTTTAGCACACATCTCAAGTTACAACATTAAATATTTCCTCTCTTTTCCCCATTAGCCAAAGCCAAGTCCTGCAGCTGTTCTTCGTATGTTTTAGTCTCCAGGCATTGGATCATCTTAGTTGTTCTTCTCTGCACTTCTTCAAAGAATAAACCCAAGGAAGTCCCGTTGCCTTTTGGAAAAAGCTCTGTTGGGACAACCATGACCTGGATGATTGAGAATCTCCATAGACACTTCTTGCTTCGGGATCCAATCTGCATTGGTCATCGGGACCAGAGAGGTTTTGTCTTCTGAGCTTTTGGACTCCTGCTGAAGCCCATCTTCTTGCTTCCTTCAACTTATCTAGTTGAGTGAGGTTTGACACAGTGGTGGGATTCAAATATCTGAACAACCGTTTCTCTGCCTGGATGCAGGCCTGGGACTCCGAGGCCTAGAATGGACTTCCAGAAGTGGTATCCACCCACTCCGGCAGGCCATTCTAGGCCTAGGAGGCCTCCCCAGGCCTCTGAGGCCTAGAACAGACTTCCGGAAGTGGCATCCATGCACTTGTGGTGGGTCTTTCTAGGGCTGGGAGGCCTCCTTCAGGCCTCTGAGGTCTAGAATGGACTTCTGAAAGCAGTGCGCATTCAGCCGGTTCTCTGAACTCAATGAAATTTAGCTACCAGTTCTGCCAAATTGGTGCAAACCAGCTGAATCCCATCACTGGTTTGACACCATCCGCTTCCTTGTCACTTTTAGAGACAACATAAGGAGAAAAGACCCAGCTCCCTTCCTTATGGACATTTCACGCAGCAGGAATTCAAGTTGGCTAGAAAGGCTGAGGAAAAAAAAAAGCAATGCAAAAACCTCGGAAACAAAGACAAAGTTGGCTTCTTTTAACTTGTCCAGCTGAGTGAGGTTTGACACAGTGGTGGGATTCAAATATCTGAACAACCGTTTCTCTGCCTGGATGCAGGCCTTGGACTCCGAGGCCTAAAATGGACTTCCAGAAGTGGTATCCACCCACTCCGGCAGACCATTCTAGGCCTGGGAGGCCTCCCCAGGCCTCTGAGGCCTAGAACAGACTTCCGGAAGTGGCATCCATGCACTTCTGGTGGGCCATTCTAGGCCTGGGAGGCCTCCCTTGGCCTCTGAGGCTAGAACGGACTTCTGGAAGTGGCATCCATGCACTTCTGGTGGGCCATTCTAGGCCTGGGAGGCCTCCCCAGGCCTCTGAGTCCTAGAATGGACTTCTGGAAGTGGCATCCATGCACTTCTGGTGGGCCATTCTAGGGCTGGGAGGCCTCCTCAGGGTTCTGAGGCCCAGAATGGACTTCCAGAAGTGGCATCCATGCACTTCTGGTGGGCCGTTCTAGGGCTGGGAGGCCTCCCCAGGCCTCTGAGTCCTAGAATGGACTTCTGGAAGCGGCATCCATGCACTTCTGGTGGGCCGTTCTAGGGCTGGGAGGCCTCAGGGTTCTGAGGCCCAGAACGGACTTCCGGAAGTGGCATCCATACACTTCTGGTGGGCCATTCTAGGGCTGGGAGGCCTCCTTCAGGCCTCTGAGGTCTAGAACGGACTTTTGTTGAGTTCTCTGAACTCAACAAAATTTAGCTACCAGTTCTGCCAAACTGGTGCAAACCAGCTGAATCCCACCACTGGTTTGACACCATCCGCTTCCTTGTCACTTTTAGAGACAACATAAGGAGAAAAGACCCAGCTCCTTTCCTTACGACCATTTCAAGCAACAGGAATTCAAGTTGGCTAGAAAGGCTGAGAAAAAAAAAAAAGCAACGCAAAAACCTCGGAAAGAAAGACAAAGTTGGCTTTGCATTTGCAGAGTCAGCAGAACGGCGAGATTTTTAAATACACGGTTTTGTTTGTTTGTTTGTAAGCAGGCTTCTACACCCAGCAAGAGCAGAACTCTGGATCCCCTACAGGGTCTTCCGATGCTCCCAGGTTTTCATTCGCTTTGCATTTTATTTAAGCCATTTATTTGATTTGATTTGATGGCGGCTGCCTTGGAGACAGATGGAGGCACAGTGCCCTCTGGTGGCCAAGCCACAAATGTTTCTTAGAAAGCATTTTTTTTTTCCCATCTTCAAGCCAGGGATAAAAATGAAGATGTACCGGAGATTAGCTAACCTTGATGTAGCTTCCAGAAGATACTAACAGAACCTAATTCCCCAGGAGAATTCTCAAGGAGAAAGGTTAATAGAGGGACAGAATCAAGGTCATGCAAAGTAGTAGTACCGCTCTACAAAGCTTTGAAGCCGTTTGGTGCAACTGTTTCCCCTTTATAATCCTGCATCCATGGGGAAATGTTTGACCAACAGAATGCCTTCTCTGTGTGCTTTAATGTTCTACTTCTTGCCTGTGTGGCTATTTATAGAAAAAGGTGGAGGAGGAGGAGGAGGAGGAGGAGGAGGAGGAGGAGGAGGAGGAGGAGGAGGAGGAGGAGGAGGAGGACAATGGAGTCTTTGGTGCTTTCTGAGCTTGGGGGCTTTCTTGCAGACATTTCATTACCAAATTAGGCAACATCCTCAGTGCTAATAGTGAGTGGGGATTGTGCAGTCAAGGAGGAGGAGGAGAAGGAGGAGGAGGAGGAGAAGAAGAAGGAGGAGGACGACGACTATGGAGTCCTTGGTGCTCTCTGAGCTTGGTGGTTTTCTTGCGGACATTTCATTACCAAATTAGACAACACCCTCAGTGCTAGTAGGGAGTGGGGATTGTGCAATCAAGGAGGAGGAGGAGGAGGAGGAGGAGGAGGAGGAGGAGGAGGAGGACAACGACAATGACAACGACAACGACGACGATGACTATGGAGTCCTTGGTGCTCTCTGAGCTTGGTGGTTTTCTTGCAGACATTTCATTACCACATTAGACAACATCCTCAGTGCTAGTAGGGAGTGGGGATTGTGTAATCAAGGAGGAGCAGGAGGAGGAGGGCTGACATCTCATCAGGTCCATAAATCTTTTGAGATGTCAGGGTTGGAACATAAGACACTATACTGAGTTTGAAAATCTCTTGGCCATTTAGAAACCCAGTTTGGTCTCCTGGTTAAGGCACCCGACAGTGAGTTCTAGCCTTGCCTAAGGCATGAAAGTTGGCTGACTGACTTTGGCCCAATTGCCAGAAGACAGTGAGTTCTAGTTCCATTTAAGGTATGAAAGCCAGTTGGGTGACTTTGGGCCAATCACCAGGAGACAGTGAGTTGTAGTCCTCCTTTAGACACAAAAAGATAGCTGGGTGACTTTGGGTCAGTCACCAGGAGATGGTGACTTCTAGTTCTACCTTAGACACAAAAGCCAGCTGGGTAACTTTGATCCAATCACCAAAAGATGGTAAGTTCTAGTTCCACCTTAGACTCATCAAGGAGACAAGCAACCTAGAACTAAGGAGAAATTTCCTGACAGTCAAAACAATTAACCAATGGAATGACTTGCCTCTAGAAGTTCTGGGTGGCCCAACACTGGAGGCTTTTAAAGAAGAGATTGGACAACTGTTTGGAATAGCATAGGGTCTCCTGCTTGAGCAAGGGGTTGGACTAGAAGACCTCCAAGGTCCCTTTCCACTCTGTTATTCTGCTATTCTGATCTTCCCTGCTGTAAAACAAAGAGTTCCCCCTCCCATATGAGTAGACTGCATTCCCCCCACCCCCCTGAAAATATCCAGCAATAAATAATCATAAAAAAGGTTAACATGTTGAAAGCTGTTCTCCCACTACATGTCTCTCATTTTTATCTTACACCCAGGCAATCATCTCTAAGTCATTGCAGCTGATTTTATGAAAACACACAACACCTATTTTCTCCCAGTTATTTTAAGTGACAGTTGGTAAATGTAGGGTGATCCATCAGACTCTCGTAAAATATTAGCTTTCACGGGATGGAAGACAGGAGCCTTGAAAATGGGGTTGAACGTTTGCAAGTTGGAACCAGTGACGGCAGAAACTCTAGAGCAGAGAGAGCAGGATGGACCCATTATCCACTGCAAAGGCAGACAAGGGACTGGCATGGAACCCTCTGTGCACTTCCTATTTGTCCCACCGTCTCGGATCTCCTGATTCCTCCTCCTCAGATCTAAAGGAGGACAAAACATCCCCCGGGATGAGCCCAGATGCAATTCAGCAATAACAGACCTCTAAAGGCTACGATTTTGCCAAGTAGCAAAGCCGTGAACAATTGACTGTTTCAGTTGGTGTGGCGGAATGTAGTCTGGATTCCCAGGACGGAGGGAGGGGCTGCATTCCAGAGGACCCAAGAGAGAGTGAAGTTGAAATTGTTTGGCTGGGGGAAAGAAGGTGAAGTCAGTTTCCTCCTTAGAAGTTCTCAGAGTATATTTGCAATAAGGCAAGGAGGTGCTTTAGTTTGGCAAGATTCTGTTTATAGGCGAGGAACAATAAAAGAAACCACTCGGAAGAAACCTGGCGTGTCCTCCTTGCTTTTTAGGGACCTGCCACAACTTAACATTGAAATAAAAAAAACATCCCTAGCTCCATTTCTTAAAAAAGGTAGTTAGGTTATTGGCGATCAAGTGTATTGCAGTAGTGCAAAGCCAGAACTGAAAATCACGCGCCAAAAACCCCAAGTTCTATTTTTCCCTCTTTTAACAGTCTTCCATTGCTCCATCCAGTGTAAACAATCAGATGGTTTCCTAATGACCAGTCCAAGCACAGTTTGATATGTGGCCTTCTCCTTCCAGCTGGGTGACCTTGAGGCAGCGTCTCAAAGAGATACAGCACTTACTTTCATTTTCCGAAGTATTCCCCCCCCCCCTTCATTCTCCCTTCTCCACAGTTTATGGCAGTCAGTGAAGCACAAGCACTCATAAGGTGGCAGTTATTATGAATGTGATGCATTCTGGGCTTAGCTCAGTTTTCACATGTTCATGGGCAGGAAATGAAGAGAAGAGCTACTAAGATGATCCAAGGTCTGGAGACTAAAATATATGAAGAACGGCTGCAGGTCTTGGGTCTGGCTAGTCTAAAGAAAAGAAGAAACAGGGGTGACATGATAGCAGCGTTCCAGTATTTGAGGTGTTGCTACAAAGAAGAGGAGGGAGTCACGTTAGTCTCCAAATCACCAGAGGGCAGGACAAGAAACAATGGATGGAAACTAATCAAGGAGAGAAGCAACCTGGAATTAAGGAGAAACTTCCTGACCGTGAGGACAATTAACCAGTGGAACTGAAGTTGCCTCCAAAAATCGTGGGCGCTCCATCACTGGAGGTCTTTAAAAAGAGGCTGGACAGTCACTTGTCTGAAATGGTGTAGGTTCTCCTGCTTGAGCAGAGGGCAGGACTAGAAGACCTCCAAGGTCCCTTCCAGCTCTATTCTATTATTATTATAAATGCCATTTAAGTACAGGGAAGGTAGATTCAGCTCCTGGTGAGTACATATATCAGCCTTAAATCTGGCTAGGTCATTTCAGAATGTCTTTGGTCCCATCCAGCCTGTCACCTGACCGATTCTTCTGTGTTTCCCCCTTTTTCCCCCCTCCTTGTCAAGCAATCCTTTTCGACAATTCATCATCTGTTTGCACCACATCCCGAAACACATGAGTTTCTGCTGGCAGATCTTCATCTGAGGTGCGTTTTCAAAAGTCAGCTGGACTTTGTTTTTCTATGAAGACGTTTCACTTCTCATCCAAGAAGCTTCTTCAGCTCTGATTGGATGGTGGAGAATAGAAGGGTTAATACTTCTTGCAGACAGTTGGTTATTTGCATCCTTTTAGAGAGTCGTTGAGGCCACCTGGAGGTTTGTCTGTGTCCTCAGAGTCACCTGAGTGGTACAAATGGGTGTGGAGCCTTCTTGGAAGTGCTGAAAGGACTGTGTGGTAGACTGGAGATGGATGATGTCCTATCCCTCCCCCTCTGTTGAGGGAGGGGTGTTCAATTTTGATACAGATGGCCTCTTTGAACCCTCTTTCAAACCAGCGGTCCTCTCTGTCCAAAAGGTGGACTTTGCTGTCTTCGAAAGAACGGCCTTCATCTTCTAAAGGCAGATGGAGGTGCTCACTCTTGTCCCGATGGGTTTGGTCTCCTATGTTGTGCCAGGCGTTTGTGATATGAAAAAGCACTTTTGGGACAACGATGACGCTAGGGTGACTGAGAACCTCCAACCTTCCTTTCAGATTTTCCCCCATGCTATGAATCTCATGTCGTTCAGAACTATGATGAGACAGGAAAACGACATAGGATGTTCAGAAGAAACTCTGCGGGGGGGGGGGGGTGCTCTTCTAACGGGACTGAATAAAAAAACAAATGCATTTTCTAAACCAAAACATGATTCCGAAGACGTTCCAAAATGCAGCTGGTGTCATCATTTGTTCTCCCAAGGGCCATTTTTACATTAGGGTGGGCTACACTTTCTCCAGCACTGCCATCTCCTCTCTGAACATTTGTGTTGCTTAAGCGAAGATTTCAGGGAGCAGGTTCAATTGTCCCCCTGTTATTTCCTTCGCTTGTATTATGGAAATCAGGATTCCTCTGATGGAGAGAGAGAAGTTAAACTGGGTTTGCGGTTCATTAGCAATGCTAAATTCGTAGATACGAACTCTCTGTGCATGATTTTTTACTCTCTGGGACTGTTAACTCTTGTTTTGATGGCACCGTGAGTGTGTGGGGGGGGCGTTGTTTAGTATCTTTGTGCCACAGTAGCTCAGGGTACTGATAGATTATCTACGGCTCAGGGTTAAACTCTGGAGTCTTTGGTGCTCCCAGAGCTTGGTTGCTTTCTTGCAGATGTTTCATTACCCAAACTAGGTAACATCATCAGTGCTAGAAGGGAGTGGGGTGTTGGGAGAGGAGGAGGAGGAGGAGGAGGAGGAGAGGAGGAGGAGGAGGAGGAGGAGAAGAACTGTGGCATCCTTGGTGCTCTCTGTGCTTGGTTGTTTTCTTGCAGATGTTTCATTACCCAAACTAAATAACATCATCAGTGCTAGAAGGATAGGAGGAGGAAGAGGAGGAGGAGGGGGAGGAGAAGGAGGAGGAGGAGGAGAAGGAGGAGGAGGACTGTGGGGTCTTTGGTGCTCTCTTAGTTGTTTTCCTGCAAGAAGTTTCATGACCTAAACTAGGTAGCATCATCGTAAGTACTAGAGGAGGAGGAGGAGGAGGAGGAGGAGGAGGAGGAGGTGGTGATGGTGGTGGTGGTGGAGGAGGAGGAGTGTGGGGTCCTTGGTGCTCTCTGAGCTTGGGTGTTTTCATGCAGATGTTTCATTACCCAAATAGATTACATCATCACTGACAACACAAGGAGAAGGAAGGAAGGAAGGAAGGAAGGAAGGAAGGAAGGAAGGAAGGAAGGAAGGAAGGAAGGAAGGAGACAATACATAGACAGAGAGAGACAGAGATTAGATAGATAGATAGATAGATAGATAGATAGATAGATAGATAGATAGATAGATAGATAGATAGATAGATAGATAGATAGATAGATAGATAGATATACCTTTATTATTTTATAGGTAACTCAAGGAGTGAACATGACTAATATTCCTTCCACCTCCTGTTTTCACCTCAGCAACAACCTGTGCAGTGGATTGGGCTGAGAGACTGGCCCCAAGACACCCAGCTGGCTTTCATGGCTAAAGCAGAACTAGAACTCACCATCTCCTGAAGATTGGCCCAAACTCACCCAGCCATATTTCATGCCTAAGGCGGGACTAAAACTCTGTGGGTGATTGGCCCAAAGTCACCTACTCAGTTTTTGTGCCTAAGATAGGAGTAGAACTCATGGTCTCCTGGTGATTGATTCAAAGCCCCCCTGCCTGCTTTCGTACCTAAGGTAGGGCTCCTTCATCCCATCATAAAAAATTATTTTCTGGTAAGACATTTTTTTCAAGAGTTAAAAATTGTGGGGTTTTTTTCTAGTTTGGTGATTCCTTTACCCTGCTTCCTTTTGCAGATGCCTTCTTATTTTCTCCTGGTTTAAATTAAAAACAAAACAAAACACTAGGGGAGGCTGTGGTTATCTTTAGACCATGAAAACTCCTGGTGTTGTGACACCTCATTTTGTGAGGAGAAGAGAAACGGCAGCAAAAGGTCTGCCTGCCATCACTGTGGTCTCTGAAAAATGCAACTGGGTCTTTGCGGTAGACAGGAAAATATTCTTCATTGTGAAATGCCTATTTGTCTCCGGGACTAATGAGAAGGGTTAGCAAAGAGCTGTAATGATGCTTTCCCTTGACATTTTTTGTGTTTCATATTAATAGCATCGGCATCGTTGGAAGGCTTAAAGATGTGATCCACACAGAGCTCTGTGGAGGAAGATTTCAGACACTTCATTATTTAAATTAATCCAACTGGGCTTCAAAGGAGGAACAATATGCTATTAAGATTGTTGGCTGAGCAGGCACAAAAACAGATGGGGAAGAGATTGAAGCCTGAGAAACAGGCCCCTTGTCGGTCAACTGGAGTGCTGTATTTACCACCAGCTGTCAACATCCTGCTTGAGCACTTCTCAAAAGCACTTGTTTTGATGCCCAAGAACTACAGCAGGGGTCTTCAAATTTGGCGCTTTGATGACTTGTGGACTTCAATTCCCAGAATTCCTCAGCCAGCATGCCTGTCTGAGGAATTCTGGGAATTGAAGTTCCACAAGTCATCAAAGGGCCAAGTTTGAAGACCCCTGTGCTTCAGTATCCAAATAAAGGTCCAGGATCATTTCATTTCTGAAAAGCTTACTGTTTATTGAATACATAGCATGGTTATGGCAAGGTAAAACTAACTCTAAAATTCCAATTCATCAGAGCATAGTATTGTATCTAACAATGATTTTCCCAGTCAAACCCCCAAGCTTCCATGTAGCTCATGTAAACAAGTTTTCTCTGTTATGGGAACCATCTGCCTTCTTCTTCACACCTGTTAAGATGACCTTGAAAAGTTTCTAGACCTTTGACTCTCACAGGCTTCAGTGGAACTGGAGAAGTTTCGTTTCCCTAACTAACCCTTTCATAATCAACATTCCCCCTCCCCTTATTCTAATGGCAAGATAGCTGCCAGGTTTTCACCCTTGACACCAATTTATCCAGTACTTAGGAACCAAGGGCTGGGCAGCACAAGCAAATGACAGCCAACGACTTAAAAGCCAGCCATCAACATACCCCAATCAACATCTAAAAATCCACATACAAACAGGCATAGTGGTGGGATTCAGCCAGTTCATCCCACTTCAGCGGAACCGATAGCTAATTTTTTGTTGCCCAGGCCCAGAATGGATTTCCAGAAGCAGCATCCACGCAGAGAACCGGTTGTTCACATATTTGAATCTCACCACTGGAATGGGGTTTGTGGAGAGGAGGAAGAGAAGGAGGAGGAGGAGGAGGAGGAGGAGATCTATGGGGTCCTTGGTGCTCTCTGAGGGTGGTTTTCTTGCAGACATTTCATTACCCAACTAGGTAACATCGTCAGTGCTAGAAGAGAGTGGGGCAGTGGTGGGATTCAGCCGGTTCGCACCACTTCAGCGGAACCAGTAGCTAACTTTTTGTTGCCCAGGCCCAGAATGGACTTCCAGAAGCGGCATCCACGCAGAGAACCGGTTGTTCACCTATTTGAATCCCACCACTGAACAGACACCATATAAATACCACACACACACACACACACACACACACACTGCTAGAGAGAAGTTACCTTGGAGATGAGCTCCAGCATGAATCTTTAAGTTCAGAAGATTAAGCCATCTGATCCCGGCAACTGACCCAGATTGGATCCTACAAATTTTGAAGTCTGTGAATGGAGGCAAATATACATGTACTTAATAATAATAACAATAATAAAGTTGGAAGGGACCTTAGAGGTCATCTAGTCCAACCCCCTGCTCAGGCAGGAAACCCTAGACCATTTCAGACAAATGGCTATCCAGTCTCTTCTTAAAAACCTCCAGTGTTGGAGCATTCACCGCTTCTGGAGGCAGGTTGTTGCATAGTTAATTGTCCTCACTGTCAGGAAATTTCTCCTTAGTTTTAGGTTGCTTCTCTCCTTGATTAGTTTCCATCCGTTGCTTCTTGTCCTGCCTTCAGGGTCTTTGGAGAATAGCTTGACTCCCTCTTCTTTGGGGCAGCCCCTGAGATATTGGAAGACTGCTATCTTGTCCCCCCTCCTCCTTCTCTTCATTAAACTAGACACACCCAATTCCAGCAACTGTTCCTTGTATGTTTTAGCCTCCAGTCCCCTGATCATCTTTGTTGCTCTGTTGCTTTGTCCCAAGATAATGTTGCAAGATCCAATTTGGGTCGGTCACCGCGACCAGATGGTTTAATCTTCTGAGCTTAGAGACTCATGCTGGAACTCATCTCCAGGGGAACTTCTCTTTAGCAGAGTGTGGGCTATTTCGTGTGTGCTGTTTATATGGTACCTGGTTGTGCATGGTATTTTTAGATGTTGATTGGAGTCTCGATGACTGGCTATTATAGGAAGTCTGTGAGCTGCATACCTGTCACCAGCACCCTGCCAGACCACCCCAGGCTGAATTGGTTAAAAAATTGGGTCCTTTCTTCTGAATTTCTGAGGTGGAAGGGGGGGAAACAGGAGGTACATGTAGGCAATATTTATTTGTTTGTTTGTTTTGCCACCCCTTTCGCTTGGAAACGACTCCAGCTGGCTTACAGCATTAAAAAAAAAAGACATCAAAATCATTAAAAATAAATATCCAATAAAACGACAAAACGAATCAAATTCAAAATAGGATCAAAATGTGATCCTGGTAACCAGATGGAGAAGGAGGGAGGTAGATGTACAAGGGGGATTGGGGGGAGGAGGAGATGGGGTTAGCTCTTAATTAATCAACCAATTAATCCAGGGTGATGCTCCCCTCATTGGGGCCACAAGCCATCTGGCAGAACCAGGTGTTGAGGGACTTTGTGGAAGGTCACAAGGATGGGTGCCAATCTCACCCTAGGGCAGGGGTAGGCAACCTTGGCTCTTTTATGACTCGTGGACTCCTAGAATTTCTGAGCCAGTTGAAGTCCACAAGTCATAAAAGAGCCAAGGTTCCCCATGCTGGCTCAGGAATTCTGGGAGTTGAAGTCCACGAGTCATAAAAGAGCCAAGGTTCCCCATGCTGGCTCAGGAATTCTGGGAGTTGAAGTCCACGCGTCATAAAAGAGCCAAGGTTCCCCATGCTGGCTCAGGAATTCTGGGAGTTGAAGTCCACGCGTCATAAAAGAGCCAAGGTTCCCCATGCTGGCTCAGGAATTCTGGGAGTTGAAGTCCACGAGTCATAAAAGGGCCATGTTTCCACATGCTGGCTCAGGAATTCTGGGAGTTGAAGTCCACGCGTCATAAAAGAGCCAAAGTTCCCCACGCTGGCTCAGGAATTCTGGGAGTTGAAGTCCACACGTCATAAAAGAGCCAAGGTTCCCCATGCTGGCTCAGGGATTCTGGGAGTTGACGTCCATGTGTCATAAAAGAGCCAAGGTTTTCAATCTCACCCTAGGGGTTAAAATATTCCAAAGGGCAGGAGCCACGGCACAGTAGGCCCTTCTCCTAGATCCCACCGGCTAGAATTTCTTGATGGATGAGATCTGCAGTATGCCCTCTCTGCCAGCATGGGTGGGGCAGACCAATTCTCAAGTGACCTGAACCCATGCCATGATAACCAACACCTTGAATTTCACCTGGAAAAAAATTGGCAACCAGTGCAGCAATATAACATGGGATCATCCTAGGAACCTGGTCCAGTTCCAAGCCGGGAATAAAAATGGAGGCTGCTTTTGAAAGAATGTACTTGTTTACTGATGAGCAGGACCAGCAACAGCATGCAGTTCTGGGACAGCTGACTAGTTGATTTGACGGGTACGAGGATTTTTATACAGTTTTACCGCACTTCGTAATTAGAGGCTTGCTTTGTGTGCTTTTGTGATTAGATTTGTTTAGCTTCTTTCGCAAAGGTTAGCAATGGGTCTAAAATACTGGCTTCCTTGGGTTTTAATCCTGTCCCAAAAATGTAATTAATTTTACCCCTTTATCTTTAGTCTATCTATTACCTCCATTGAGCTCTTTTTGTGACTCAACAGGCCTGATTCAATGTTTCCGCTTTTCGCAATAGCCAGGGGTTTCATGAGTGAAACATTGTTTCTCTATTTCTTTTCCTGAGCTTTATTCTTGTGATTTTGGGGTGGTGGGGAGGCATCGTAAAAAGGATTGGAGGATGTGCATTCTTACCACAGACCCACACCACCATATTCCATGCCAGCTACAGCTTCCAAATGCTCTTCAAGGGTAGCCCCCTGTAGAGTGCATTGCAGCAGTCCAAAGCTAAGATGGACATTGATTCCTTCGTTCTTTATTTCATTCATTCATTCCAGCCATTTCTGTGTACAATAATCACCTGATGCTGGGAGATTTACGAAGGATAAAATATGCAAGGAAAACAGCTTGATTATTCCTCTGAAAACGTTGCCATGAATAGATTCCAATTCAAAAACACAATGACAAGTAAAATAGAAAAATGCAAAATTGCATCCCTATGTTCTTCAAAAACGAAGCCCAAGAAATATGGCCAAGAGCATTTATGGGCACGGCAGAGGTGTCAAAATCAATAGGGTGGCTAAATTATATAATAGGGAAGAGACCCAAAGTTTTAACTTTTGACATTTGAATCGTTTCTTTATTGATAATTGTTGGGTGTTCATTTTATCTTATATGGAAGCCACTCAAAGTTGCCTCAACCAAGAGATGGGCAGTAACTCAAGTGTATACATAACTAAAAATAAATAAAAGGAGCAAATTTCTCAGATATCCTGTGTTCTAACTTCCTTTATTAGGACTTTATAGTTTCTTCTTCTTCTTCTTCTTCTTTTTAAAAAAGACTGCTCTCATGGTGACAACAGGTAGGCAATTACAGGAAGCATATTAAGTACATTGCCAAGGAGTGGTCTGCATTATGAATGAATGAATCTGAAATTGTAGAATTCTAGCACTAGGAGGGATCCTTGAGGATCTAAAGTCCACCCTCTGCTCAATGGAGGAATCCAAATGACAGCATCCCAAATGAATGTCTTACCTTGAAGACCTCTAGGGCAAACATGGCAACTTCAAGACTTGTCGACTTCAAGTCCCAGAAACCAGTAGACCAAACTGGCTCTTCCTCAGAGCTTCATTTTATGTTGTCATGCACATAAAACACACATGGAGCTTGGATTGTGGTTACTGTGCTGGTTTTTTTTAAACCATACCCTACAGACAGCCCTGAACTTCAGGGATATGCTTGATCTGAATTGTCGTCAAAGCAAAACAAACCTTAAGTCTTCAGTGGCCGGTAGCTAATGAGGAACTGTCCATGGTGCTGATGTCTTAGCAAAGGAATAACAGAGTTGGAAGGGACCTTGAAGGTCATCTAGTCCACTCCTCTGCTCAAGCAGCAGATCCTATACCATTTCAGACAAATGGTTGTCCAATCTCTTCTTTAAAATCTCCAGGCCTGGAACATCCACAACTTCTGAAGGCAAGGCTGGGTCCTCTCCTTGATTGGTTTCCATCCATTGCTCCTTGTCCTGCCTCCAGGTGTTTTGGTTGATCCCTTCATCTTTGTGGCAGCCCCTCCAATATTGGAACACTGCTATCGTGTCATCCCTAGTCCTTCTTTTCACCAGACTAGCCAAACTCAATTCCTGAAACTGTTCTTCATATGTTTTGGTCTCCAGGCCCTTCATCGTCTTAGTTGCTCTTCTCTGCACTCTTTCCAGAGTCTCAACATCTTTTTTACATCATGCGGACCAAAACTGGATGCAGTATTCCAAGTCTGGTCTAACCACTTTGCATCTTAAGGAGACAGAACTCTTGGAATAATTCTTCCAACAGGAATCCTTTA
Source organism: Crotalus helleri (assembly GCA_024509115.1). Taxonomy (NCBI): domain Eukaryota; kingdom Metazoa; phylum Chordata; class Lepidosauria; order Squamata; family Viperidae; genus Crotalus; species Crotalus helleri. The sequence goes on from JAKSXO010000092.1 coordinate 1,158,518, forward strand.
TTAAGAGAAAATGGTTGCAGGCGTTCTAGACAGGACTTGGGGTCCAAGCTCTCCCATTCAAGGTTTTAAGGGGTTTCCCAGTAGTCCCACCCAATCACCCCCTACTTCCAGCGACAGTCTCAGGCATTACACTCCCACCCCCTTTTTCCTTACTGCCGACTGGATGGAGACTTCAGAGAAAACTACATGAAAGGTAATAGCCCCCTTTGTTATGGTTAGTCCTTTTGGTGATACATACATCCAGTCCCTTTGAAGTGTACTGAAGGAAGTGAGAGCCATAAAGCCCTTTTGTTCACCCCCTTCCCTTCATCGTATGACAGAATCCAGAGAAGGCAGAAATGGGGCTTTCTATAATTGATAACTAGAGATGAAATATAATTGGATTCTGACACATTGTAAAGTGGTACTAACACTTCATGTGATCTTGATTCTATCCCTCTGTTAATGCAGCCCAGCACTATGTTGGCTTTTTGGGCAGTTGCGGCACACATATTTAAGGGATGGTCCACTAGGACTCCGAGATCCCTCTCACAGTTATTGTTTTCGAGCCAGGTTTCCCCTACTTGTGTCTCTCTCCTGTGTTGGGAAGCGTCTTGGGAAACAGGTAATGATGGCAGAGTTGATGTAAGTTTTTGCAGATGACCTCCTGGAAAAAAAAAACACCCTTCAGCTTAGAAGATGACTTTTGGGGGTCAAGAAAGCAAGCCCCCACTCCCTTCTCTAAAAGCCAAACCAAAAGATCCAGCAAGGAGTGGTCATCCATGTGAACAGCAGGCCTTCTTCTTATCTCCTCCCTGCCTGTTCCTCCATTGCTGCTGGGATTATGCAAATCACCCGCTGAAGCACATTTCCATGGTAATTAAAGACTCTGCTCTTTTTAATTAAACTTCCCCTCCAGACTGAGTTCTCGCCCCCTCCCTGCAGAGGAAACACTAATCTTTGCCAGATTTTAATATATTTTTTTAGAGAGATCTCTTCTCCCCATCCTACCTCAACTTCCTCCTCTTCTAGCATGCCATGAATATGGTTTCTTCCAAATTGGGACATCAGAAGATCAAGGTCGAAGGGCAGGTGAGAGGTGTTAGCTGAGAAAAGCTAAACAGAGGCAGACCTGGTTTGGATTTGGAGGGGACACCACCAGGATGGAGGGGATTTCTAGATTAGGGGGGAGAAGCCAGTGGCAAATCCCACCCAGATCAAGTTCCTAAAGTCATCAGGAGTTGAATCGTACCATGAACAGTTGAGGGAGCGAGGTACGTCTAGCCCAGGGGTCTTCAAACTTGGCCCTTTTATGACTTGTGGACTTCAACTTTCCTGATTCACATTTTTTTTCACTAATAGCAATAGCACTTAGACTTGTATACTTATATACCACTTCACTGTGCTTTACAGCCCCCTCTGAGCTGAGTCAGTATATGGCCCCCAACAATCTGGGTCCTCATTTTACTGACCTTGGAAAGATGGAAGGCTGAGTCAAGATTGAACTCTTGTGTGCCACCACGGCTTCCTTCCTTCCTTCCTTCCTTCCTTCCTTCCTTCCTTCCTTCCTTCCTTCCATCCATCCATCCACCCCAAGCAATAGCACTTAGACTTATATACCACTTCGCAGGGCTTTACAGCCCTCTTTAAGCAGTTTACAGAGTCAGCCTGTTTGCCCCCAACAATCTGCGTCCTTATTTTTCTGACCTCGGAGGGATGGAAGGCTGAGTCAGCCTTGAGCTGGTCATGATCGAACCCCTGGCAGTGGGCAAAGTCAGCCTGAAATCCTGCATTGTAACCACTGTGCCACCAGGGATACTTATAAAGATTAAAAGAGGAGGAGGGGGCTAAAAGTAAACAGCCTAATTAAGGAACTACCGAGAACACTCCCATCAACAGTGACAGGTCATGTCATTGGAATATAAACTGAGAGTAGCAATAGCAATAGCATTTAGACTTATATACTGCTTCACAAGGCTTGACAGCCCTCTCTAAGCGGTTTACAGAGTCAGCCTATTGTCCCCAACAATCTGGGTCCTCATTTTACCAACCTCGGAAGGAGGGAAGGCTGAGTCAACCTTGAACCTCGTCAAGGTTGAACTCCTGTGCACCACCATGGCTTCCTTCCTTCTCCTCATTTTCTTCTCTCCCTTCCTTCTTTCCTTCTTTCCTTCTTTCCTTCTTTCCTTCCTTCCTTCCTTCTCAAGCAACAACACTTAGACTTACATACCGCTTCACAGTGCTTTGCAGCCCTCTCTAAGTGGGATTGTCCCCCAACAATCTGGGTCTTCCTTTTACCAACCTCGGAAGGATGGAAGGCTGAGTCAACCTTGAACCTCATCAAGATTGAACTCCTGTGCACCACCATGGCTTCCTTCCTTCCTTCTCATTTCCTTCTCTCCCTTCCTTCTTTCCTTCCTTCCTTCCTTCCTTCCTTCCTTCCTTCTCAAGCAACAACACTTAGACTTACATACTGCTTCACAGTGCTTTACAGCCCTCTCTAAGTGGGATTGTCCCCCAACAATCTGGGTCCTCATTTTACCAACCTTGGAAGGATGGAAGGCTGAGTCAACCTTGAACTTCATCAAAATTGAATTCCTGTGCACCACGACTTCCTTCTCATTTCCTCCTTCCTTCCTTCTTTCCTTCCTTCTTTCCTTCCTTCCTTCCTTCTTTCCTTCCTTCTTTCCTTCCTTCCTTCCTTCCTTCTTTCCTTCCTTCCTTCCTTCCTTCCTTCCTTCTTTCCTTCCTTCCTTCCTTCTCAACCAATAGCACTTAGACTTACATACTGCTTCACAGTGCTTTACAGCCCTCTCTAAGTGGGATTGTCCCCCAACAATCTGGGTCCTCATTTTACCAACCTTGGAAGGATGGAAGGCTGAGTCAACCTTGAACTTCATCAAAATTGAATTCCTGTGCACCACGACTTCCTTCTCATTTCCTCCTTCCTTCCTTCTTTCCTTCCTTCTTTCCTTCCTTCCTTCCTTCTTTCCTTCCTTCTTTCCTTCCTTCCTTCCTTCCTTCTTTCCTTCCTTCCTTCCTTCCTTCCTTCCTTCTTTCCTTCCTTCCTTCCTTCTCAACCAATAGCACTTAGACTTATATACCGCTTCGCAGGGCATTACAGCCCTCTCTAAGCAGTTTACAGAGTCAGCCTGTTTGACCCCCAACAATCTGGGTCCTCATTTTACCAACCTCGGAAGGATGGAAGGCTGAGTCAATCTTGAGCCAGTCAGGATCGAACTGCTGGCAATGGGCAGAGTCAGCTTGCAATCCTTCATTCGAACCACCGCGCCAGCAGGGCTCCTTAACACACACCAGCTTTCCTGAAGCTAAAATTCTCCAAAGCGGTCTGCCTCTTAATAAAATCTGCGAATCGGAAAAAGGGTTACAAAACTCCCTCTGATTTTTTTTCCCCCACAACATACTGTAGACTAACACTTCTGTCCTCCTACAGTGTCTATCGCCTATGATAAAAGGTGTGATTTCCAGATGATTTTCCCCGTCTGGAATCTCCAAGGAAAGGAGGAGAGGGGAAAAAAAAAACCTTACAGTATTGAGGCAAGAAGTAAAAAAAAAATAACAACCCACAACAGTCTGTGTAAAGAAAATAAGAAAATGAAGATGCACTAGGGGACGGCAGGCAGATTCCCACCCAGGTGGATCCCTAGTTAGGGTCCACCCCTCTTTGAGTTGCTAAGAGTTGATCAACACAACATTAAATGACGCTCATTTAAGGCCTCTGAGCAAAATTAGGTGCTTGGAGGAGCTTCTTGCTCAGTTGTCTGAGAAATGTTTGAAATGGTATAGGGTCTCCTACTTGAGCAGGGGGTTGGACTAGAAGACCTCCAAGGTCCCTTCCAACCTGATATTCTGGAAGGGACCTTGCAGGCCTTCTAGTCCAGCCCCCTGCTCAAGCAGGAGACCCTGTATACCATATCAGACAAGTGACTGTCCAGTCTCTTCTTGAAAACCTCCAGTGGTGGAGCACCCACAACTTCTGGAGGCAAGCCCTTCCACTGGTTAATTGTCCTCACCGTTAGGAAATTTCTTCTTCGTTCTAGGTTGCTCCTGAAGAAGTGGACATGAGCCCAGGGAGTCTCAGCGCAAGCCCCTGTGTTTTAGACCCATTTGATAGCTGTGTTCCAATATCTCAGGGGCTGCCCCAAAGAAGAGGGAGTCAAGCTATTCTCCAAAGCGCCTGAAGGCAGGACAAGAAGCAACGGATGGAGACTAACCAAGGAGAGAAGCAACCTGGAACTAAGGAGAAACTTCCTGACAGGGAGAACAATTAACCAGTGGAACAACCCGCCTTCAGAAGCGGTGACTGCTCCAACACTGGAAGTTTTTAAGAAGAGACTGGACAGCTATTTGTCCGAAATGGTATAGGATTTCCTGCCTGAGCAGGGGGTTGGACTTGATGACCTCCTAGGTCCCTTCCAACTTTACTATGGATCATCGCACAGTCAGCCAGATGTTCAGACTGGATTTGGCATTTTGTCTACCTATCGAGTCCTTACCCAGGACCTGGGATAGGCAGATGTGGATGTTTGATGGTATTACAGATATCGTCGTAGGATGGAAGCAGTTCCTAGTAAGGCTGCCTTTTGCCATTGACTAATGGCAAATTTGTCAATGCCGATGATGGCGTTCAAGTGATGCTTCAGTTGTTTTGGGATTGCACCCAAGGCGAGAAGCAACTTAGAACTAAGGAGAAACTTCCTGACAGGGAGAACAATTAACCAGTGGAACAACCTGCCTCCAGAAGTAGTGAATGCTCCATCACTGGAAGTTTTTAAGAAGAGACTGGACAGCCATTTGTCCGAAATGGTATAGGGTTTCCTGCCTGAGCACGGGGTTGGATTAGATGACCTCCAAGGTCCCTTCCAATTTTTTATTATTATTATTATTATCCCTCCTGGCTTGGAAAAGGTTCCTGACCGTTAACATAATTAGTCAGTGGAACGACTTACCACCCGAAGTTGTGGGTACTCCAACATAGGAAGAGATAGGACAGCCATTTGTCTGAAATGGTATACAGGGTCTCCTACTTGAGCAGGAGGTTGGACTAGAAGACCTCCAAGGTCCCTTCCAACCTGATATTCTGGAAGGGACCTTGGAGGTCTTCTAGTCCAGCCCCTGCTCAAGCAGGAGACCCTGTATACCATTTCAGACAAGTGACTGTCCAGTCTCTTCTTGAAAACCTTCTGTGATGGAGCACCCACAACTTCTGGAGACAAGCCCTTCCACTGGTTAATTGTCCTCACCGTTAGGAAATTTCTTCTTCGTTCTAGGTTGGTTCTCCATGTGATAAGCTTCTACCTGTCCAACTCAATGGTTCTGTGATTCCATCTTCAGCGATCTCCTTCCTGGAAACTGACTTTCAGAGATGTGTCTGTGGACAAGGGGGGCACAAATCCCTTCTGAAGACCTGGCATCAAGTGTCAGTCAACACAGAGGCAGGAAGGAAGCAAAGCATGTTTCACATGGCGATGCCAAGCCAGCTTAGAAATGAATCATTCTCTGAGAAGCTCAGTGCAGTCAAGCTTGAAGGCCCCGCTTTGGCCACTTAATCTCTGTGAGGGCATTTTTCTCAGTTCCAAGCTGTCACTTAGCATTAAAGCCACTTCCTTCCACTGACTTGAATTTTAGCTGCCCAAAGGAAGAAGAAAGCAATGGCAACAAAAACGGGAATGAAGAGTTGGCTTAAGGCCATTGAAAAGATGGAGGCCTTCTCCCATTCCAGAAGTAACATAAATGTTCATTTAGACTTCCAATGAAGGAGAATATTTGTAACTCAGAGTTGAAATGAGGGATCCTTGGTGTTCTCTGAGCTTGGTTGTTTTCTTGCAGATGTTTCATTACCCTACTAGGTAACATCATCAGTGCTAGAAGGGAGTGGGGTTTGTGGAGAGGAAGAGGAGGATGAGGAGGAGGAGGAGGAGGAGGACGACGACGACGACGACGACAATGACGATGACGATGACGACGACAGAGGGCTCCATAGTGCTCTCTGAGCTTGGTGGTTTTCTTGCAGATGTTTCATGACCCAACTAGGAAACATAGGAAATGGGGTTTATGGAGTGAAGGAGGAGGAGGAGGAGGAGGAGGAGGAGGAGGAGGAGGAGGAGGAGGAGGAGGAGGAGGAGGAGGAGGACGGTAGAGTTCTTAATGCTCTCTGAGCTTGGTGGTTTTCTGGCCGATGCTTCATTACCCAACTAGGTAACATCATCAGTGCTCTTCATCCTTTGTCATTCACAGTTCTTGATCAGGCACACAATAAACGTACACAACACTGAAAATAAAAAAATTAAGAGTAAAATAAAAAATAATAATGGATAAATCAATAAGGAGAGAGAAATTATTATAACAATTGAGTGTAAAGGAATTACTTTGAGAGCTGTATAGATTTCTGCCTCTAGATCCTAACCCTCAAATCCGATGTTCTTGTGGTTGTTGTCATAGACTTGCAGTTGTTTAGTTTTAATTTTAACTAATCTCCTGGTGATTGTCCCAAAGTCACCCAGCTGGCTTTCATATTTAAAATGGAACTAGAACTCACAGTCTTCCTGTCAGAATCCAATTATATTTCATCTCTAGTTGTTGACTATGGAAAACCCCATTTCTGCCCTCTCTGGATTCTGTCATACGATGAAGGGGAAGGGGGGTGAACAAAGGGGTTTTATGGCCCTCACTTCTTTCAGTACAACTTCAAAAGGGACTGAATATGGATACCACCAAAAGGACTAACCATAACAATGGGGCCATCAGCTTTCATCTACTCCCCTCTGAAGTCTCCCTTCCGCGGGCCGTGAGGAAAAAAGGGGTGGAAATGTAACGCCTGGGATTGTCGCTGGAAGGATGGTGGGGTGGGGTGGGACTTCTGGGGACCCCTTAAAACCTTGAACCATAGGGCTTGGGCCCCAGGTCCTATCTAGAATTCCTGCAACCATTTTCTCTTAATAAAGGATGCCTGTTGGAAGAAATATTCCAAGAGTTCTGTCTTCTTAAGATGCAAAGTGGGGTGGGTCCTTCCACTTCCACTTTGTAGTCCGGTACCTTAAACACGAGAACAAACTGGCTCTTTATATATCAACTTCCTGATTAAAACACTTCAGACAGTTGAAATCCATGCACCTAAGCCAGCCAATAGACCCCTCCCAGTTTTACTCCGCGCTGGTGATACAAGTTCTTCTCTCCTTGTCTTGTGTAGGCATGAAGTAGGCCCTAAGAACCATGCCACCCCGAGGAGCAATTAATAATCAATTTTGATAAAATGATAAATGTAAAGTTTTAGGGTTTCCCCCCCCCCAACACAAGTGGATGACTGGAGCCCATGAATTAGAGCAGGTCAAATATTTTAAATACTTGGGCTTAGTATTTCAGGCCTCTAGGAAATGAACAGCCCAGATAAATGATGCCACTTTGACTATCCAAAAGAGCACAAAAGCAATAACTAAATTTTATAGCCAACAAGGGACAAATTACATTCCAGCAGCGATCAAACTGTTTATGGCTAAAACCATTGGCCAATTATTCTATGGAATACAACGTGGCCCCTATACAAACTTAATGTCTTAGGAAGCCATACCATTGAATTTCCTTAGAACTTTATTGAGAAGAACAGAATAACAGAACTGGAAGGGATCTTGGAGGTCTTCTAGTCCAACCCCCTATGCAAGCAGGAGATCCTATACCATTCCAGACAAGTGGTTTTCCTGTCTATTCTTAAAAGCCTCCAGTGATGGAGCACCCAGAATTTCTGGAGGCAAAGCTATTCCACTGGTTAATTGTTCTCACTGTTAGGAAGTTTCTCCTTAGTTCTAGGTTGCTTCTCTCCTTGATCAGTTTCCCTCCATTGCTTCTTAGAGAGAGCTTTGGACCTCAGATTCCAACCTCAGTTAAAAGGCCCAACGCCAAGACAGACCCACATGTTCATTCCAGCTCCTGTCCTTCCTCAAGGCTACCTTCTTCATCTTCAACTGGACAAGCCAACAAGACAGAATATTGACAGATGGTTGTTGTTCAGTTGGGAAGTTGTGTCTGACTCTTTGCGACCCCATGGGAGCACACAAGCCTCCTCTGTCCTCCACTGTCTCCCAGAGTTTGCCCAAATCCATGTTCACTGCGTTGACGACACCAGCTAACCATCTCCTCTTCTGCCGTCCCTTTCTCCTTTTGCCTTCCATCTTTCCCAACCTCAGGGTCTTCTCCGATGAGTCCTCTCTTGTCATTTGGTGGCCAAATTATTTGGGATTTCAGTTTCAATATCTGTCCTTCCAAAGGTCAGTCAGGGTTGACGCATTGGATCTCCTGCTGTCTTCTCCAGCACCACAATTGGAAACCATCCATTTTTCAGCACTCAGCCTTTCATCTCTCCTAGCCATACATTCCTACTGAGAAAATTTATAGCTTTGACTATAGGGACCTTTGTCAGTCATGCAATGTCTCTGCTTCTGAATATGCTATCTAAGTTTGCCGTAGCTTTCCTCCCAAGGAGCCAGCATTCTTGAATTTCCCGGCTGCAGTCACTGTCTGCAGTGGTCTTGGAGCCCAAGAAAACAAAGTCTAACAGTCAATCACCTCGATCCCAAATCCTTAATCTCCCCCACACTGACACTGAACAGCACCAATTCAATTGGGGCAATACAACAAGCATCGGACACTCTACCACCCACCAAGTTCATGAGTTCCTTGAAGTTTGGCACTCCATAAGCAATTCCATCAACAGACAAATCAATCTATACCCAGCTTATGAACCCCTCAGAATTCAAATCAACCTCACAACCAACCAGTGACTGTACTAATCCTCAACCAACCCAACCCACACAACCCACCCCCCAACTCGCACTTCACTTCCCAATGACCTTCACTTGATGTTACCTCCCCATCACAAGACCTTCACTTGATGGGACCCACACTTGACCCATCACAAGACCTTCACCTCACATTATCTCCCCATCACAAGACCCTCACCTGATGTCACCCACTGTTGATCCATCATAAGACCAGTCACAATACCATCACCTGATGGGACCCACGCCTGACCCATCACAAAACCCATCACAAGACCCTCACCTGACATAAGCCTCACCTGATGTAACCTCCCCATTACAAGACCCATCAGAAGACCCTCACTTGATGCAACCCACACCTGACCCATCACAAACCCTCACCTGATATGACCCTCACCTGATGTGACCTCCCCATCACAAGATCCATCCAAAGACCCTCACTTGACACAGCCCACCTGACCCATCACAAGACCCTCACCTGACATGACTCTCACCTGAGTTGACCTCCCCATCACAAGACCCATCACAAGACCCTCACTTGATGCAACCCACACCTGACCCATCACAAGACCCTCACCTGACATGACTCTTACCTGAGTTGACCTCCCCATCACAAGACCCTCACTTGATGCAACCCACACCTGACCCATCAGAAGACCTTCACCTAACATAACCCTCACCTGACGTAACTTGGCCACACCTGAAGCCCTCATAAACAGAAGAACAACAACACTGACACCCCCTGAACTCCACTGAAGATGTTACCTGTAATGAAACATTCAGAAACCAACCCACAAACTGGGAGAAGGAACCTCCAGCCTCAAAGGAAGATCTATCACTGCTTCCTTTTCTTCCCCTTCTATTACCCAGGAAAAACACACGGATGGCCCTCTTTTATATTCAACATTTGGGGGTGGGAGGGGGTTTAATAAAGTCCTAGAGACGAATCACTTCCTCCTGGCGATGAACTGTGAGCTATGATGAGAGAAAGGGCTCGTATTGATGTCTAACCATAGAAAGCATCCATAATATAGCTCAGGTTGAAATCAGTGGAAACACTTCCACTTCGCACTACGCTGTAAAACGTGCCTTGCTCAGGAACATTGCCATGGAAACCGTCCATTAAAAATGAATTCTCTCTCTCTTTCTCCCGCATTCTCTGAACAAGTGACTTTTTAATGGCCATTTACGGCTGCACTTTGCCAGAACAAATTCAAGTTCAACCATATTTAATTCTCTTGTAACTTGAAATGGCAAAGTTCCCTTCCCAGTCTTTCCCTCTCCCCTCATATATCTATTTATCTATATCTATCTACCTATCATTTCTCTCTATCTCTGTCTATCTATCTATCTATCTATCTATCTATCTATCTATCTATCTATCTATCTATCTATCTATCTATCTATCTATCATCTCTCTCTACTATCTCTATCTCTATCATCTCTATGTATCTCTATCTCTATCTCTCTATATATATCTATCATCTCTCTCTACTATCTATCTATTTATCTATTTATCTCTCTCTCTCTCTCCCCCATATATGTGTGTGTGTGTGTGAGAGAGAGAGAGAGAGAGAGGTTTTCGCGGATGTTTGTATGTAAGTCTTTGGTTATTCGGGTTTTCTCCTGCGTCAAATTGGAAGTGTCTTGGTGACGTTTTGACGAAGTCTCATTCGTCATCTTCAGGCTGGTGTCTTCAGCTTCGTGCTTCTAGGAGTAATATGTGATCGTAGCTGTTTCTTCCTTTTAACTGCCAGTGGGGGTATGAACTGATTGGGTGAGAGCTTGGTTGTGTTCTGATTGGGTGGAGGTGTGTTCTGATTGGTTAGGAGCTTGGCTGTGCTCTGATTGGATGGGGGGGTTGGCTGTGCTCTGATTGGATGGGGGAATGTTCTGTTTGGGTGGGGGCTTTGTTGTGCTCAGGTTAGTCTGAGTTGCAGGGAAATTTGAGATGGTGAGCTGCGTTGCTGTTGTTTGGCTTCGCGTTCGTGGTCGTGCCTCATCTTCATGGTGGGTGTCAGTTTGCTTCATGTATGGATTGGAGATGTTTAAAGTGGCTAATGATGCAGCTGTGGTCTGGCTTTTGGTTTGTGGTCGTGCCTCATCATCAGTGTGGGTTGGGGTTTGCTTTTTGCATCGATGTGTGGTGGTGACATCCTGTGTAGTTTTTGTGAGTATGGGTCTGGTATCATTCTTTGTGTTAGGGACTCGTTTGTCAATAAGGGCAGGTTTCCAAATGTCTGGTAGGCGGGAGGTATCATCTCATTTATTCGTACTGTGTGGGCGTTTTTCTATCTCGATGGCTTCTCTGATTATTCTGTTATTAAAGTGTTCAGTTTTGGTGATAGTTCTAGTCTTTTTAAAGTCAATTTCATGTCCTGTGGCTTTAAGGTGTTGGACCAGGGAAGAAGTTGATTCCTCTTTTCTGACTGAGTTCTTATGTTCTTCAATGCGTCCACTTATTCTTCTGTTGGTTTGTCCGATGTATGTGGTGGGACAAGCGGTGCATGGGATTTCATATACTCCTTGATTTTCTAACTCAAAGACAAAATTGAAATCGTGGGCGCTCCATCACTGGATATTTTTAAGAAGAGACTGGACATCCAGTTTTGCTCTGAAATTTCTGTCTGCAGACTTTAGGAACTTTTAAAAGTGGCTGTAATGTAATTGCAGAGGGAGGTAATAAGAGAGAGAGAGAAAAAGAGAGAGTTCAGTCAATTGTGTCAGGCAGGATTGATTGAGCAAGGGGTCCTTTTTTGGCTGCTGAAGTTGGTGACTAATCAAAAGTGATAAAAGTTATTTCTCTCCTTTGTTGGTTGAAGCTTGCCTTAATCTGATGGATGTAATTCTTGTGGAAGGACCCACTTCCTAAAAAAAAGGTAAATAAAATAAAAGAAATCTTGTTAATATCTAATATTTGGAGAAACAAAGTTTATGTCCTAATGTCCAGGAACAATAAGTATTCCAGGGGCTGTCAAAAAGAAGAGGAGGGGGTCATGTTATTCTCCAAAGTACCAGAAGGCAAGACAAGAAACAATGGTTGGAAACTGACCAAAGAGAGAAGCAACCTGGAATTAAGGAGAAACTTCCTGACAATGAGGACAATCAACCAGTGGAACAGCTGGCCACCAGAAGTTGTGGGCGCTCTATCACTGGAGGTTCTTAAGAAGAGACTGGACAGTCACTTGTCTGAGATGGTGTAGGTTCTGCTGCTTGAGTGGGGGGCTGGACTAGAAGACCTCCAAGGTCCCTTCCAGCTCTATTCTATTCTAACTATTCTATTCTAAGTTGGCTCTCAGACAACATAGCCAGGACTAAACCCAAGTGAAGGAAACATGAATGCAACTTCACATAACATGGTAGGTCAAATGCAGAGGCCAATTATATCATAGGTCAAGAACCGTCTGTATTGCCACCAAGACTTGTCTCCATTGTCCACAAAGCCCGCAGGATTTAAGCCTGATTCAAGGTGTTTTATTTCCTCCCATCTTTAAAGAGATGAAATGATTCTTGGTATCTATAGCTCAGGGTTGAGCTGTGGGGTCCTTGCTGCTCTCTGAGCTTGGGGGTTTTCTGGCAGACATTTCACTACCAAACTAGGCAACATCAGCAGTGCTAGAGGGAGTGGGGATTGTACAGTCAAGGAGAAAGGGAGGAGGAGGAGGAGGAGAAAAAGGAGGAGGAGGAGGAGGAGGAGCAGGACTGTGGGGTCTTTGGTGCTCTCTGAAATTGGTGGCTTTCTTGCAGACATTTCATTACCCAACTAGGTAACATCATCAATGCTAGAAAGGAATAGACGTAGCTTCTAGTCATTCTAGCAGTGTGATGTTACCAAGCCGAGTAAGGAAATGTCTGCAAGAAAATCACCAATCTCAGGTATCTTGAGGGGCTAATTAGTGGCAAAGCATGGCTCAAGAAAACTTAATGATAAAGTTCTTCAGTTTGGATGGCAGCCCGGTGGTCTATCTGTTTATTTCTCTAGTTCTTTCTCCCCTTTTTTTTCTTTTCAAAACCGGATTAGCAGTCCCACAACCATCCATCTATTTATAATCAGTTTATCTGCCCTGAATAAAATAGGGATGAATATTTACCTTTTAATAATTGCATAGCATTCATCCTAGGCTTCTCCATCGCCTCGGGAACCTGAGCTAATTTCCGCTCTGTTCTGCTGCAACATAATGATTCTTAAAAATGATTTTAAAATTGCAGCTGGCAGAGCCATGCAATTTGGTTATTAATTGCAAAACAGCTTCTCTTTTACATGCTTTTCGGAATGATAAAACAACTAGCCTGGAGTGATTTATAATCAGAGAACAGGAATGAATCACAAAAGAAGCTGCTTGCAACAGAAGGAAACTGTGTTAAATAATCTCCTCTGCTAAGTAAGAGAGACTCGGACTTAATTTTGAATGATGGTTTTTAAAGGCCTACCAAGGGGTGGGAACATAGAAGAGGGGAAGGGGGCCAACCTATTTTCCAAAGCACCTGAAAGGCAAGACAAGAAGCAACAGATGGAAACTAACCAAGGAGAAAAGCAACCTAGAATTAAGGAGAAATATCCTGACAGTGAGAACAATTAACCAGTCGAACAACCTGCCTCCAGAAGTTGTGGATGCTCCAGCACTGGAAGCTTTTAGGAAGAGATTGGACAGCCATTTGTCTGACATAGTACAAGGTCTCCTGCTTGAGCAGGGGGTTGGACTAGATGACCTCCAAGGTCCCTTCCCCCTCTTATTCTGTTATTCTAGAATCCCATATCAGTTAATCAGTGGAACAGTTTGCCTGCAGAAATTGTGGGATACTCCAACACTGGAGGCTTTTAAGAAGAGATTGGATAGCCATTTGTCTGAAATGGCATAGGGTTTCCTGCCTGAGCAAAGGGGTTGGACTAGATGACCTCCAGGGCCCCTTCCAACTCTGCTATTCCGCTGCTGTGTTATTCTGTTGTTCTCTTATTGGAGGTTTTTAAGAAGAGGCTAGACAGTCACTTGTCTGAGGTGGTATAGGCTCTCCTGCTTGAGCGGGGGGCTGGACTAGAAGACCTCCAAGGTCCCTTCCAGTTCTATTCTATTCTATTTCTATTCTTATTCCTTCTCTTATTCTCTTATTCTGTTAACAGGAATGAGCTCTGAATCAAAGCTAAAAAGTGACTTTAATCTTCTGGGTGATCCAGGTTCCCATGAATTCATTGGAGGATGGAGAATTCCTTTTCATTAGGATGGTTTGAAATGGGATTGGACAGTTCCTCTCTCCAGGCAATCCCGGGATTAGGTGCCCCCCTTTTAAGGGGCAGGCTACATCCGTGTCCCAGCAAAGTGTAGATAATAATAATATAATAATAATAATAAAGTTGGAAGGGACCTTGGAAATCATTTAATCCAACCCCCTGATCAGGCAGGAAACCCTATACCATTTCAGACAAATGGCTGTCCAATCTCTTCTTAAAAGCTTCCAGTGTTGGAGCATTCACAGCTTCTGGAGGCAGGTTGTTCCACTGGTTAATTGTCCTCACTGTCAGGAAGTTTCTCCTTCGTTCTCTCCTTGGTTAGTTTCCATCCGTGGCTTCTTGTCCTGCCTTCAGGCGCTTTGGAGAATAGCTTGACTCCCTCTTCTCTGGGGCAGCCCCTGAGATACTGGAAGACTGCTATCACGTCCCCCCTCATCCTTCTCTTCATTAAATTAGACATATCCAATTCCAGCAATCATTCCTTATATGTTTTAGCCTCCAGTCGCCTAATCATCTTTGTTGCTCTTCTCTGGACTCTTTCTAGAGTCTCAACATCTTTTTTACATCGTGGTGACCAAAACTGGTTGCACTATTCCAAGTGTGGCCTTACCAAGGCATTGTAAAGTGGTATTAAGAGAGGGTCAACCTATGCTCAAAATCAGCAGTCCTCAAACTTTCTGGCGACGGCCCAGTGGGATGGGGTGAGATGAGATCAGGTGGGGAGAGAAAATGGTTCCATGCAGGTGGAAGGCAGGTGTGCTCACCTGGGCAGTTCCTTTTGCATGAGCAGCATGTATGCGTGCCCGCCGCTCACACAAATGGAGCCTTGCACATGGGCGCAAGCACCTGCCGCTTGCGCAAGCATGAAAAAATGGTTGTGGGTCACCTTTGTTTCCAGTGTCGTTTTCACTTTGAGCTGTCATGGTGTACGTTGACCTATATTTTGTCTTTCTGATTAATGGGACCCACAGCATAAGTCCTCTGCTGGTGCCGATGGGGTGGGCCAGTCCCAGTGGGGTGACCTAGTTTCTCAAGATTAAAACCTTATTGGGCAGGGTTGGGGGAAATGATGGCCTTGTGGGAAATAAAATCAGGTCCAGTTCCAAGCCGGGATTAAGACATTGGAAATAAAATGGAGGCTAACGATCTGGAAATAAAATGGAGGTTGGCTGCTTAGGAAAGAAGGTTTAATGATGAGCAGAACCAGTGCTTTTTTTCTAAAAATAAAAAGGTGCCGGAAATCACACACGTCATACAATCCGCCTTGCCTACCCTACAAGGTTCCATCCAAAAAAGGTGCCGGAACTCCGTTCTGGGTGTTCTATGAGAAAAAAAGCCCTGAGCAGAACCAACAAGTATGTAGTTCTGGGACAGCTGACCAGTTGATTTGACGAGTACGAATCTGATGAGTACAAGGATTTTTATACAGTTGTACCGCACTTCGTAATTAGAGGCTTGCTTTGTGTGCTTTTGTTATTAGATTTGTTTAGCTTCTTTCGCAAAGGCTAGCAATGGGTCTAAAATACTAGCTTCCTTGGGTTTTAATCCTGTCAAACGAATGTAATTAATTTTATTTAAAATTTATTTAATTTTACATCCTTATCTTTAGTCTGTCTCTTACCTCCACTGAGCTCTCTTTGTAAATCAATGGGCCTGATTCAATGTTTCTGCTTTTTGCCATAGCCAAGGGTTTCTATGTCTTTTCCTGAGTTTTATTCTTATGATGGGGGGGGCATAGTAAAAAGAATTCAGGGGGGGTGCGTTCTTACCACAGCCGTTTTATGACTTGTGGACTTCAACTCCCATAATTCCTCAGCCAGCCTGGCTGGCTCAAGCATTCTGGGAGTTGAAGTCCACAAGTCATAGAAAGGGGGCATCGTTCCTCCCTTCTGTAAAAGTACAAAACCTCATTTGTACTTATTGTGGTGAAGAGTGGAAGTCAGTTTTTAATATACTTCTTTTTTTCCCCTTTATCTCCTTTATCTCTTTTTTCTACACCCTCCCTTTCTTTGCCCTTTTCGCTCTCTCCTTTTCATTTTCCTTTCTCGTTCTGAGTTTGGTTGGCCTTACGGTAATTTAACACCAACAACGAAAATCAGATATCGAAAATGAGACAGAAGGAAGAGGAGCAGAGGGAACGCAGTGACTCAGTTTGATTTTCACCTTTCTGATCATGCCTCTCTGGGCTGTGTGTCATAATGCCAGGAAGAAACAGTTGCACGATTGTGTGTGTGTGTGTGTGTGTGTGTGTGTGTGTGAGAGAGAGAGAGAGAGAGAGAGAGAGAGAGAGAGAGAAAGAGAGAGAGAGAGAGAGAGAGGCACAATGCAATCCACCGAGTGTATAAAGGAGGAGATTGTTACTAAACTGGGACTATGGAACATCTGTCTGTCTCAATCACTGTTTTCTCTAAAGTACCAGAAAGATAATTAACATAGTATAGAACAGTGGTGGTGAACCTATGGCACGGGTGCCAGAGGCAGCACTCAGAGCCCTCTCTGTGGGCACACGCGCTGTTGCCCCAGTCCTAGGCCTTCAGCTGGGTTTCATAAAACCTTTTCATTTTAGGCCTCTGCTGCCGTGTACAAAAAAAAAAAGGCTCAATCAATCAGTCAATTTCAACTTCTCGGCAGGGGAAAAAAAGACCTTGCAAAGTTGGAATTGATGGATTGAACTTTTTAGTCCCACCCAGTCTGCCGTTACCACTGCAGCCACGCCCACCCAATAGGTCACGTCCACTCAATGGGCCACACCCACCCAATTGGCCATGCCCACCCAATGGGCCAAACCCACCCAATGGGCCACACCCACCCAATGGGCCACACCCACCCAGCACCCGACGATGCATAAGTGGGTTTTGGGTTGCAGTTTGGGCACTCGGTCTCTAAATGGTTCGCCATCACTGGTGTAGAAGCTTGTGCTTGTTTTACAGAAGGGGAAAAAAATGTTCAAGCACCTGAGTTAGAAAGTAATTCCAGAGACCCGGAAGAATACCGTGGGTGCTGTGATAGCTCTCGTTTTGCCACCCGAGATTATGGGTGCGTGCTTCAAAGGGTGGCTTTATTAGACCTGAAACCACGCTTAGAAAGAGAACCATCCATTTAGGGCCTGGAGACTAAAACATATGAAGAATGGTTGCAGGATTTGCGTATGGCCAGTCTAGAGAAAAGAAGGACTAGGGGGAGACATGATAGCAGTTTTCCAATATCTCAGGGGCTGCCCCAAAGAAGAGAGAGTCAAGCTATTCTCCAAAGCGCCTGAAGGCAGGACAAGAAGCAATGGATGGAGACTAATCCAGGAGAGAAGCAACCTAGAACTAAGGAGAAACTTCCTAAGCGAGGACAATTAACCAGTGGAACAGAAGTTGCCCTCAGAAGTTGTGGGTGCTCCATCACTGGAGGTTTTTAAGAAGGGACTGGATAGCTACTTGTCTGAAATGGTCTAGGGTCTCCTGCTTGAACTGAGGGGCTGGACTAGAAAGACCTCCAAGCTCCGTTCCAGCTCTATTCTGATTGAAAACAGAAGTCCCTTATCACTGTAAGTGATACACATTTAATCAGGATTTGACTGTTTGGAAAAATCTTTCCTTAATGACCTGGGAAGAAAGGAAGGACGGAAGGGAGAGAGGAAAGAAGGGGAAAAAAGGGAGGGGATGGAAAAGAGAGAGTGGGGAGGGAGAGAGAGAGAGAGGAAGGAAGGAAAGAAGGAAGGAAGGAAGGAAGGAAGGAAGGAAGGAAGGAAGGAAGGAAGGGAAAAAAGAGGGGAGGGGAGAGAGTGGAGAGAGAGTGAGAGAGGAAGGAAGGAAGGAAGGAAGGAAAGAAGGAAGGAAGGAAGGAAGGAAGGAAGGAAGGAAGGAAGGAAGGGAAAAAAGAGGGGAGGGGAGAGAGTGGAGAGAGAGTGAGAGAGGAAGGAAGGAAGGAAGGAAGGAAGGAAGGAAGGAAGGAAGGAAGGAAGGAAGGAAGGAAGGAAGGAAGGAAGGAAGGGAAAAAAGAGGGGAGGGGAGAGAGTGGAGAGAGAGTGAGAGAGGAAGGAAGGAAGGAAGGAAGGAAGGAAGGAAGGAAGGAAGGAAGGAAGGAAGGAAGGAAGGAAGGAAAAACTAAGTTCAAAAATGCAATTTTCCTGGAACCAAATTGAATCATTCTTCTGTTCTTGGAGATCCATCAGAAATGGTTCCTGAGGATTCCTTAAAACTTTTAGGTTGGGGTGGCATCTTCCCAGCAATCCCAGACAAGATGGCTTCACTCTGCAGCTGCTGCTTTGATCCCCTTCATTTTACTACTGTTATTGTTAGCTGCAAAGTCGTGTCTGACCCATCGTGACCCCAATGGACCACGTTCCTCCAGGCCTTCCTGTCCTCTATCATCTTCTGGAGTCCATTGAAACTCACACCTACTGCTTCGGTGACTCCATCCAGCCACCTGCTTCTCTGTCGTCCCCTTCTTCTCTTGCCCTCCATCTTTCCCAGCATCAGGCTCTTCTCCAGGGAGTCCTTCCTTCTCATTAGGTGACCAAAGTACTTGAGTTTCCACTTCAGGATCTGGCCTTCTCAAGAGCAGTCGGGGTTGATCTCTTCTAGGACTGACCAGTTGGATCACCTTGCAGTCCAGGGGACTTGCAGGAGTCTTCTCCAGCACCAGAGTTCAAAGGCCTCCATTCTTTGGCGCTCAGCCTTTCTTATGGTCCAACTTTCACAGTCATACATTGCAATTCGGAAAACCATGGCCTTGACTATAGTTTTACTACTAGACAGGTGTAAAAATCGTGTGTAATAGCACTTCTAAAAGCTCAACAACGGGAAGAAAATTTGCAGGGAACTCTGCCTAACCCATCTGTTCACTGGGAAATTAACCACCACTGAGGGAGCAACTAAGGTCTGCCGTGTTTTGCAGTAGAGCTAAAGACAACCATCGCAGCTTAATTAAACTGCTAAATGCTAGCCATTTGTTTAAAAAGAGAGAGATAACATTATTAATAGCGCAAGCAAATAAAATAAAATAGAAGGAAGAGGGAGGGAGGGGGAAATCCTCCCAAAGACAAAATGAAGTACGTCAGATTTAATAAAAATGTCCCTCTTTCATGAAGCGTTCTACTATAAATCTACTCTGTCCTCCTTTCGAGAGAATAATGTCAGATGCTGCAGATGGAGAGACAAGTTGAGGATATTGAAAGGATTCTGAAAAAAATATATACTGTATAGAAAGATATGAAGTGTTGGTTGCCATGATGAAAAAAGATGTTGAGACTCTACAGAGAGTGCAGAGAAGAGCAACAAAGATGATCAGGGGACTGGAGGCTAAAATATATGAAGGAACGGTTGCTGGAATTGGGGATGTCTAGTTCAGGGGTAGGGAACCTTGGCCCTTTTATGATTTGTGGACAGTGGTAGGATTCAAATATCTGAACAACCAGTTCTGTTATTGGATGCAGGGCTGGGCCTCCGAGGCCTAGAACAGACTTCTGGAAATGGCATCCATGCACTTCCAGTGGGTCATTCTAGGTCTGGGAAGCCTCCTCAGGCCTCTGAGGCCTAGAACAGACTTCCAGAAGTGGCATCCATGTACTTCTGGTGGGTCTTTCTAGGGCCTGGGAAGCAATGGGATGTTCTAGGCCTGGGAAGCAGTGTGCATTCAGCCGATTCTCCGAACTCAGCAAAGTTTAGCTACCGGTTCTACCGAACTGGTGCAAATTGGCTGAAGCCCACCACTGCTTGTGGACTTCAATACCCAGAATTCCTGAACCAGACATGCTGACTCAGGAATTCTGGGAGTTGAAGTCCACAAGTCCTAAAAGAGCCAAGGTTCCCTACCCCTGGTCTAGTTTAATGAAAAGAAGGACTAGGAGTGATATGATAGCAGTCTTCCAATATTTGAGAGGCTGCCACAATGAAGAGGAGTGTCAACCTATTCTCCAAAGCACCAGAAGACAAGACAACAGATGGAAACTAATCAAGGAGAGAAGCAACCTAGAACTAAGGAGAAACTTCCTGACAGTGAGAACAATTAACCAGTGGAACAACCTGCCTCCAGAAGCGGTGAATGCTCCAACACTGGAAGTTTTTAAGAAGAGACTGGACAGCCATTTGTCCGAAATGGTATAGGGTTTCCTGCCTGAGCAGGGGGTTGGACTAGATGACCTCCAAGGTCCCTTCCAACTCTGCTATTCTATTTTTCTGTTATATATCTTGATGAATGAAAGTCAATATACAAGGATAATGTTGCAGGATCCAATCTCTGAGTCTACCAGGACCAAAGGTTTATTCATCCAAGCTTTTGGATTCATGCTGGAGCCCATCCAGCCTCAGGAAATTTCTTTCTAGGGGAATATTCTCTCAAAGCAGAATAGCTTTGAGCAATTCTATGTGCCCCTCAAATATTGGAATACTGCCATCATGTCCCCTCTAGTCCTTCTTTTCATTAGACTAGGCAATTTGGTAGAATTACAGCGTGATGACCAAAACTGGATGCAGTATTCCAAGTGTGGTCTTACCAAGGCATTGTAAAGTGGTATTAACACTTCAGGTGATCTTGATTCTGACCCACTGTTGATGCAGCATAGAACTGTGTTAGCTTTTTGGCAGTTGCAGCACACGGCTGGCTCATACTGAAGTGATTGTCCGCTAGGTTGCTTCTCTCCTTGATGAGTTTCCATCCGTTGCTTCTTGTCCTGCCTTCAGGTGCTATGGACAATAGCTTGACCCCTTCTTCTTTGTGGAGCTGCTTAGATGTTAGAAGACTGCTATCATGTCCCCCCTAGTTCTTCTTTTCATTAAACTAGACCAGTGGTTCTCAACCTTTCTAATGCCGCGACCCCATAATACAGTTCCCCATGTTGTGGTGACCCCCAACCATTTATACATCACCGGGTGCCAGAGGCATGGCCAAAGAAAAGGGGGAAAAAATGGCGGAGAGCCTTGTTTGGCGACCCCCGTGAAATGGTCGTTCGACCCCAAATGGGGTCCCGACCCACAGGTTGAGAACCACTGAACTAGACCTACCCAATTCCCGCAACTGTCCTTCATAGGTTTCAGCCTCCAGCCCCCTGATCATCTTTGTTGCTCTTCTCTGCACTCTTTCTAGAGTCTCAACGTCTTTTTAAACATTGTGGTGACCAAAACTATATGCCGTATTCCAAGTGTGGTCTTACCAAGGCATTGTAAAGTGGCATTAACACTTCAGGTGATCTTGATTCTATCCCTCTGTTGATGCAGCCTAGCACTGTGTTGGCTTTTTTGGCAGCTGCCTCATAATTAAGTGATTGTCCACTAGGTTGCTTCTCTTCTTGATGAGTTTCCATCCGTTGCTTCTTGTCCTGCCTTCAGGTGCTTTGGAGAATAGCTTGACTCCTTCTTCTTTGTGGCAGCCCTTGAGATATTGGAAGACTGCTATCATGTCACCTTTAATCCTTCTTTTCTGTAGAGGTCACATAAACCTAGCATAGAATAACACTCAATTGATAACACCACCTCATATTTACATTGGTGAATTAATACTCTTGTCAATATGATCTAGAAAAATCTTACTCTCATAAAGGCTAACAATGTTGGCAGCTTAATATCACAGTGACCTTTTCCTACCCTTTTGAAATACTTAATTTCATCTCATAGGCATGTTTGATCTTTTTTAAAAATATGTTTTTTGTTTTTTGAGAATGCATTATCCATAATTATTTTTTTCTGGCCTGATGTTAATTCATTTTTTTTCCTTCTTACGTGCCTGTTACTACACACCCGCTTCCAAATAAACAGATTGTTGCAAATGGTTTTCTGCAAATACACCCTTTGAAATTTCCCTAATACATACATTTTTTCCTATGCAGTTTCCTCTAACACACGCCTTTTTGTGCACTCCTTTTGTTAGGCTGTGAATTGCATTGCAAAAGACAGAAAACACTGGAATTTTGGCAAGGACCAGCATTGGCCTGTTTGATTCATGCCAATTGCCCCTGTCTGAAAATGGAAAAAAATTCTCACCCACCTCTGCTCTCAGCTTAGAGCTTCTATCGAGGGCTAATAACCATTATTGAAAGAAAAATCTTCATCAGGGTCCAATCCAAGCCAGGAATAAACAAAATGGAGACTGCTTTAGAAAGAAGGTTGTTGTTTATTGAAGAGAAGAACCACAAGACATGTGGCTCTGGAGCAGCTGATCACATGTAGCTGGGAGTAGTGGGTTTTTATACCTTCTTGGGCTTTTTGCTTGGAGTTGTTTCCTGTTCCTGTGGCATGAACTTTGACCTGAGCTTTTGAGTGTGTCCTTTCCGGTATTCTGATGGTGGTGGATTAATCCTATTATGTCCTAAAGGTCATATCCTGCTTCCCTGAGGCTGTGGCTGATGGCTATGTCCTGTGTTGGATTTCTTGGGTGAGGGGTTGTTGATTATAGGGATCTTTGTCTTTCTAATCCCATCAGCTCCAAGCTTCCTGGCTCCAGTCTTTCTGAAAGGATGATCAAATCTGCATTTTTACAGAGCTGGTTTCTGCTTGGTTCCTGCTTTGGGGAGCGACACTTGGGGCTGTCTTTGCTTAAGATTTTTCATTATTATTCCTTTGTGGAAATATACTATTCTGTCCTTTTTAATACGCCCCCCCCAAAATATTTCCTTCTCTAGGAGGGTGGGTGGGTGCTGACTTCCAACACCATCATCAACCTCTTGAGGAGGAAGAGGAGGAGGGTGATCTACCACAGAAGATCCCCCTAACAGCTTCCTGTTCTGATGGATTAGACCTTCAAGCAAGACTCACAACCAAAATGAATCACTTCTTTATCAGGGCCCTGCGAGGTCTTGCAGCTGAAGACAATAATATGTTTTTTTTAAAAAAAAAAAGTCTTGGAAGAAGACACTGTTTCATAGAAGAAATATGTCTGTTCCTATTGCAAAAAGACCTTCCTCTGGCTGGTGTATTTCCAAAGACATAAATATCGAAGAATCTGCTCTAGGTAACATAATAATGCTAATAAATCCATCCTCATGAATAGGTCATGAGGAAGGAATAAGATGCTTCGTACTGCAATCAGCCCGAAGAAAGTAAAAAAGAAACATTGCAAGCCCACTCTGGCCACAAGGTCTGCCTTCTTTCTTTTCTCCTTACTCTCTCCTAAGGTTATTCATTCCCTTGGACAATTCTCTTGAGTTGATCTACCTACTGTACCTATCTACTTACCTACCTCTCATCAATCTATCTATCTATCTATCTATCTATCTATCTATCTATCTATCTATCTATCTATCTATCTATCTCCATCATCCATCTATATCTATCTAGATTAACTCAGAGATAGATAGATAGATAGATAGATAGATAGATAGATAGATATAGATAGATAGACAGACAGACACAGAGAGACAGATAGATGAGTTATAGATGAGAGATAATGAGAGATGTCTATATCTATCTATCTATCTATCTATCTATCTATCTATCTATCTATCTATCTATCTATAATCATCTCTATCATCCACCTATATCTATCTAGATTTACTTATAAATAGAGAGAGAGAGAGATTATAGAGCAGTGGTTCTCAACCTGTGGGTCGGGACCCCATTTGGGGTCGAACGACCATTTCATGGGGGTCGCCAAACCATGCTGTCCACCATTTTTTTCCCTTTTTCCTAGCTGTCCTACTCCCTCTTATTGGTGGCCACACCTACTTGGGGGTCACCACAACATGGGGAACTGTATTATGGGGTCACGGCATTAGAAAGGTTGAGAACCACTGGGATAGAGAGATAGACAGAAAAATGAAAGTTGAGTGATAGATGAGAGAATCTATGTATCCATCTATCTAATCATCTCTATCATCCTATATCTAGCTAGATTCTCATAGATAGGGAGATAGGCAGAGAGATAGATAGATGAGAGAGAATCTATCTATAAACTGATCTAAATAGATAGATAGATAGATAGATAGATAGATAGATAGATAAAGATAGATAGATAGATAGATAGATAGATAGATAGATAGATAGATATAGATATAGATATAGATAGATGAGAGATAAATGAGAGATAGATGATGGAGATAGATAGATGAGATAGACAATAGATAGATGATAGATAGATAGATAGATAGATAGATAGATAGATAGATAGATAGATAGATGATAGAGATGTTGTTCGTCCATCGATTTCTATGAAGACCTTGACATCTTATGGGTTATGGGCCATCAATGATGTGTCCGTAGGTGGCTAATAAGACTGATGTTAGCACGGAATGTTCTGCCACATACTGAGCAAGAAATGTAGACACTGTTACTTCTGCATTTACAGCTCTGGCTTTGCGGAGTACTCGCTTCTCTTGTGCCAAGATTGTCCTTCTGTGTTCATATGTCTGGCAACCCTGGTACACCAAGGTGCGCCATGTCGGTCGATCATGCGCCAGAAGTTCCCAAGAGATGGTGTTAATATCCAGGGACTTAAGAGAGGCTTTCAACGTGTCTTCGTATCGCTTCTTTTGTCCCCCGTGCGATCGCTTTCCTTGAGACAGCTCACCATAGAAGAGCTGTTTAGGGATGCGATGATCTGGCATCCTTACAACATGACCTGCCCAGCGCATGATAGAGATAGATAGATAATAGATAGATGATAGATAGATAAATAGATAGATAGAGATAGATATAGATAGATAGATAGATAGATAGATAGATAGATAGATAGATAGATAGATAGATAGAGATAGGTAGGTAGGTAGGTAGGTAGGTAGGTAGGTAGGTAGGTAGGTAAGTAGGTAAGTAGGTAGGTAGAGGTAGAGGTAGAGGTAGAGGTAGAGATAGAGATAGAGATAGGTAGGTAGGTAGGTAGGTAGGTAGGTAGGTAGATAGATAGATAGATAGATAGATAGATAGATAGATAGATAGATAGATAGATAGATAGATAGATAGATAGAGATAGGTAGGTAGGTAGGTAGGTAGGTAGGTAGGTAAGTAGGTAAGTAGGTAGGTAGAGGTAGAGGTAGAGATAGAGATAGGTAGGTAGGTAGGTAGGTAGGTAGGTAGGTAGGTAGATAGATAGATAGATAGATAGATAGATAGATAGATAGATAGATAGATAGATAGATAGATAGATAGATAGATAGATAGATAGATAAGTAGGTAGGTAGGTAGGTAGGTAGGTAGATAGATAGATAGATAGATAGATAGATAGATAGATAGATAGATAGATAGATAGATAGATAGATAGATAGATAGATAGATAGATAGATAGATAGATAGATAGATAGATAAGTAGGTAGGTAGGTAGGTAGGTAGGTAGGTAGGTAGGTAGGTAGATAGGTAGGTAGGTAGGTAGGTAGGTAGGTAGGTAGGTAGGTAGGTAGGTAGGTAGGTAGGTAGGTAGATAGATAGATAGATAGATAGATAGATAGATAGATAGATAGATAGATAGATAGATAGAGATAGGTAGGTAGGTAGGTAGGTAGGTAAGTAGGTAAGTAGGTAGGTAGAGGTAGAGGTAGAGGTAGAGGTAGAGATAGGTAGGTAGGTAGGTAGGTAGGTAGGTAGGTAGGTAGGTAGGTAGATAGATAGATAGATAGATAGATAGATAGATAGATAGATAGATAGATAGATAGATAGATAGATAGATAGATAAGTAGGTAGGTAGGTAGGTAGGTAGGTAGGTAGGTAGGTAGGTAGGTAGGTAGATAGATAGATAGATAGATAGATAGATAGATAGATAGATAGATAGATAGATAGATAGATAGATAGATAGATAGATAGATAGATAGATAGATAGATAGATAAGTAGGTAGGTAGGTAGGTAGGTAGGTAGGTAGGTAGGTAGGTAGGTAGGTAGGTAGATAGATAGATAGATAGATAGATAGATAGATAGATAGATAGAGATAGGTAGGTAGGTAGGTAGGTAAGTAGGTAAGTAGGTAGGTAGAGGTAGAGGTAGAGGTAGAGATAGAGATAGGTAGGTAGGTAGGTAGGTAGGTAGGTAGGTAGATAGATAGATAGATAGATAGATAGATAGATAGATAGATAGATAGATAGATAGATAGATAGATAGATAGATAGATAGATAGATAGATAGATAGATAGATAGATAAGTAGGTAGGTAGGTAGGTAGGTAGGTAGGTAGGTAGGTAGGTAGGTAGGTAGGTAGATAGATAGATAGATAGATAGATAGATAGATAGATAGATAGATAGATAGATAGATAGATAGATAGATAGATAGATAGATAGATAGATAGATAGATAGATAGGGCTCAGTTGTGATCGCAAGTCAAGGATTTCCTGTATTGAAGTTCTGCAAGAATTAATCTTGGCCTGCTCATGGCTGGACTTAATTGAGACAGTTCTGAGTTTTTGGGGAAGGGAATTGCTGTGGAATATTAATAAACTCACTAAACCACAGTTACGTTTGTGCGTGTGAGTGGGGCAGCACACTGCTCTCTCTCTCTTTCTCTCTCTCTCTTTCCTTTGACAGGCCTCTCCCTCCTCCCTCTGAGAAAGAAACGAGCAGGATTTATGTCTGCCAACCTACCCAGGGTGGAGGGGGATACATCCTGAAGGCCCCCGGCAGTCGGTTCCTTGTCCAGCATTGAGTATGCGGAGAAGTGGGAGTCAGCTTCCAGATGCTTCCAGCTGTCATTAACTCTGACACGGGAGTCGGCTAATCTGTCCCCTGTTTGCTGATGATTTATTAAGCATTATTTATGACTCTGACAATATTTCCTTCTGTTCGCCTCTCTGGTTTCACCATCCACTCAGCAACTGGCTGCATAGTAATGATGGATGATTTGTGGAAGTTGGAGGTTGGGGTTTTTTTTTTATCATTTTCTTTTCTCCCAAATCTGGGATATTTCTTGGCTGCCTGCAAAAATAAAAGACAGAGGAGTTGGGAGGGATACTGGCGTTCTGACAGATTCTCTTTCAGACCAGAAGAATGATTTGTGGAGTAGGTAAATCTAAGGAAGGGAGGGAGAGAGGGAGGATGGAAGGAAGGAAGGAAGGAAGGAAGGAAGGAAGGAAGGAAGGAAGGAAGGGACAGGAAGGGAGGGAGGGTGGAAGGGAGGAAGGAAGGAAGGAAGGAAGGAAGGAAGGAAAGAAAGAAGGAGAGAAGGAAAGGAAATGAGAGAAAGGGAGGGAGGGAAGATGGAAGGGAGGGACGGAGGAAGGAGAGGAGAAGAAAGGAAAGGAGGGAGGGAGGGAGAGAGGGAGGAAGGAAGGAGAAGGAAGGAAGGAAGGAAGGAAGGAAGGAAGGAAGGAAGGAAAGAAAGAAAGGACAGGAAAGGAGAGAAAGGGGGGAAGGAAGTTGGAAGGGAGGGAGGGAGAAAGGAGAGAAGAAGAAAGGAAGGAAGGAAGGAAGGAAGGAAGGAAGGAAGGAAGGGAGGGAGGGAGGGAGGGAGGGAGGGAGGGAGGAAGGAAGGAAGGAAGGAAGGAAGGAAGGAAGGAAAGAAAGATAAATAAGATTTTACACTTAGGCAAAAAGAACCAAATGCACAGATATAGAATACAGTAGATGGTACCTGGCTCAAAAGCAGCAACTGTGAGAAGGATCCAGGTGTCCTGGTGAACAACCACTCAGATATGTGTGCTGTGCTGCAGCTACCAAAAAGGCCAATGCAGCCTGGGCTTTTTTGCAGAGGCATAACATCAAGATCATGAGAAGTAATAGCCCCACTTTATGTTGCACTAGTGAGGCCACACTTGAAAGGCTGCATCCAGTTTTGGTCCAGTTTTTGATAAAGAAAGATGTTGAGACTCTAGAAAGAGTGCAGAGAAGAGCAACAAAAATAATCAGGGGACTGGAGGCTAAAACATACAAAGAACGGTTGCTGGGATTGTGTATGTCTAGTTTAATGAAGAGAAGGACGAGGGGGGACATGATATCAGCCTTCCAGTATCTCGGGGGCTGCCCCAAAGAAGAGGGACTCAAGCCATTCTCCAGAGCGCCTGAAGGCAGGATAAGAAGCAACGGATGGAAACTAATCAAGGAGAGAAGCAACCTGGAACTAAGGAGAAACTTCCTGACAGTGAGAACAATTAACCAGTGGAACAACCTGCCTCCAGAAGCTGTGAATGCTCCAACACTGGAAGTTTTTAAGAAGAGACTGGACAGCCATTTGTCTGAAATGGTATAGGGTTTCCTGCCTGAGCAGGGGGTTGGACTCGATGACCTCCAAAGTCCCTTCCAACTGTTATTCTTTATTCCGTATTCTAACTGCAGTCTGAAAGTCAATGCAACATAGTTTTAAGTGGGAGGTCTTTTTTGTATCTTTGTTTTGAATTTGCCGGTGTGTCAGGGCATATGACTTGGCTAGCAGAGGTGTCCTAGAAGCCATTACCATGTGACAATACCATGGTTTTGATGATATCCATTCAATTGCATCTGACTCTTGGGAAATCTATGGGACAGGTCTCTCTATGTCTTCCAGGCTTGCAGAAGTTGCTACTTTGAGTTGTTCTCTGCTCTGGTTGGTGTCCTCTTGAATGGTGTCCAGCCACCCTGCTCTTTGATAGCTTGGTTTCCTTTTAGCAATAATTCTTCCAAAAATAATTGCTTTCCCTAATGAATTCCCCCATTTGACATGGCCAAAGTAAGACGCAGTGAGAAGCAACTATACCAAAGGGACCTCATTAAGGAAGAATCTCTTTCAACAGTTGGAGACGTGTCTTCCCCACATCTGGCAATCTGTCCTAGCTGCCATTTAGGAGATCAACCACCGTCAGATGCCGCACCTATTTTTCGCTTATGTCTAACCTTCCATGAATTACTCCTTACCACTTTTCAAGTTCTGACAGATGTTGGATTGCCAGGTTCTTTAGAGGGGCATTCTAAGGGAGGCTGTCTTGACAATCACTAGATTTTTCTGCCCCTGGCAACAGGTGGATATCGGTGGATTTTGAAGGCATTGGAGAGAACAAGCCATGTTTCCTGAAAACAATATGTCCAGGAACAAGCCAGAGTAACCAGGAACCAAGAATGAAAACAGCAAATCAAGCAGTTTTCTAACATGGAGAGGATGTCTTGGGATTCCATAGGAGGAAGAGGTCAAAGAGCACGAGGCAAACCCAGAAGGAGATGAAGAGACAACATCAAAGACGAACTGCAACAACAGCCAAAACAATTGAGGCAAGACAACTGAATTTTGTATCTTCCTTGACACCTGAAGCAGTAAAAGGGGGGAGGGGGAGGGGAAGGAGGAAGAAGAAAAAGAAGAAGAGGAGGAGGAGGAAGAGGAAAAGGGAGAAGGAGAGGAAGAGGAGGAGGAACAAGAAGGAGGAGGAGGAGGAGAAGGAGGAGGAGGAGGAAGGAAGAGGAGGAGGAGGAGGAGATGAGGGGTAGGAGGAAGTAGAGGAGGAGGAACAGGGGCAGGAGGAAGAGGAAGATGATGAGGAGGAGGAGGAAGAAGAAGAAGAGGAAGAGGAGAAGAATTTAAAAATATAAAGATAATGGCAATGTCCTGTATTAATAGAGGAGAATATTTGTGGCTGAGGGTTGATTTATTTGATCCTTGGTGCTCTCTGAGCTTGGCTGCTCCCTTGCAGACATTTCATTACCCAACCAGTAATATCATCAGTGCTAGAAGGGAGTTGGGGATGGAGAGAGGGGAAGAAGAAGAAGAAGAAGAAGAAGAAGAAGAAGAAGAAGAAGAAGAAGAAGAAGAAGAAGAAGAAGAAGAAGAAGAAGAAGAAGAAGAACAACAACAACAACAACAACAACAACAACAACAACAACAACAACAACAACATCATCATCATCAAAACCTCTGGTGGCAGAAGAAAGCTATCTCTGGATCCTTCGCCCTGCTCATCATCTGCTTTCAGGATTTCTAAATCCCTCTGGCTAGCCATCACCAAATAACAGAGAACAGCAATCATGTAAGGTTTATGAGTAATTATAATTCCTTCCTTGCAGATGGGAAGTGAATCACAGTCGGACAGAAAGCAATTACTCCATGCAAATTCTCAAAATCTATATTTAGTTTAGATTACGCTAGATCAAAACATACAGTAGGAATACCGATGCAACCCCACGGAAATAATTGAAAATCTTCCGCTATGTTCACAAAGCCATTATCTTGTATTTTAATTTTTTTTTTTAAAAAAATTATGTTCTACTAATGGTTTCTTACTCTAACTGCCATGCAGAGCATAACATTTAACAAACCAGCTGATCTACACAATAATGAAACTCAACAAGACAACAGAATTCCAGGTAATTAAAGTAATGTTTAAAAAAGCAAGCAATGTAACAAAAAAATAATTGCAGCAAGTGAATGCTCGCTACAGAAAATTATATCAAATGCAAATTTCATGCTTAAAAGTGGCACTAGAACTCACCCTCTCCTGGTGATTGGCCCACCCAACTGACTTTCATGCCTAAGGCGAGACTAGAACTCATCATCTCCTAGTGATTGGCCCAAAGTCACCCAACTGCCTTTCATGTTTAAGATGGGACTAGAACTCACCATCTCCTGGTGATTGGCCCAAAGTCACCCAACTGGCTTTCAAGTCTATACTGTCCCAGACAGGTGAATGTCCAGTCTCTTCTTAAAAATCTCAGTGATTTCTAGTGGCAGGCTGTTCCACTGGTTGATTGTCCTTAATTCCAGGTTGCTTCTCTCTTTGATCAGTTTCCCACCATTGTTTCCCGTCCTTCCCTCTGATGCTTTGGTGAACAATGTGACCCCCCTCTTCTTTGTGGCAGCCCCTCAAATACTAGAACACTGCTATCATGTCTCCCCTATTTCTTCTTTTCTTTAGACTAGCCAAACCCAAGCCCGTAGCCGTTCTTCATATGTTTTGGTCTCCAGGCCTTGGATCATCTTAGTTGCTCTTCTCTAAACTTTTTCCAAACTCTCAACCTCTTTTTTGTGATATGGTGAACAAAATTGGCTGCAGTATTCCAGGTATAGTCTTACCAGGGTTTTATAAAGCAGTACTAATACTTTACTCAAGCACAAAATTTAAGAGAAAATTTTTATAAAATGTTTTATAGATGGCATTTGGATCCCCAAAAGTTGTCCCGCATGTATCCGAAATTACAGCCCAAATGTTGGAGATGTGGAAATTTAGATGCAACTTATTTTCATATTTGGTGGACTTGTAAGGATATTAAAGCTTTTTGGATTAAGATTTGGTGGAATATTCAAAAGATTTTTAAGAAAAAGATAAACTTTACTCCGCAATTATTTTTGTTGGGTATTATTGTAGATTTGGATGTTAAAGAAACTAATTTGATGTTGAACTTCATAACTGCTGCAAGATTATTGATGGGGCAATATTGGAAGAAAAACTTATTGCCTACTTTGGAAGAATGGATACTTAAAGTGTCTAATTTAGCAGAAATGGCGAAAATCTCAAAGAAAGATATATTATGGTTTGGAGAAGATGGATTGATTATATTCAGAAGAAGTATGAAACTGAAAAGTATTATCTTGCTTTTGAATAGATTTTAGATAATTATTAATAGTATTAATGGTATTATTATTTTTGTCTTAATTTGTTAATATTTGTTTTGAGAAGGAGTTCAAGTGTATTATGGTTTTGATTGATAGTTTACTTGGTTTATGTTAGCTAGAGTATGTTTGTTTATTTGTTACCCTGTAATCAGCTCTGGGAAGTGGGGGAGGGGGGAGGGGATGGGTGGGTTTATATTGTAATTTGTAAAACTTTTAATAAAAAAAATAAAATAAAATAAAGCAGTACTAATACTTTGCATGATCTTGATTCTATGCCTCTGTTTATACAGCCAAGGATTGTATTAGCTTTTTTGGCTGCTGCTGCACACCGCTGGATCCTAGTCAAGTGATCGTCCACTAAACTCCAAGGTCCCTCTCACAGTTACTGTTCTTAAACCAGGTCTTGCCCAATCTGTACTTGTACATTTTCCTGCCTAAATGTAAAACTTTGCTTTTCTCCATGCTGAAACTCATTTTGTTGGATAGGGCCCATTGTTCAAGTTTGTCAAGATCTTTTTGGATCCTGGGTTTGTCTTCTGGCGTGTGGTTACTCCTGCCAGTTTGGTGTCATCTGCAAATTTGATGAGTTCTTTGTTCTGCCTTTTTAATGATGATAAGAAATATCTATTGAAACCAAGAGCAGGGTGTTTGTTTGTTTTTAATTTTAATTTTAAAAGATTTAATCAAGGGTCTTGGCATCTGAAAATGCCGCTCATCCAAAGTATGTTGTTAACAAACGTTGTAGCTGTAAATGTCATCACTGAGTTACATCTCAGTCCAATCTCTCTGATTAATGTTGATAGAGAGATCTTAACAGCAATGCTGGCAAACAGATTAGGGCGAGTGCCATCATTTATTATTAAGAACGATGGAGCAGGGCTGATACAAACAAGGCAAGCCGCAGAGAATATTGGGTTAGCTGTAGATAGCACAGCCTTGAATAAAAATGAAGAGCAATTTGTAATCCTATCATTAGCGGCTGAAAGGGCTTTTGACAAAATATTATATGGGTTGGCTGTCTTAAACAGGTTTCGATTTCCTTTGAAATTCATAAAAATTCATCAAGAATAGAATATTTGTAGCTCTGGATAGAACTGTGAGATCTTTGGTATGAGGTTGATGGTTCTCTTGAAGATGTTGGATCAAGGTATTGTATGAATCATGCACATCTAACGTGAAGATTCATAGGGTCATAAAATCATAGAGCTGGAAGGGACCTTGGAGGTCTTCTAGTCCAACCCCCACTGGTCAAAACAGGAGACCTTATACCATCCTGGACAAATGGTCAAAGTCATGTGAAGTGTTAGTACCACTTTATAAGGCCAAGGTAAAATCACACTTGGAATCCTGCATCCTGTTTTGGTCGCCACGATATAAAAAAGATGTTGAGACTCTAGAAAGAGAAGAGCAACAAAGATGATCAGGGGACTGGAGGCTAAAACATATGAAGAACAGTTGCAGAAATTGGGAATGTCTAGTTTAATGAAAAGAAGGACTAGGGGTGACATGATAGCCGTGTTTCAATATTTGAGGGGTTGCCACAAAGAAGAGGGAGTCAAGCTGTTCTCCAAAGCACCTGAAGGCAGAAGAAACAACGGATGGAAACTCATCAAGGAGAGAAGCAACCTGGAATTAAGGAGAAACTTCCTGACAGTGAGAATAATTAATCAGTGGAACAACCTGCCTCCAGAAGTTGTGTGTCCTCAAACACTGGAGATTTTTAAAAGAGATCAGACAACCACTTGTCTGAAATGGTATCGGGTCTCCTGCTTGAGCAGAGGGTTGGACTAGAAGATCTCCAAGGTCCCTTCCAACTTTGTTACTCTTGTTGTCCACTCTACTTAAGAAAACTTCCACCAATGGAGCATCCACAACTCCAGGACGTAAGCTGTTCTTTCATTAATTGTTCTCACTGTCAAGGAGATTCCTCCTTCATTCTAAGTTGGATCTCTTCTTAATGATCTTCTACTCGTTACTTCTTCTTTTGCCTTCAGGTGCTGTCATCACCCTAGTCTTTTGTGGTTTGTATGGAGCCCTGTCTTGTGTGTTTAGACAACACAGGGAGATTTACAGAGTCGTACATCAGGCAAAGGTAGAATTGGAGAAGGAAATAGTGGCAAATTAGAAACACCAGTCTATCGAAAAAACCATCCTCATTAACCAATTGGCCCAAAGTTACAATCTAACTTCCCGCAAGAAGAGCTGTGGAAGAACACAATTTGGATTAGCACAAACACACCGTAGCCATCCAGAGCACCAGAAAAAAGGAAACAGACCACTTGTACAATATTGTCCAATAACATGGATAGCCTCACAGCTTTATCAAAAAATGACTGAGCAGAAACATGACAACGGATTGGTTAATGGAATAAATATATAACCATTGATCTAAGTTCTGGATGAAACCAAGGGAAAAATCCAGAGACTTGATTGTAGCCTTCTGATGGACCATCAGCATCTTTTATTTGCCCCCCAAATATTCCAGTGGACTCAGACAAATTAAATTTTAATCTATCTTGATGCATTATCTCCATCTCAATTATCATTCAGCCACCTCATTTGCATAAGTCAGAGATTGTAATGACTTACTCAGCTAAGCATACCCATGCAGTTAATTACTTTTGGGCTGGTGTTTTTTTCTTTTCCAAATGAAATACTAAAATTATTTCCCAGCAGAGAAAGCAACCTGTTCACCCATGACAGTGCGGGATGCTAGAAGCGGGCGTTATGTGTGTGTTTTAAACAACTAATAGGAAATTAATTTTTTCAGCTCATTGAACCATGCCCCCATGCCACGCAGAGGGAAAGGCTGCTTAAAGGTGGCCTCGTTGCTTTCTACCTCACTTTTCTGTTTCTGTTATTCAGAAATTGTCTTTGTGTGACTTTGCCTCAAGAGACAAAGAGTTGGGGTTTCTATCCCAATTTGCAGAGGAGAAAGACATCCCAGATTCAGTGACATTGGCTCTCAATGTGCAATGTCTTAAACAGTTCTTCATCAGGAATCTGATCATTTTGATAATTGGTCAAAAGGTTTGTTGATGGAAAAAATCTTCATCAGGGTCCAGTCCAAGCTGGGAATAAATAGCATGGTGACTGCTTTACAAAGAAAGTTGCAGTTTATTGAAGAGGAGAGCCAGACAGAAAGATGGCTCTGGAAGAAAAGAGAGAGAGAGCACATGTAGGGAGCGGGTTTTTATACCCTCTGGAGCCTTTTGTTTGGAGTAGTTTCCTGTTCCTGTTTGAGGCTTTGTATTTCCTGTGTCATGTACTTTGACCTGAGTATGTCTCTTTGACATCTGTGGGTTAATCCTATTATGTCCTGTCGTAGAGTTTGGGTGGGGTATGTAGATTTTAGGTGTCTTTGCCTTCCTAAGCTTCTAGCTGGAGGTTGCTTCTCTCTTAGTTTCCAACCATTGTTTATCATCCTTCCCTCTGATGCTCTGGTGAACAACCTGACCCCCTCTTCCTTGTGGCACCCTTCAAATACTGGAACACTGCTATCATGTCTCCTGTAATGTATTGGCCACAACTGTTTTAAATCACTTGCTTAATGTCTGACTTACATTGCTGTATTGGTTAACAGTTGCTGAAAGCCAGACTGGCTGTCTCCAAGCTGATAATTAGGTTTGGGGCAGGAAACTGTTACTTTATACAGGGGTAGGCAACCTTGGCTCTTTTATGACTCGTGGACTTCAACTCCCAGAATTCCTGAGCCAGCCATGCTGAGGGGAAAGGGAGAGGTTTCCAAGCTGAGCCATGCTGGCTCAGGAATTCTGGGAGTTGAGTCATAAAAGAGCCAAGGTTGCCTACCCCTGGCCTAAGTCCTCCTGCTCTAAGCGGTGAGCCTCCTAGACCAGGGGTAGGCAACCTTGGCTCTTTTATGACTCATGGACTTCAACTCCCAGAATTCCTGAGCCAGCCTGGCTCAGCTTGGAAACCTCTCCTTTTCCCCTCAGCATGGCTGGCTCAGGAATTCTGGGAGTTGAAGTCCACGAGTCATAAAAGAGCCAAGGTTGCCTACCCCTGGTTTAAACCTATTGGTTGCCACCTAGAGGCTAACTGTATAAATAGCTGTGCAGCAGCCTTTAGGGCTGCTTCTGTTCCGAGTTAATAAACTTGTTTGCTGTTTGAACACTCTGCCTTGTTCAATGCCTAAAGAACTGAAAATATAACATCTCCCCTATTTCTTCTTTTCTGTAGACTAGCCAAACACAAGTTCTGAAGTTGTTCTTCCTGTGTTTTGGTCTCCAGGCCTTTGATCATCTTAGTTGCTCTTGGACAACTCCCGATGGCTGACTCACCCCAGATGACTTGTCCTGGCCACCTTGACATGGCTGGCTCACCTCAGTCGACTCACCCTGGCCAACTCATCACAGGACAACTCACCATGGGACAATGCAATGTGGGATAACTCAAGAGAGGGACAAGTAAAATCTCAGCTCACCCCAACCTCATGTTCTCTATCATGAGAACGTACAAACAGACAAATGGACAAGGTCCACTGAAATTCACTTGTCCCTCTCTTGAGTTATTCCGCGTTGAATTGTCCTGTGGTGAGTTGTCCCATAGATAGTCAACCATGGCAAGACAGCTGGGATGAGTTGTCCTAGACCAGGAATAGGCATCCTTGGCTCTTTTATGACTCGTGGATTTCAACTCCCAGAATTCCTGAGCCAGCCATGCTGAGGGGAAAGGGAGAGGTTTCCAAGCTGAGCCATCCTGGCTCAGGAATTCTGGGAGTTGAAGTCCACGAATCATGAAGGGGTCATAGTTTCCCCATGCTGGCTAAGGAATTCTGGGAGTTGAAGTCCACAAGTCATGAAGAGGCCAAAGTTTCCCTCATGCTGGCTCAGGAATTCTGGGAGTTGAAGTCCACAAGTCATGAAGGGGCCAAAGTTTCCCTCATGCTGGCTCAGGAATTCTGGGAGTTGAAGTCCACAAGTCATGAAGGGGCCAAAGTTTCCCTCATGCTGGCTCAGGAATTCTGGGAGTTGAAGTCCACAAGTCATGCAGGGGCCAAAGTTTCCCTCATGCTGGCTCAGGAATTCTGGGAGTTGAAGTCCACGAGTCATAAAAGAACCAAGGTTGCCTACCCCTATCCTAGACCTCTGTAGTCTCCTAAACATTCTCCAGGGAATCCTTTGGTCCTTTCTTTCCTTCTGCAGCATGTTCTCATGAACATACAAAATGGGTGCCATACACAGTAGTGGCCAAAACTGTGGAAATCTTTTCGGAAAAGTGTACAGTAGAAATGCCATCTTTGGGTTAAGTTTCCACCCATTTTTCTTCTAATTTCTTGATAACTGTAGCCTTGTTCACTTAATAATATTATTTTACATTGCTTTCTGGGTGACCAGTCAACTCTTTGCACCATTACTTTAATTTTATTACGTTGTACAAGCTCACTCAATGAAAGAACACAAAAAACCCCAAACAACTTGATAGCGACCACATAACACACACTGACAAATGTCCTCCTCTCAGCTTTAATACATGACATCCATAACTGAATCCTATTGTGATCTGATTGGCTCATGGCCAAAACAAGATGACACCCGATTGGCTCTCTAAACACTCACGCTCATTGGCTACAATCAGATGAAGGAAAGCTACCTGAGATCAACCTAAGCAAGTTGTGCTTCCTTTTTCTGGTTATTTGGCTATAACTTTTCATAGAATGCAGTACAGATAATTCAACAAACTTATGTTGCATTACATTCTTGATTAAATTATCTTTCCATTGATATATAATTTTATGGTACTACTCCCCCCCAAAAAAGTGGTGTTATTAGCCATCAAACCTCAAAAATACACTTTTCCCAAAAGGTTTCCACCATTTTGGCCACTACTGTACATACCACAGAGCACATATTGAACATAATTTATTTATTTATTTTTATTTATTTATGAGACTTATATACCGCTTTAAGTGCAAGCACTCTCTAAGCGGTGTACACCAGTAAGCAATGTATATATATTTATGTTTACATTGCCCCCAACAATCTGGGTCCTCATTTTACCTACCCCAGAAGGATGGAAGGCTGAGTAAACCCTGAGCCGGTGAGATTTGAACCGCTGACCTGCTGAACACAGTCAGCTAAAGTGGCCTGCAGTACTGCACTCTAACTGCTGCGCCACCTCGCCACTTCCTACTTTTTGGTCATTGTTCATGTCAGAAACCTCAATCTTCATGAGAAATTTCTCCTTCTGGAAAATAACCAATCACCTGACATGACAGTGATCCCAAGAACATTTTTCAAATGCTGCCCTCCTGTGTTTTCAGTATTGTGAGATATGTCTACCCCTTACCTTGCAACATATAAATGGCACACAGATTCCACAATTTTGGCCACTACTGTAACACAGGCAGCCACGTTCTCTTGAATTTTCCTGGAAAGAATTCAAGTGAGAAATAGAAGCGTGCCTCTCATCCCATCCCTGGATGCCAAGCACAGCTTTTAGATTGGGGTCCCCAACCTCCAGTCCATGGAGTAGCACTGGTCCTCAGCTTGTTAGGAACCAGTCTATGCAGTTGGGGGGATGAGCGGTGGATGAGTAAGCAAAGCTTCATATGCACAAGCGCGGGATCCAGGTTGCGTGCAAAATATCCACCACCACCCATCCGTGGAAAAATTGTTTTCCACGAAACTGGTCCTGGTGCCAAAAAAGTGGGGAACCATCATCTTACATCATCCACAGAAGTCCTCAGCGATCCAAGAATCCTCATTTGGAAACCAAAGCGAGGGATTGTGAAGATCCCAGAAAAATGGCTTCTCCAGTTCACACATCCTCAACTGACACATCCAGAGTCCAAAACACTGACCGGTCTCCTGTGTGTTTTGATTGTGAGCGTAAATGAAAACATTTGCTTTCCTCCTGGGTGGATCTAAAGACCTTGTTCTCTTTTCTTCCCTTATCGTTTGCTTCTTCCAGTACAGAAGCGATGTGCTCTCGATTGTGTGTAATGATAATGTGTGGGTGTTGATGTTTCTTCGGCAGGAGCTCAGGAAATTAATTAACATGGTGCTCGCTAAATGGAAATATGACGGTTTGCTCTGGCTTTCATTTTCATTTCGGCTGGCGCCTTTTATCATCCATTGTTTTTCATCTCATGATTATTCTTGTCACTTCCCAGGATGATTCTTGCATGCCGATTAGACGTTGGAAGCAACATCATTGGGTGTTACCAACTGAGAGAGAGAGAGGAGATGTATGAAAGATTGTTTTATCATCAACTTTACCTAGAATTCTGGAGAATTCCTTCCTTCCTTCCTTCCTTCACCATCACCAGGGGGTTCAAGAAGAGAGTGGACAACCATTTGTCTGAAATGGTAGAGGGTCTCCTGCTTGACCAGGGGTTGGACTAGAAGACCTCCAACTCTGTTCTGTTATTCTGCTATTCTTCTTTTCCTTCCTTCCTTCCCTCCCTCCTTCCTTCCTTCCTTTCTTCTTCTCTTCTTCCTCCCTCCCTCCCTTCCAACTTCCCTCCCTCTCTTTCTCTCATTTCTCTCATTTCCTTCTTTCTTTCCTTCCTCTCCCTTCCTCCCTCCTTCCTTTCTTTCTCCCTCCCTCCTTTCTTTCTTCCTTCCTTCCCTTCCTCCCTCCCTCCTTCCTTCCCTCACTCCCTCCTTACTTCCTCCCTCCCTTCTTCCTTCCTTCCTTCCTCCCTCCCTCCTTCCTTTCTTTCTTCTCCTTCTCTCCTTCCTCCCTCCCTTCCAACTTCCCTCCCTCTCTTTCTCTCATTTCTCTGATTTCCTTCTTTTCCTTTCTTTCTTTCTTTCTTTCCTCTCTCCCTCCCCTCCCTCCCTCCTTCCTTCCTTCCTTTCTCCCTCCCTCCCTTCCTTCCTTCCTTCCTTCCTTCCTTTCTTCTCCTTCTCTCCTTCCTTCCTCCCGCTCCCTTCCAACTTCCCTCCCTCTCTTTCTCTCATTTCTCTCATTTCCTTCTTTCCCTTTCTTTCTTTCTTTCTTTCTTTCTTTCTTTCCTTCCTTCCTTCCTTCCTTTCTCCCTCCCTCCCCTCCCTCCCTCCCTCCCTTCCTTCCTTCCTTCCTTCACTATCACCGGGAGTATTCAAGAAGAGACTGGACAACCATTTGTCTGAAATGGTAGAGGGTCTCCTGAGCAGGGGCTAGACTGGAAGACCTCCAAGGTCCCTTCCAATTCTGTTATTCTATGATAATGTAAGGTTCTCCTGCTTGAGCAGGGGGTTGGACTAGAGGACCTCCCAGGTCCCTTCCCACTCTTGTTATTCCGTATCTTTTTTTTTAATGGTTGTGAGCTGCCTAGAGTAGCTCCACGGTGAGATATACGCAGCAAATAAATCTAACGATAATCATGTCCTACCAGATCTGCCTGTCTCATCCTGGTGATTGGTGGCGTTTTCACAAAGAATACACACATTAAAGAATGTACACCTCAAAGTCATATTCTCCAACCGCTTGATGCCGGGAGGGTGGGACTAAGAGGGAATCAATAGGCTCTTGAAACAGTAATTGTGAAAAATGTATTTGCCTTTAATCATCAGGCCATAAATCTGGAGGATGAACCAGGAAGGGAGAGAACGGGGAAGCTGGAGAAGACAAAAATCCATTTCCTTGTCTCTAGTCACAGGTGTGGCCAATGCTGCAATGTAATTTCTGCCTCCTAAATTAATGTTCTTATGGCTTGGCAAAAAAGGCGGGAGAGACCAGACGGGGGAGGGAAAGTCAAAATAGGTCCCTCCCCTCCCTGAAAAAAATAAATAAAACAGCTTTCCTCTTCAGTAGGACAAGTAGAAGCTGGAGGAGTCTGAGAACCTCTGATGTTTAAGCTCTAAAGAAGGGAGAGATACAAGGGGCAACAGAATAATAGAGTTGGAAGGGACCTTGGAGGTCTTCTAGTCCAGGGCTTTTCAACCAGTGGTACAGGAACTGTTATAGGAACCGTCTGCTTCCTCTCCATGC
Organism: Crotalus helleri; assembly: GCA_024509115.1. NCBI lineage: Eukaryota > Metazoa > Chordata > Lepidosauria > Squamata > Viperidae > Crotalus > Crotalus helleri. Next base: position 1,198,860 of record JAKSXO010000092.1, read on the forward strand.
CTGTTGCAGCATCCTTGGAAGGGATTCAGGCTTTCACGGTCTTCAGTGGAATCATAGAGGTTTTGTTTCTCCATCTAACCCAGGGCTTTTCAACCAGTGGTACGGATACCACCTGTGGTACATTGGCACCTGGCAGGTGGTACGCGACCATCCTAGAAAAGTGGTAGCAGGGGAGGGGAATGACCTGAACCAGGGGCAGCACCGCACAAGCCTGAGCGAGAGATGGCTAGAGCTCAGTGGAAGTGCCAGGATCATTGCTGCTTTCCAGCTGATTGGTACTTCTTCGGGGCTGTCAGGGCTCAGTGGAAGTGCCAGGATCAGCGCCAGGCTCCAGCTGGAGCTCGGCGCTGATCCTGGCACTTCTGCTGAGCCCGGAAGAAGCGCCGATCAGCTGGAATGTTGCAGCATCTCCAGGGTCTTGTGATTTACATTCAGATGCTTGGCCACTGATTCATATTTATGACTTTCACAGTGTCCCAGGGTCATGTGAAGTGACCAAAACCTGCTGCAACCACCCAGCAGACGGGGGAATAAAAACCAAACACCCCCCCACCCCACCCCCACTGCCAATCCTCAACAGAAATGCTCACAACAATGAAAACCTAGGACAGGAGGAAGAGCGCTGCCGCGTGGGCAGGCAGGTGTCTTGCTCGGCTGTGGCTTGGGGGGCACTTTTTTCAGGGCCATTGTAACTTCGAACAGTCACTAAGCGAACTTTTGTAAGTCGAGGACTACTTGTACTTCATCACTTTTTTTCTTTTCTTTTTTTCTTTTTTGGTCATCAAGTTTTTGACACCTTGCTAGGCAACTGATGGTACTCGGATGTTGCCATGTCCTAAAAGTGGCACAATGGGTAAAAAGGCTGAAAAGCCATGTTCTAGTGCAACCCTCTGCTCAAGCAGGACACCCTATACCATTTCAGACAAATGGCTGTCCAGTCTCTTCTTGAAAACCTCCAGTGATGGAGCACCCACAACTTCTGGTGGCCAGCTGTTCCACTGGTTAATTGTCCTCCCTGTTAGGAAGTTTCTCCTTAGTTCCAGGTTGCTTCTCTCCTTGATCAGTTTCCAACCATTGTTTCTTGTCCTGCCCTATGATGCTTTGGAGAATAGCTTGACCCCTTTTTCTGTGTCAGATACTGGAAGACCTTTAAGACCTGTGGGCTAACAGTTATTTAAGTCCAGAGGTCTTTAAGAGCTGTGGACTTCAACTCCCAGAATTCCCCAGCCAGCCATAGATACCTATGTGGACCTCTTCTGCACTTAAGAAATTAGAAGGAGAAGTCATAACTATATGTAATGTTTTGCTTATTTTTTTTTCTATTTCTTTTCGCCCATAACATGTCAGCAGCTAGCCACATTACAAGACTTATTTTATTTATTTGTTAAATTTATTTTCCCTCTATCTTGCCATGGGGTGGCTTCCAACAACAACAAAAGGAGAAACTAAAAAAATATAAAGATAACAGTATCAAAGTAATGGGACAATAGAGTTAAAAAATTAAAATGCCCTGTATTAATAGAGGAGAATATTTGTGGCTGAGGGTTGATTTATTTGATCCGTGGTGCTCTCTGAGCTTGGCTGCTCCCTTTCAGACATTTCATTACCCAACCAGTAACATCATCATTGCCAAAAGGGAGTTGGGGATGGAGAGGGGGGCAGGAAGAGGAGGAGGAGGAGGAGGAAGAAGAAGAAGAAGAAGAAGAAGAAGAAGAAGAAGAAGAAGAAGAAGAAGAAGAAGAAGAAGAAGAAGAAGAAGAAGAAAGAAGAAGAAAGAAGGAGGAGGAGGAGGGGGGGGAGGAGGAGGAGGAGGAGGAAGAAGAAGAAGAAGAAGAAGAAGAAGAAGAAGAAGAAGAAGAAGAAGAAGAAGAAGAAGAAGAAGAAGAAGAAGAAGAAGAAGAAAAGAAGGAGGAGGAGGAGGAGGGGGAGGAGGAGGAGAAGAAGAAGAAGAAGAAGAAGAAGAAGAAGAAGAAGAAGAAGAAGAAGAAGAAGAAGAAGAAGAAGAAGAAGAAGAAGAAAAGAAGGAGGAGGAGGAGGGGGGGAGGAGGAGGAGGAGGAGGAGAAGAAGAAGAAGAAGAAGGAGGAGGAGGAGGAGGAGGAGGAGGAGGAGGAGGAGGAGAATGATGATGACGATGACCTGTGAAATCTTTGATGCTCTCTGAGCTTGGCTGTTTTCTTGCAGACATTTCATTACCAGACTAGATAACATCATCAGTGCTAGAAGGGAGTCCGGTATGGAGAGAGGAGGAGGAGGAGGAGGAGGGAGGAGGAGGAGGAGGAGGAGGAGGAGGAGGAGGAGGAGGAGGAGGAGGAGGGTTGTGGGTTCTTTGGTGCTCTTTGAGCTTGATGGTTTTCTTGCAGACATTTCATTACCAGACTAGATAACATCATCAGTGCTAGAAGGAAGATGGGGTTTGTTCACTTCAGTTAATGATATAATGGGCAAGGTGATAGCCACAAATCTGAAGCCTGACAAGTTAGACATGCTAAAACTTGGTAGTTCCCAGCTCCAAGGAGAGAAGCAACCTGGAATTAAGCAGAAACTTTCTGACAGTGAGAACAATTAACCAGTGGAACATCTTGCCTCCAGAAGTTGTGGGTGCTCCATCACTGGAGATTTTCAAGAAGAGACTAGACAGCCACTTGTCTGAAATTGTACAGGATCTCCTGCTTGAGCAGGGGGCTGGACTACAAGATCTCCAAGGTCCCTTCCAGCTCTGCTCTGATTGAGGGAAGGCAGATGGGTAGAGATGGGGACATTTTATTCAAAGCTATGAGCATCAGCTGTTCAGCTCCGAGACGACGATCAACGATTGATTCAAGGAGGGAACATCTTGGAAATAACTGTTCCCAGAAAATCTCAACAATTAACTTTTTTATATATATAAATGACCCTCATTCAATCTTTGTGTCTTTGTTGTTCGGGGGAGCTATTTTTTGGGCACGAAGCCTGATATGAAACGAGTGCTGTTTATCGACATTTATAGTTCCTCCGAGCCCTCGGGCTATGGATTTCTAAGATTATGAATAAACTGTCAATTCCCCTCTGCTAGCCTAACTCTTTTGAAGACAATAGGCTTCTTTCTCCCCTTGCGTTCCATCTTATTAAGTCCCTCCATCTTCTCTGGGGAATTTGTGTGCGGTTGTTATTGATGGCCCCTTTCTCTCCACCCCAGGCCCCTGCATTTACCATGTGTCTGTTAGCTCCACAATCTCTCTAAATCATGTTTAATTATTCTTTGCTCTCCTTTTATTTCTTCACAAGGAAAGCGGAGTTAATAATAATAATAATAATAATAATAATAATAATAATAATAATAATAATAATAATAATAATAATAACAGTTAGATGTTTCAACCAAAACCCATGCAGTTCATCTTCACTTGGTGCTGACCAATTTTTGATTTCTTTGCTCTTTTTTCTACCATTTTTGTTGTTATTACTAGTTCTTTCATTTCAACTTCTGTTTTATTTGCATCCACCTCTTTTAACCAAGCCGCATCCTTGTTGTATTTCTTTGGGTTATCCCATATCTGCTTCCAGAACTGCACTGTTTCTTCCTTGTCAGGTACTGACTGATTCCTTGCAGTTTCTCCATTGATGGATTGGTAGAAATGTTCTGATTGGATTGAAATTGGAGGTTCTGCCTATAGTTTGCAATTCGAGCTTCATATCTACTGATTTTCCTGGCTATAGCTGTTATTTGTTGCTTTATTATTTCCAGTGCTTCCTTGGTCTTCCTTGTTTCTAAGTGGTATTTCTTGATTAGGTATTCTTTGGTCTTCTTGTTCTTCAGCTTCTTTTCTTTCATCTGTTCTAGCTTGCTTGCATGTGATCTTAACTTGCTGATCTTATTTTCTAGTCTAACCTTCCATTTTTCTGGTACACTGTTTGTTTGTTTTTCTTTTTTGTTGATTTTGCATCCCAGGTATTCTGTTATAACTGCAGCTATGCTGTACATTAGTTGGTTTGTTTCTTGCAGTGAATTGGTACTTATACTTGATATTGCAGTATTTGCATCTTTTAATGCTTGTGCTAGCTGTTTCTTTGGAACAAGCTTCAATGCAGGTAGCCTTATTCTGTTGTTTTTGTGCTGTTCTAGATGCTCAGTTATTCTTTGTTTCAATTCTTTTATTTCTTTAGTTAGAGGGTTTTGTTCTTCCTGAGGAAGAGGTGCCTGGTTTCCAAATGAGAACAGTTGCATATCTCTGCTGGATTCCTTCACTGCCAACTCCCCCTGGTTTGCCTCTACATTCTGAATTACTTCTGGTAAGGCTTTGATTTCTTTGCCCTGGGTAAACCTTTGCAGTTCGTCCAATTCTGTTTCTGTGAATACTTTATTTCGTGTTATAAATCGGCGTTGATCTGCTAGTCTCTGTTCTGTTATTTCTGATTCTGGATGTTGTTCTTTCCAGAACTGGTGCATTCGTTTTAGATATCCTCTTCTTGTTGGACTTGATCTGTAGTAACAGATCATTATTTCTTTGTTTTTCCATCACTGTGTATCTGCGACGGGTAAACACCTTTTCTTCCAGTAGTTCTGCAGCTGCTGGCCCTGGTTGCTCAGCCAACAGTCCTGAGTCCTGTAACCCATTTTTCACCAGATATCCAGGAACTCCAATATCTAGTGCGGACCTTGTTAACCCGGGCGACGTCCGAGCCGGTATGGCATTCTGCAATTTACGTCTCACCATATTTTTTATGGGAGAGACACTCTTTGTCTGACTCCTCTGATGAGACCTGTCCAGTATGGTTGAACCTCTGGCATAGCTCTCATCTTCCTCAGAGTACACAAGCCCCACAACCACGTCAAGGTAGTGCCTCACTGGGGCATAATAATAATAATAATAATAATAATAATAATAATAATAATAATAATAGAGAAAGTCATAGAAAATGATAAAATTAAATTGCTCTGGGACTTCAGAATTCAAACAGACAAGCACCTGCAACATAACACCCCAGACTTAACAATTGTCGATAAGAAAGACAAAAAAGTCTGGATAGTGGACGTGGCAGTGCCTGGAGACAGCAGAATAGAAGAGAAAGAACTGGAGAAGATAACAAAATACAAAGACCTACAAATAGAAATAGAAAGACTGTGGCAAAAGCAAGCAAGGGTAGTACCAATAGTCATAGGCGCCTTGGGTGCAATCCCAAAACAACTGGAGCACCACTTGAACACCATTGGCATTGACAAATTTGCTATTAGTCAATTGCAAAAGGGCGGCCTTACTAGGAACTGCTTCCATCCTGCGACGATATCTGTAATACCATCAAACATCCACATCTGCCTATCCCAGGTCCTGGGTAAGGACTCGATAGGCAGACAAAATGCCAAATCCAGTCTGAACATCAGGCTGACTGTGCGATGATCCATAATAATAATAAAGTTGGAAGGGACATTGGATGTCATCGAGTCCAACCCCCTGCTCAGGCAGCAACCCTACAGCATTTCAGACAAATGGCTGTCCAGTCTCTTCTTAAAAACTTCCAGTGTTGGAGCATTCACCGCTTCTGGAGGCAGGTTGTTCCACTGGTTAATTGTTCTAACTGTCAGGAAGTTTCTCCTTAGTCCTAGGTTGCTTCTCTCCTTGATCAGTTTCTATGCATTGCTTCTTGTCCTGCCTTCAGGCACTTTGGAGAAGAGCTTTGACTCCCTCTTCTTTGGGGAAGCCCTGGAGATATTGGAAGACTGCTATCATGTCCCCCCTCGTCCTTCTCTTCATTAAACTAGACATACTCAATTCCAGCAACTGTTCCTTATATGTTTTAGCCTTCAGTCCCCTGATCATCTTTGTTGCTCTTCTCTGGTCTCTTTCTAGAGTCTCAACATCTTTTTTACATCGCGGTGACCAAAACTGGATGCAATATTCTAAGTGTGGCCTTACCAAAGCCTTGTAAAGTGGTATTAACACTTCACGTGATCTTGATTCTATCCCTCGGTTAATGCAGCCTAGCACTGGGTTGGCCTTTTTGGCAGCTGCAGCACACGGCTGGCTCATATTTAAGGGATCATCCACTAGGACTCTGAGATCCTTCTGACAGTTATTACTATTGAGCAAGGTACCCCCCTATACCAGTGTTTCCCAAACTTGACAATTTTAAGGCATGTGGACTTCAACTCCCAGAATTCCACAGCCAACGTTGCTGGCTGTGGAATTCTGGGAGTTGAAGTCCTCATGCCTTAAAATTGTCAAGTTTGGGAAACACTGCCCTATACTATACCTGTACATTTGGTTTTTCTTGCCTAAATGTAGAACCTTACTTTTTTCACCACTGAATTTCATTTTATTAGATAGCACCTTTCTTGATCTGACATTGGTTCGTTCCTTAAATTTCTATCCCACCTTTATGTTTGTTCATGATTCAAAACAGCATGCTGAATGCTACTTCTTCCTATCTTCTCCATAACAACACTAAAACATAGAATAATAAAGTTGGAAGGGATCGTGGAGGTCCTATGACTGTCACTAAGCGTTCTATCTTATGACTGATGAGGAATGTATTTTTATGATGACTGTGATCCTGATTTATCAGTTATTGCTTGTATGTACATTGAGAGCTTATGCTCCAGAGACAAATTCTCCATCCAAACCCCTAACATAGTCCATGTAAACAATTTCACTTTGTTATGGGAACTGTCTGCTTCCTCTCCGCACCTGTTGCAGAATCCTTGGAAGGGATTCAGGCTTTCACGGTCCTCGGTGGAATTTTAGAGGTTTTGTTTCTCCATCTAACTCATTCTAAAGCAACACCTCTCCTCCTTACTCTAATGGCAAATTGAAACAAAGAGGCACGTAGCTGCCAACATTTTATTCTTGACAGATACCTAATTGCCTCAATCTTCATCATATAGTTAATGACCCGGCTTAAAGTCACATAACCAGGTAGATTTCAGCACTTATAAGTAGTGGCGAAAATTGTGGAAACCTTTTTTTGAAAAGTGTACAGTAGAAATGCCACTTTTGGTTAAGTTTCCACCACCCATTTTTCTTCTCATTTCTTTATAACTGTAGCCTTGTTCACTTAATAAATACTATTTTACATTGCTTTCTGGGCAACCAGTCAACTCTTTGCACCATGACTTTAATTTTATTAGGTTTTAGAAGCTCACTCAATGAAAGAACACAAAAAAAACCCCAACCAACTTGAAAGCAATCCCATAACACACTGACCAATGTCCTCCTCTCCGCTTCAATACATGACATCAATACTGAATCCTGCTGTGATCTGATTGGCTCATGACCAAAACAAGATGACACCCGATTGGCTCTCTAAACACTCACGCTCATTGGCTACAATCAGATGAAGGAAAGCTACCTGATATTAACCTAAGCAAGTTGTGCTTCCTTTTTCTGGTTATTTGCTATACCTTTTCATAGAATACAGTACAGATAATTGAACAACTTTGTTGCATTACATTCTTGATTAAATTAGCTTTCCATTGATATATAATTTTATGGTACTGCTCCAAAGTAGTGGTGTTATTAGCCATCAAACCTCAAAAATACACTTTTCCACCATTTGGCCACTACTGTACATACCACAGAGCACATATTGAGCATAATTCCTACTTTTTGGTCATTATTCCTGTCAGACACCTCAATCTTCATGAGAAATTTCTCCTCCTGGAAAATAACCAATCACCTGACATGACAGCGATGTCAAGGACATTTTTCAAATGCTGCCTCCTGTGTTTTCTGTATTGTGAGATAGGTTTATCCCTTACGTTGCAACAGTATAAATGGCGCACAGGGCTGCCTTTGAAAAGCACGTTCACATCAGATGGAACAAATAGGATTTCCCAGAGGTAGAATAACAGAATAACAGAGATGGAAGGGACTTTGGAGGTCTTCTAGTCAACCCCCTGCTCAGATAGGAAAGCCTACACCATTTCAGACAAATGCTTGTCCCATCTCTTCATGAAAACTTCGCATGTTGGAGCATCCATAACTTCTGGAGGCAAGTCGTTTCATGAATTAATTGTTCTAACTGTCAGGAAATTCCTCCTTAGTGCTAGGTTGCTTCTCTTCTTGATCAGTTTCCATCGATCCGATGCTTCTTGTCCTGCTTTCAGGCGCTTTGGAGAAGAGCTTGACTCCCTCTTCTTTGGGGCAGCCCCTGAGAGATTGGAAGACTGCTATCATGTCCCCCTCGTCCTTCTCTTCATTAAACTAGACATCCCCAATTCCAGCAACTGTTAACTTGAGGGACAAAATGTTCTATCTGGAGACACACACACACACATACACACACATACACCTAGGACCTACCCTTCCCCAACAAGTTGTTATCTTTTTCTTGTCATCTCAACAAGACATCCATTGATCGGCCCGGGCACTGGGTTTCCTTTTGTAAAAGAAATTGCTGTCGTAAAAAGAAATGACCTGCAGACTTGATTTCTTTTCTTCTTTTTTAATAGCCTAGTTTATTTTCAACGCTCTTCCTTTACAAATGCAATCATTGATTATTTGGCTTTTTAAGACATGCTGCTTTTTTTGAAAAAGGGGGTGGGGGTGGGGGAAGCAGATCGACACTCTCCTTTGTCTCATCGCAGCAAGGAAACACGAAAGATCGTTCAGCATCACTTTGCTGGTCATAGAAGGGACCTTAGAGGTCTTCCAGTCCACCCCACTCCCCCCAGCCTGCAGAAGGGCTCATTTGGTTATTAAGAAAAATGTATATGACCACCCAAATCATGAGGACGCCAGGCCACTTACAGAAATAAAATCCCTAATACAAAACCAAAACAACAACAACAACAAAAAAACACCTCACGTCCCCGGTGATAGTTATCAAGCCAACCACTTGGCGGACTCCAGAACAAATGTGGTTTGTTTGGGTGCACATGTGCGCGCACGTGTGTGTTAAGCTTATCAAAATATAAAACACAAGTTGGACAATCATTTGTCTGAAATAGGTTTCCTGCCTGAGCAGGGAATTGGACTAAGACCTCCAAGGTCCCTTCCAGCTCTATTCTATTCTATTCTATTCTATTCTGTTCTGTTCTCTTCTGTTCTGTTCTCTTCTGTTCTGTTCTATTCCTTATTCTATCCCATTCTATTCTATTCTGTTCTATTCTGTTCTGTTCTGTTCTACTCTATTCTACTCTACTACTCTATTCTATTCTGCATTCTATTCTATTCTATTCTATTCTATTCTACTCTACTCTGTTCTACTCTATTCTATTCTATTCTACTCTACTCTACTCTACTATATTCTGCATTCTATTCTATTCTATTCTCTAATCTATTCTATTCTACTATTTTATTCTATTCTGCATTCTATTCTATTCTATTCTATTCTACTCTACTCTACTCTATACTCTATTCTATTCTGCATTCTATTCTATTCTCTACTCTATTCTACTCTACTTTATTCTATTCTGCATTCTATTCTATTTTCTATTCTATTCTGCATTCTATTCTATTCTATTTTCTATTCCATTATATTCTATTCTATTCTATCTTCTATTTCATATACTAATCTAGTCTAGTCTAGTCCATATCAAGGAAGGGAGAGAGCTAAGCGAGAATCTAACTCAGCCCAACCTCTGCCACAGGCATACCCAGAGCATAATTCTCTATAATAGGAGTGCTATTGAGTGCGAAAAATTTTTTTATTGTGAGCATTTGTAATTTAAATTAAATCTGAAAAGGAGATGGGAAGGAGCCCATTTACAAGAGTGGCCCCATTTATTTTAAGCTTGTTATGTTTTTGGGTGAAACCAATACGTTTTAAACCTTGAAATTTTTCAGAGCCTCGTGTAAAATTAGAGGAGCTTGGCATTTAAGAACTGATGGAATCCTGTTATTATTAACAATTGAAAAATCTATCAGCATTGGTAATAACAAGAACAAGAACAACAACAACAACAACAACAACAACAACAACAACAATAATAATAATAATAATAATAATAATAATAATAATAATAATGGATCTTGGAGGTTAGAACAGAGTAGAGTAGAGTAGAGTAGAATATAGCTGGAAGGGATCTTGGAGGTCATCTAGTCCAACCCCCTGCTCAGGCAGGAAACCCTATACCATTTCAGACAAATGGCTGTCCAATTCACCTCCGATGCCTCTCTAGGGACCACAGTCCATTTTTTTTTGCCATAAATGATAAAATCTCACTGGATCCAACACAGAGTTACAAACCAGTTATTTTAGAGTTTCTCTACATCTACAGTACATCTGGTTTTTGCTAATTCTTTTGGGGGAGTTAAAAATATCTCACTACACTCCCATTTTAGATAAAAAGAAACAAAATAAATTGATAGCTTCCTAACTTTCTAGAAGGCATGTGATCTATTTCTCTGACAATTCATGTTTCCAGGACAGATTGGAAATACAAGCATTCCTTTGATCACTTTTTCAAAAAGTAATAGTAGTAGTAGTAGTAGTAGTAGTAGTAGTAGTAGTAGAAGAAGAAGAAGAAGAAGAAGAAGAAGAAGAAGAAGAAGAAGAAGAAGAAGAAGAAGAAGAAGAAGAAGAAGAAGAAGAAGAAGAAGAAGAAGAAGAAGAAGAAGAAGAAGAAGAAGAAGAGAAGAAGAAGAAAAAGATTCTATTTTACCTATTTTATCTATTTATCTGGTATAAGGTCTCCTGTCTTGGGCAGAGAGTTGGACTAGAACACTTCCAATGTCCCTTCCAGCTTCTATTCTATTCTATTCTATTCTATTCTACTCTACTCTACTCTACTCTACTCTACTCTACTCTACTCTACTCTACTCTACTCTATTCTACTCCAGTCCATATTTTCTTTTCTATTCTATTCCATATTTTCTATTCTGTTCTATTCTGATCTGATCTGATCTGATCTGATCTGTTCTGTTATGCTCTGCTCTGCTCTGCTCTGTTCAGTCATGTCCTGTCATGTCCTGTTCTATTTGTTCCGGTCCTGTCGTATCATGTCATGTCATGTCATGTCCTATTCCAGTCCAGTCCAGTCCAGTCCAGTCCAGTTCAGTCTAGTCCAGTCCAGTCCATATTTTCTATTCTATTCTATTCTATTCTATTCTATTCTATTCTATTCTATTCTGGTCCACTCCATATTTTCTATTCTATTCTATTCTGTTCTGTTCTGTTCTATTCTATTTTATAGTTTCTATTCTATTCTATTCTATTCCATTCCATTCTATATTTTCTATTCTATTCTATTCTATTCTATTCTATTCTATTCTATTCTATTCTATTCTATTCCATTCTACTCTACTCTACTCTACTCTACTCTACTCTACATATTCCATCCCATCCCATCCCATTCTGTTCTACTCTACTCTACTCTACTCTACTCTATACTCTACTCTACTCTATTCCGTATTCCATCACATTCTACTCTACTCTAGTCAACATTCCATTCCATCCCATTCTGTCCTGTTCGGTACTAGAATAAGGGGAAAATAGGCACAAACCTTGCTGCTGCTTGTATTGTGCATGTTATTGTGCTATTTAGACGGGTGACAATTATCATAAGATTCTTACCGACTGGGGGGAATGCTTGGTTTTAGTGGTCTCTGAAATATTACAAAGATTTGCAATTTAGGCCCTTAGCAAGAGCTTTGAATTCCTTCCCCTGCCTTCCCCTTTGCTGAACCTGTCAAAGGGCAGAATTATAATGATTGTAACCTGCCTTTGAGTCCTGTTTGCTTCCCTCTCCTCCTCCTCCAAGGCAGCACTTCATTGTTGCTGGAATTAATCTTCACTCTCCCCTAATTCATCCTGAATAATTTAATGGCCTTGAAAGAAGCATTTGTTTCCTTGGGGGGGGGGGTGGCAGGCTTCTAACTGAACTCACTTTTCCCGTGGGGAGGGCATTCTCTCTCTTCATCATTCTTTAGGCTAAAAGAAGAAGGGGAAGCGGGTATTTTATTCTTTAGCAGACTCCTAAATTCCACTAATAATAATAATAATAATATTACATTTGCCTGTAAGCAAAAACTGGTGGGATCATAAAATAGAGAAAGTCATAGAAAATGATAAAATTAAACTGCTCTGGGACTTCAGAATTCAAACAGACAAGCACCTGCAACATAACACCCCAGACTTAACAATTGTCGATAAGAAAGACAAAAAAGGCTGGATAGTGGACGTGGCAGTGCCTGGAGATAGCAGAATAGAAGAGAAAGAACTGGAGAAGATAACAAAATACAAAGACCTACAAATAGAAAGACTGTGGCAAAAGCAAGCAAGGGTAGTACCAATAGTCATAGGCTCCTTGGGTGCAATCCCAAAACAACTGGAGCACTACTTGAACACCATTGGCATTGACAAATTCGCTATTAGTCAATTGCAAAAGGCGGCCTTATTAGGAACTGCTTCCATCCTGCGACGATACCTGTAATACCATCAAACATCCACATCTGCCTATCCCAGGTCCTGGGTAAGGACTCGATAGGTAGACAAAATGCCAAATCCAGTCTGAACATCTGGCTGACTGTGCGATGATCCATAATAATAATAATAATAATAATGTTGGAAGGGACCTTGGAGGTCATCTAGTCCAACCCCCTGATCAGGCAGGAAACCCTATACCATTTCAGACAAATGGCCATCCAGTCTCTTCTTAAAAACTTCCAGTGTTGGAGCATTCACTGCTTCTGGAGGCAGGTTGTTCCACTGGTTAATTGTTCTCACTGTCAGGAAGTTTCTCCTTAGTTCCAGGTTGCTTCTCTCCTTGATTAGTTTCCACCCATTGCTTCTTGTCCTGCCTTCAGGTGCTTTGGAGAATAGCTTGACTCCCTCTTCTTTATGGCAGCCCCTGTACCATTCCAGACAAATTCAGGCTGAAGAAGACCAAGAAAGTCCAGTTACTTTTTGAAAAATCACCTTTGGGACTATCTCTTTAGATATTTATTTATTTCTTCAAAGTGCATTCGCTGTCCCTGAACAGATGGATGCCTGTCCAGGAGCAATCAAGGGACTGAAAGAGGTAAAAGCAAAATTATGGAGTTCCGAGTCTAATGCAATTGATTGGCTATGTGCCGTCAATGCTTACCAATCATGTGTCCCAAAAGTGCTTTTTTCCAAAGGCAACTGGACTTCCTTTGTTTTTACTTGAGGGCATTTTGCTTCTCATCCAAGAAACTTCTTGAAGAGCATCTCTAGGCCTTGAAGAAGATCGTCAAGCAAAAACCAAGGAAGTCCAGTTGCCTTTTGAAAAAAAATAGCTTTGGGACAACCATGACCTGGATGACGGACAATCTCCATAGACATTTCCCAATCATGTGGATAGCTTTTCTCCATGACAAAGTGTCCCAAACCTGTTTCCTTCAGGCCTTCTGAGCCATTGTACCCATCACCATTGTGAGTCCGTCCACTTTGCTCCTAGTCATCCTCCTCTTCTCTTTCCTTCTGCCTTACTCAGCATTATGGATTCAAGGGAGATGAGTCTTCACATTTCTTCTTCTTGTTGGGCCATATCCGTTATTGGACATTGGCGATCCTGTTTTTATCAGCAGCTGCACGAAAAAGAAATAGTCTAGGACAGTGGTTCTCAACCTGTGGGTCGGGACCCCATTTGGGGTCGAATGACCATTTCACGGGGGTCGCCAAACAACGCAGTCCGCCATTTTTTTCCCCCTTTTCCTTGGCTGTGCTACTCCCTTTTATTCTATTGGCTTTTGAAAGCCAATCGAATAGACTCTCTTGAATAGAGTCTAATTCTATTGGCTTTCAAAAGCCAATAGGAATTATCCAGGCTGTCTCTGCCCTGCTGAGCCCGCCAAAAGTCCCATTCTGCAAACGGTGCTGCACCAGTTGAGTAGCCCTCGACTTACGACCGGTTGAGTAGTCCTCGACTTACGATCGGTTGGGGGTCGCGGCATTAAAAAGGTTGAGAACCACTGGTCTAGGATCTCCTGCTTGAGCAGGGGGATGGACTAGAAGACCTCCAAGGTCCCTTCCAGCTCTATTCTGATTGATAGTCCATTGCACTTTTCCAAGCTTTGTTTAGAGGTGATCCTGACATGGTTTACTATTCCTTGTAAAGACTGTAATTTATCATCTGATTTATAACAATTATCCCCCTTGTTCTATGCAAGCGTTTCTGATGATGCTTATTAAAATAATTTATGAAAGCCTCCAAGAGCATAATGTAGTTATACAATATTTCATCTAACTTCTGCTTGTTTTCCAAGCAAACAGTTCTAATCCAAGGGCTTACATTGAGCTAATCCTTAAAGAGGATTTCCACTTGCACTATGGGGATTAATTTAGGCAATTAATGAATAGGCCATAGTAGGCACACTACAGCAGTCTCTGGCTCAAAATCCACATACGCAACACACGTAAGTAGAATGCAGCAAACATAAAAGCTATATAAAAGTCAGTCGCGACCGACAGCATCCATATACTCATCAATCATGGCATTGCTAAAGCTCTGCAAACTTGACAGATGCTATTTATTTTACGCTGGGTTCATATAAATTCCTGAAAGGAATATCAAATTAATATTTGAAAATATTAGGAAATCTTGTTCCAGGCCCCTAGCGCTAGCAATAGCAATAGCCCTTAGACTTATATATATATATATATATATATATATATATATATATATATATATATATATATATATATATATATATATATATATATATATATATATATATATATATATATATATATATATATATATATATATATATATATATATATATATATATATATATATATATATATATATATTGCTTCACAGTGCTTTATATCCCTCTGTAAGTGGTTCAGATAGTCAGCAAGTTGCCCCCCCCCAACAATCTGGGTCCTCATTTTACTGACCATGGAAGGATGGAAGGCTGAGTCAAGGAGTATCAATGCGGCATTCTAACTACTTTGCATGAAGGAAGGAAGGAAGGAAGGAAGGAAGGAAGGAAGGAAGGAAGGAAGGAAGGAAGGAAGGAAGGAAGGAAGGAAGGAAGGAAGGAAGGAAGACATTTTAGACAGAATCACCACCAGTTAGATATGTAGCTGGCTGGCCGGCCGTACTCAGCGTGTGGTCCTCAATGGAACTGCATCTATATGGAGGGAAGTGTGTAGTGGGGTGCCCCAGGGCTGTGTTCTGGGCCCAGTGCTCTTCAACATCTTCATCAATGATTTGGACAAGGGGGATAGATGGGAACTCATCAAATGTGCAGATGACATTAAGCTGGCAGGAATAGCCAACACTCCAGAAGACAGGCTTAAGATACAGAAGGATCTGGACAGACTTGAATACTGGGCACTAACTAACAAAATGAAATTCAATGGTGAAAAAAGCAAGGTTCTACATTTAGGCAAGAAAAACCAAATGCACAGGTATAGTATAGGTGGCACCATGCTCAATAGTAGCAACTGTGAAAGGGACCTCGGAGTCCTAGTAGACAATCACCTAAATATGAGCCAGCCGTGTGCTGCAGCTGCCAAAAAGGCCAACACAGTGCTAGGCTGCATTAACAGAGGGATAGAATCAAGATCATGTGGAGTATTAATACCTCTTTACAATGCCTTGGTAAGGCCACACTTGGAATGGGTTGGAGGTTAAATAGGTCAGATAAGTAGAAATAGTTTTATTGTATATAATATTGATGTTTCAATTTGGAGAGAGGAATTGCTTAGGCATTTCCCCTGGACAGCATCCGAAGTGGGATGAGAGAGTAGGAAAGGCAGAAGTAGGTAGAATGGTTGAGGAGAAGAAGGAGGAGAGGAGGAGAGTAAGGAAGAAGAGAGAGGAAGAGGGAAGTGAGGGAAGAGGTTAGAGGGTGGATGCGGTTTGGGGGGAAATGGGTGAGCAATACCGAAAGTTGTGTGTATAATTTTAGTCTATTCTTTATCTGAAGTACTCTTTATGAATGTAATGAAAAATCGAAAATAAATTTTTTTTACAAAAAAAAGTGGTATTAACACTTTATAATTAACACTAATCTAAACCCATCACAAAACCAAACCAGATGTGATCCATACCTGACCCCTCACAAGGCCCATCACAAAGGCCATCAAAAGACACATCACAAGAATTTCACCTGACATGACCCACACATGACCCATCACAAGACTCATCACAAGACCCTCACCTGACATGACGTCCCCTTCACAAGACTTACAGACCACACAAAGCCCTTATAAGCAGAAGAACACCAACACCCACATCCCCTACACTCCACTGAAGAGGTTACCTAGACTGGTAACGAGATGTTCAGAAACCCACCCGCAAGCTCAGAGAACCTCCTACACCCAAGTGACAGATATTCACCACTATTGCTAACCCAACAATATTCAGGCGCCATCTGTGATGACCCAGGGCACAGCTTAGAGGCAATGCAGTCAGCTGACAATTCAAACCGCCCTTTAATTGCTCCAAATGTTCCCCAAATGCTCCCACGTTTCTGGCAAGCCTCCAAACACAGGAAGACACACACACCTTCAGCCACCTCTGACACACAGTCTGATTAGGAGAGGAATTTACTCAAGGCCACGGAGATAAGAAAGAATGACACACACATCATAAACCTAATGAATCTGTGTGAATACACGCTTGCCTGAGCAGTTTCAAAAGGGAAGCCACAATACAGTCCGAGAAAGAGTGCAGAGAAGAGCAACAAAGATGACTAGGGGACTGGAGGCTAAAGCATATAAGGAACGGTTGCTGGAATTGGGTATGTCTAGTTTAATGAAGAGAAGGACGAGGGGGGACATGATAGCAGTTTTCCAATATCTCAGGGACTGCCACAAAGAAGAGGGAGTCAAGCTGTTTTCCAAGGCACCTGAAGGCAGGACAAGAAGCAACGGATGGAAAGGAGAGAAGCAACCTAGAACTAAGGAGACACTTCCTGACATTAGAACAATTAACCAGTGGAACAACCTGCCTCCAGAAGCAGTAAATGCTCCAACACTGGAAGTTTTTAAGAAGAGTCTGGACAGCCATTTGTCCGAAATGATATAGGGTTTCCTACCTGAGCAGGGGGTTGGACTAGATGATCTCCAAGGTCCCTTCAACTTTACTACTACTACTACTACTACTATTATCATCATCATCATCATCATCATCTTTGAACATCCAAGCAATGTTGTCAGCCAGTCCAATGGTCAGAGTTTCCAGGTTTCCAAGCAGAAGTCACAGAACAAGAGATCAGCAACAACACACACGAAACTCCAAGGAATCAGCGTTTGTTCCCGACAAATGCCCCCCCCCCACTATGTCTCCTTAAATCTCCAGGTTTACCTTGTTGAGAGGGGTGGGACGCTCTCCTCCCGAGTAGTTGAGCCTGCCTGCGTTGTTCCCTCCTTCTCTCCACTCTCCATGTTCTAGGATCAGGTGGGGATGGCCCTTGCTCATCACCTGAACTCTGCCTCTCCTGTTCCTCCTGTCCCAATCCTGCAGGGTCCTGGCCTGCCTCGGCCTGCTCTTCCCCACATTCCTCTGGAGCCACAGACCCCTCTCCCTCGGCCTCCATAGGGTCCCATTCCAGTTCATTTTCCTCCGCAGATTCAGGCAGATTCAGGCTCCGAAGGAGGCATGACACCATCAGAAGCCAAAATGTTTACAAGGATTTCACTACATGGACAGCCATTTCCTCATTGCATTATGGAGCAATTAACCTGTGAATTGTTTTGCTTGCTACAGGCACCAAGGAGAGGTGAGGTTGCATCAATCTAGCTTATAAACATTTCACATCTGCACGCCAAGCAATTCCGAGAGGCGAAGCAACATGAAACAAGGTCATTATTTTGTCATTGTTGAGTTTAGCCTCCTGTTCGTTTGCAACCCACTTTAGGGCTCTTCGCCATACAGAGAAATGTTCCACAACATTAATAAACACAAGTATGACATCTGCCCCACGTTTATCAGGAATAACTTATTTAATGCCGCACGGACCATAGATTTTTTCCAAAGGAAAGATTGAGAGGACTGTTTGTCCTCAAGCATCATCATTTTTGTTCCATTCCAGCCCTCTGGAGAATATTTCTGAGTTTCATGTATGGTCCATGGAAGACTAATAAAAGCATACCCACGGAAGTTCTGATGTGTCACAAATACATTATGAAGCCATCAGAAGGGAGAAGAAAGGGACAGGAGTGTCTAGGCAAACAAGTTCCCACAACTTATTTCCTATTTTATGAATGAAATCAAAAGAATAAAAGCACTATGATAATACTTGCAGAGAAGAGCAACAAAGATGATCAGGGGAATGGAGGCTAAAACTTATAAGGAACGGTTGCTGGAATTGGGGATGTCTAGTTTAAGGAAGAGAAGGACGAGGGGGGACAGGATAGCAGCCTTCCAATATCTCAGGGGCTGCCCCAAAGAAGAGGGAGTCAAGCTATTCTCCAAAGCCCCTGAAGGCAGGACAAGAAGCAATGGGTGGAAACTAATCAAGGAGAGAAGCAACCTAGAACTAAGGAGAAACTTCCTGACAGTGAGAACAATTAATCAGTGGAATGGGTTTTCTCCAGAAGTTCTGGGTGCTCCATCACTGGAAGTTTTTAAGAAAAGACTGGGCAGCCGTTTGTCTGAAATGGTATAGGGTTTCCTGCCTGAGCAGGGGGTTGGACTAGATGACCTCCAAGGTCCCTTCCAAGTTTATTATTATTGTTGTTGTTGTTGTTACTTCTGGCCCTCCTTTCCTTCAGCCACAGCCACCTCTTAAAATTGCACCCATTAAGAAATATTTATATCTGATTAAATTGCATGTCTCTGTGTGTGTTTGTGTGTGTGTATATGTGTTTGAGCCACTGAACAAGGCTGGATTGGGATCAAGAAAGCTACTTTGGCATGGTTTCCTTCTTTAGAAGATATAATAACAACAACAACAACAACAACAACAATAATAATAATAATAATAATAATAATAATAATAATAATAATAATAATAATAATAATAATAATAATGGACCTTGAAAAACCCCAAAAGTTCATGGATTTGCAGGTACTTTTCTGCAATTATTACCAAAGCCTAAAGAGATTTTTTGGGGGCGGCCCCAGAAGAAAGAGCTGAGGCTGGACCAGGAGAAGCACATCCCACTCCCCTCACCTTCATAGGGGGCTTCCATCAAAATTACAATCTTCCTACTCCCTTCTAAATAAAAGAAAGAAATTGAGGTTCTCAACGGGCCATTATGATAAATCAAGAGCTGTTAGACAGAGCTAAGTATTTACAAGGTTCATGTCAAAGGCAGTGGAATTAATTACTTAGCATCTCTGGGGCCCAAGGCTGAAGTAAGGGAGGAAGAGGAGGAGAAAGAGGGGGAGGAGGAGGGGGGAGGAGGAGGAGGAGGGGGAGGAGGAAGATGAGGAGAAAGAGGAGGAGGGGGAGGAGGAGGAGAAGATGGGGGAGGGGGAGGGGGGAGGAAGGGGGAGGGGAAGATGAGGGGGAGTGGGAGGGGGAGGAGGGGGTGGAAGGGGGGAGGAGGAGGAAGAGGAGCAGGAGGGGGAGGGGGAGGGGAGGAGGAGGAAGAGGAGCAGGGGAGAAGGGGGGAGGACAAGGACGAGGGGAAGAGGAAGGAGGAGGAAGAGGAAAAGGAGGGGGAGGGGAGGGGCAGGAGGAAGATGAGGGGGAGGGGGAGGAGGAAGATGACGGGGAGGAGGGGAAGTGGAAAGGGGATGAGAAGGAAGAGGAGCAGGAGGGGGAGGGGGAGGGGAGAAAGAGGGAGCAGGGGAGAAGGAGGGGGAGGAGGAGGAGGAAGAAGAGGAAAAGAAGGAAGAGGGGGAGAAGGAGGGAGGGGAGGAGGAAGAAGAGGAGGAAGAGGAGGCAGAGGAGGGGAGGAGGAGGAAGAGGAAAAGGAGGGGAAGGAGGAAGAGGAGCAGGGGAGAAAGGGGGGAGGAGGAGGAAGAGGAGGAGGAAGAAGAAGAGGAAGAGGAGCAGGAGCAGGAGACACTCACCCCATCCCAGCGTCTAATCAACAATCTAGCTTTGCAGCCCCTCCCACCTTCCCTATAAATCAGCAGTCCAATAATCAGCTTTCAAATCCAACTGAACGGGAGGAATAATTTTATGAGGCAGAAGTGATATGAACGTCCCTGGCCACATTGATTTCCAGAGGCCTCGCGCTTCATCATCAGAAGCCCCTGAAAGGCAGGAAGGAAAAGCATCCATCATAGTCTTTCCGCCTCCAAAAAGAGAAAATGGAGCACTTTCCACCATTTGGGGATCAAATGATGAGGTTTACTACTCCCACGGAGTTCAGATTAACTGGGGTTCTCTCTCGGCTCATTTTTTCTCGCTCTCTCTTTGAATCACCTCAGGAACAACTTCTAAAGAAGCTATAAAATAGGTCTGGGATGTTCAGTATTCACGACCAAGCCATTAATCGTATTCATCCTGTGACTTTTTGTCAGGATTCTTGTGAAATATCTCACAGCCGTCTCCGATAGTTCTCTTAAACATTACCATCTTCTCAAAGAACAGAACAGAACAGAAAAGAACAGAACAGAATAGAGTAGAAATAAGGAACAGAATAGAATAGCTGTTGCACTGGTTAATTGTCCTCACTGTTAGGAAGTTTCTCCTTAATTCCAGGTTGCTTCTCTCTTTGGTCAGTTTCCAACCATTGTTTCTTGTCTTTGCTTTCAGGTGCTTTGGAGAATAGCTTGACTCCCTCTTCTTTGGGGCAGCCCCTGAGATATTGGAACACTGCTATCATGCCTCCCCTGTTTCTTCTTTTCTTTAGACTGGCCAAACCCAAGTCCAGCAGCCGTTCTTCGTATGTTTTAGTCTCCAGGCCTTGGATCATCTTAGGTGCTCTTCTCTTTACCCTCTCCAAAATCTCAACAACTTTTTCATAGTATGGTGACCAAAATTGGTTGCGGTATTCCAGGTGTGGCCTATTCAGACTTTGGTGTGGAGAACTGGCTTTCAACATTACAGAATAACACAGCTGGAAGGGACCTTGGAGGTCTTTTAATCCAACCAAGGATCTTCAAACTTGGCCCTTTTATGACCCTACCTGGACCGGGAGGCTTTCCTTACAGTCACTCATGCCCTTGTCACCTCACGCCTAGACTACTGCAACGCGCTCTACATGGGGCTACCCTTGAAAAGTATTCGGAGACTACAGTTGGTCCAGAATGCAGCCGCGCGAGTGATAGCGGGTGTTCCTCAGTACACCCACGTTACACCTATCCTCCGTGAGCTGCACTGGTTGCCTGTTG
This sequence comes from Crotalus helleri, assembly GCA_024509115.1. Taxonomy (NCBI): domain Eukaryota; kingdom Metazoa; phylum Chordata; class Lepidosauria; order Squamata; family Viperidae; genus Crotalus; species Crotalus helleri. Next base: position 1,219,988 of record JAKSXO010000092.1, read on the forward strand.
GTCTCCGGGTCCAGTTCAAGGTGTTGGTTATTACCTTTAAAGCCCTATATGGCTCAGGGCCAGGCTATTTGCGAGACCGCCTACTACCTCATAGTTCCCTTCGTCCGGTTAGATCCCACAGGCTGGGCCTCCTTCAGGTCCCGTCGCCAAGCAGTGCCATTTGGCGCGGCCGCGGAGGAGGGCCTTCTCTGTGATGGCGCCCACGCTTTGGAACCAGCTCCCCCCGGAGATTAGGACCGCTCCCACCCTGTTGGTTTTCCGCAAGCTGCTTAAGACCTGGCTTTTCCGGCAGGCCTGGGGTTTATAAAATCTGACCCCTGGATGAATGTTACTGTATTGTTTGTCTTGTTAAGTTATATTGTGTTTTTATTGTTAGCTGCCCGGAGTCCTGCGGGAGTGGGGCGGTCTATAAATTTTAATTAATTAATAAATAAATAAACAAACAAACAAACAAACAAATAAATAAATAAATAAATTGTGGACTTCAACTCCCAGAATTCCTCAGCCAGCTTCCATTTTGTTTGTTAGATTTAAGACAGGGGTCATCACACTTAGCTCTTTGATGACTTGTGGACTTCAACTCCCAGAATTCTTCAGCCAGCATGCCTGGCAGAGGAATTCTGGGAGTTGAAGTCCACAAGTCATAAAAGGGCCAAGTTTGAAGACCCCTGCCTCATACCATTTCAGACAGAAGGCTATCCAATCTCTTCTTGAAAACCTCCAGTGTTGGAGCATTCACCACTTATGAAGGCAAGCCATTTCACTGGTTCTTTGTTTTCCCTGTAAGGAAATTATTCCTTAGTTCTTGGTTGGTTCTCTCCTACATTAGTTTCCATCCGTTGCTTCTTGTTCATTCAACACAGAGAGTTGCATGCAGATGTTGCGACACCTTGAGCAGAGAAGAATAGCTGGAGAAGACCAGCCAGAAGGGGGAAAAAATGTGCAATCTCTTTTTGGCTAGTCTGCCAACCAACTTGCTAATCTAGGAGATCATTTGATCAGGTCTTCTTATAAGATCTGCAGCTTGAGCCGGGAGTGGACTAGAAGACCCCCCAAAAGACCTCCAAGGTCCCTTCCCAACCATATTATTCTACGCTCTTTTTCTGATCTCCATGTTAGCTGGGAAATTCTAGGAGTTGAAGTCCGCATACTTTAAAGTTGCCAAGATTGGGAAACATTGCTTTAAGCCATGATAAGTCTGGCATATTTTGTCAGCTCAGCAAACAGTGGGTTCCTGAGTTTAGGGCTTAGCACAATGTGTGAGTCCAATCTTACAATGCTTATCTAGTTTTACTGAAGGCAAGTGAAATGCAAGGAGGCTATTTTGCCCCTTCACGCTCAGTCAATTAAGTTTTAGGAGTTTCCTGCTCCAGGTTGGGTAGAGCCGAGTTTATTTACTACACCTTGGTGCTTCTACCCTGTGGCTATTGGCCCTTCTCACAATCACGTCAGATTCCATAACGGTGGTTGCAGAAACTACATTTTGCACACCACAATATTGCTTTTTGAGCTAACTCTTAATCAATCCATGCTGAAAACATGAGCATCCAGAAGAACAGAAAAACAGAGTTGGAAGAGACCTTGAGGGTCTTTTAGTTCAAGCAGGAGACGGAGAGAAGCAGGAGATAATGGAGGCACATATACATGTACTTAATAATAACGACAATAATAAAGTTGGAAGGGACCTTAGAAGTCATCTAGTCCAACCCCCTGCTCGGGCAGGAATCCCTATACAATTTCAGACAAGTGGCTGTCCAGTCTCTTCTTAAAAGCCCCCAGTGATGGAGCACCCACAGCTTCTGGTGGCAAGCTGTTCCACTGGTTAATTGTTCTCACTGTCAGGAAATTTCTCCTTAGTTCTCTCCTTGATTAGTTTCCATCCTTGATGCTTTGTTACCCTTGTCCCACCTTTGGGTGCTTTGGAAAATAAATTAAACTGTCCTTTTGTCCTTTTGTTGTATCTCTCTGTTAAAAAGCCAATGCAGTCCTGGGCTGCATTAACAGAGGTATAGAATCAAGATTATGCAATGCGTTAATACCACTTTATAATGCCTTGGTAAGACTACACATGGAATATATAAAAGGCAAAAGATTTATACCACGTGAAGTGTTAATACCACTTTACAATGCCTGGGTAAGGCCACACTTGGAATCCTGCATCCAGTTTTGGTCGCCACGATGTAAAAAAGATGCTGAGACTCTGGAAAGAGTACAGAGAAGAGCAACAAAGATGATCAGAGGACTGGAGGCTAAAACATACAAAGAATGGTTGCTGGAATTGGGTATGTCTAGTTTAACGATGAGAAGGACGAGGGGTGACATCATAGCTGTGTTCCAATATCTCAGGGGCTGCCCCAAAGAAGAGGGAGTCAAGCTCTTCAAAGCATCTGAAGGCAGGACAAGAAGCAACGGGTGGAAACTAATCAAGGAGAGAAGCAACCTGGAACTAAGGAGAAACTTCCTGACAGTGAGTACACTTAATCAGTGGAACAGCCTCCCTCCAGAAGCAGTAAATGCTCCAACACTGGAAGTTTTTAAGAAGAGACTGGACAACCATTTGTCCAAAATGGTGTAGGGTTTCCTGCCTGAGCAGGGGGTTGGACTAGATGACCTCCAAACTCCCTTTCAACTCTGTTATTCTATTATTCTTTGTGTCAACCCCTCAGATATTGGAACATGTCACCCCTCCTTGTCCTAAACTATCCAGTGTGGGATAGGCTCCCTAGAACAAAATGGGGAGCTGAATGAATGCATAGACAAGTAAAAGGGACAAGATTGACACCATTTGTCTGGAATGGTATAGATCAGGGGTAGGCAACCTTGGCTCTTTTATGACTGGTGGACTTTAACTCCCAGAATTCCTGAGCCAGCATGGCTCAGCTTGGAAACCTCTTCCTTTCCCCTCAGCATGGCTGGCTCAGGAATTCTGGGAGTTGAAGTCCACCAGTCATAAAAGAGCCAAGGTTGCCTCACCCCTGGATAGACTGTCCTCCTTGAGAAGGGGGTTGGTCTAGAAGACCTCCAGGGTACCCCAAACCTTCTTGTTCTTTGTCCTACTTCAGAAAAGTAAAATCTGCACCCGTTCACCTTTTTCTCTGTTTCCTTGTAGTGAAATGTCTCTACGTTTGGGCCTGAAACGTAAAGGGATTCTTACTGACAAGATCTGCGAGAATATAATCAAGGCTTTTTTGACTTTCTCGTCTGCACAAAATTGATCATCGCGAGACGACGATTTGTTTAGTGCCTGCTGTTCGAAGCACAGTGTGTGACACCAGCTATCTATCCTCATTTTTTATATGATACCTCCCCGCGCATCCTCGTAGCATACCTTCTAAGGTGGGAAAACAAAAACCCTATGGGTTAAAAAAACAAATCCTTTTCTCTCCAGTAGGAAATAAAGTGGGTATATTTTTTAAAAATTTTTTTAAAACAGTAGCTATTTTACAGTAGCTGTCGGTTAGGTGCTAATTGAGAGAACCAAGAGAAACAAAATAATAATTTGGGGAAACGCTCCAGTTTTCTACCTGTTTCCTTTCCATCTTCAAAGGGAGGACTTTGAGGTTGGGCCTCTGTTTTTTTCCTCATAAAATCATCTTTTTTTCCCCGACACTCACGATTTCCTCAAATCACAGGTACAGCTGGGCTCGAGTTACGACTACAAGCTTTTGCTGCCAAGTTGCTCCAGGAGTTTTGCCCCATTTTACAACCTTGCTTGCCACAGCCGTTAAGTTGAATCACCGCAGTTATTATGTTAGTAAAACAGCCGTTAAGGGAATCCGCCTTCTTCCCCCTTGACTTTGCTTGTCAGAAAGTCACAAAAGGGGATCACAGGACCCCAGGGACACTGCAACCGTCGTAAGTACAGGTCAGTTGCCAAGCCTCTGAATTTTGATCACGTGACAAGAGGATACGGTCCTAAAATGAAACTCAATGGTGAAAAAAGTAAGGCTCTACATTTAGGCAAGAAAAACCAAATGCACAGGTACAGCATAGGGGGTACCTTGCTCAATTGTAGTAACTGTGAGAGGGATCTCAGAGTTCTAGTGGACAATCCCTTAAATAGGAGCCAGCCGTGTGCTGCAGCTGCCAAAAAAGCCAACACAGTGCTAGGCTGCATTAACAGAGGGATAGAATCAAGACCACGTGAAGTATTAATGCCACTCTACAAGACCTTGGTAAGGCCACACTTGGAATAGTGCATCCAGTTTTGGTCACCATCATGTAAAAAAGATGTTGAGACTCTAGAAAGAGTACAGAGAGGAACAACAAAGATGATTAGGGGATTGGAGGCTAAAACATACAAGGAATGGTTGCTAGAATTGGGTATGTCTAGTTTAATGAAGAGAAGGACGAGGGGGGACATGATAGCAGTATCCCAGTATCTCAGGGGCTGCCCCAAAGAAGAGGGAGTCAAGCTATTCTCCAAAGTGCCTGAAGGCAGGACAAGAAGCAACGGATGGAAACTAATCAAGGAAAGAAGCAACCTAGAACTAAGGAGAAACTTCCTGACAGTGAGAACAATTAACCAGTGGAACCACCTGCCTCCAGAAGCTGTGAATGCTCCAACACTGGAGGTCCCTTCCAACTTTATTATTATTATTATTATTATTATTATTATTATTATTATTATTATTGTTGTTGTTGTTGTTGTTGTTGTTGTTGTTGTTGTTGTTGTTGTTGTTATAGTGTGCAGCAGCTGCCAAAAAGGCCAACACAGTGCTAGGCTGCATTGACAGAGGGACACAATCAAGATCACGTGAAGTGTTAATACCACTTTACAAGGCCTTGGTAAGGCCACACTTGGAATATGGCATCCAGTTTTGGTCACCACGATGTAAAAAAGATGTTCTAAAGCGACATTTCTCAACCTTGGCAGCTTTAAGCTTTGTGGACTTCAATTCCCAGAATTCCCCAGCCGGCCACATCTCTTCTGGTTACCAAGGTTGAGAAACACCTATCCTAAAGGACTATCTGAGAAATAGTACAAAGGTTGTATTGAGGCCAAATGCTTTAGCAATCATTTCTATTCCTTCAGCACTGAGCAGAAAGGAGAGTTATCTAGTTAGGTAATAAAATGTCTGCAAGCAAACAATCAAGCTCAGAGAACACCAAGGACCTACAGCCCTATCCTCCTCCTCCTCCTCCTCCCCCTCCTCCTGGTTGGAAACTTACCAAAGAGAGAAACAGTGAAGACAATCAACCAGTGGAACAGCTGGCCACCAGAAATCGTGGGTGCTCCATTACTGGAGATTTTTAAGAAGAGACTAGACAATCACTTGTCTGAGATGGTATAGGTTCTCCTGCTTGAGAAGGGGGCTGGACTAGAAGACCTCCAAAGTCCCTTCCAGCTGTATTCTATTCTCTATTCTTCCCTCCCTTCCCTCCCTCCCTCCCTCCCTTCCTTCCATCCTTCCTTCCGTCCTTCCAGTGGAACACCTTGCCACCAGAAATCGTGGGCGCTCCATCACTGGAGATTTAAGAAGAGGCTAGACAGTCACTTGTCTGAGATGGTATATAGGTTCTCCTGCTTGAGCAGGGGGCTGGACTAGAAGACCTCCAGGGTCCCTTCCAGCTCTATTCTATTCCATATTTTCTATTCAATTAAATTCTATTCTATTCTATTCTATTCTATTCTATTCTATTCTAATCTTATAGTCCAATCCCAAATATTCTCTTGTTAATATTTTGCTGAAGTTTCATAATAATATATTAAACACAGAAGGACATATGCATATCTAAACAAGTTGAATGTGGGTTTTTTTAAAACCCCTATAATTGAATGTGCCTTGTTAAAACCAAGTTAATGGGCTCTTGTGCATTCTGTGCCGGCTTAATTCGCACATCAGCCCTTTCAAATAAGGAAGCCTCATCCCCAAATTCCTCCAAGGAAGAACCAAGAGATATTTTGAGGAGCTCTGCCTAAGCATCCTCTGGCTTTCTTTTCCATCAGTGAGAAAGAAAAGAGCTAATTAGCAAAAATGACAAAAAAAAAAAAGTCAAATCCCTTTTTGATGCCTTCAGCAGCCTTGAGTTAAAATTTTGGGTTGACCGCGGAAGATCCCAGTTGTTTGCAGAAGTGCAACATCTCCCCCTTTTGGATATCTATCAATACTGCAGGTCTGGCTCTAAATTTTTGTGTGTGTGTGTGTGTCTGTGTGTTCATCCCTGCAATTAGAATAGAATAGAATAGAATAGAATAGAATAGAATAGAATAGAATAGAATAGAATAGAATAGAATAGAATAGAATAGAATAGAATAGAAAATATGGAGAGGAATAGAATAGAATAGAATAGAATAGAATAGAATAGAATAGAATAGAATAGAATAGAATAGAATAGAATAGAATAGAATAGAATAGAATAGAATAGAATAGAATAGAATAGAATAGAATAGAATAGAAAATATGGAGAGGAATAGAATAGAATAGAATAGAATAGAATAGAATAGAATAGAATAGAATAGAATAGAATAGAATAGAATAGAATAGAATAGAACTGGAAGGGACCTTGGAGATCTTCTAGTCCAGCCCCCTGCTCAAGAAGACTACCCTATATCATCTCAGACAGGTAATTGTCTAGTTTCTTCTTTAAAATCTCCAGTGATGGAGCAGCCACAATTTCTGGTGGCCAGCACTTCCACTGGTTGAGTGTCCTCACTGTTAGGAAGTTTCTGCTTAATTCCAGGTTGCTTCTCTCCTTGATCAGTTTCCAACCATTGTTTCTCGTCCTTCCCTCTAGTGCTCTGGTGAACAACCTGACCCCCTCTGCCTTGTGGCAGCCCCTCAAATACTGGAACACTGCTATCATGTCTCCCCTATTTCTTCTTTTCTTTAGACTGGCCAAACCCAAGTCCTGCAACCGTTCTTCGTACGTTTTAGCCTCCAGGCCTTGGATCATCAGACTTTATAATCTCCAGAACTTTGACTCTATATAACCTAGTCGCCCTAGAGCAGGGGTGTCAAATTCAATTTCATTGAGGGCTGCATCAGCATAGCGGTTGCCCTCGGGGGGGGGGCAGGTGGGTGTGGCCAGGGTGGGTGCAGCCTACTGGGTGGACGTGGATGGAGTAGGTGTGGCCTACTTGGTGGACCAGCTCTACATCGTTTGCGTCAAGGGTGCCTGTGGGTGCCTGGGCAGGAGTGGGACAGATCTGAGGGTCTCTGGCAGAAGGGGGTGGGACCGGGGCAAGCGCCAAGGCATGGTGCATTTCTTCATTCCTCACAAAGAATGACACCTCCCCAGCATGCACCCAGGGGGCAGGGCCGATGCAGCAGGGGCTGGTTCCTCGCTGTTTCCAGACGGCCTTGTGGAGCTAAGACTGAATGCGTTTCAGCATAGATGGCCACTACAAAATTGTACATCGGCTCCTGGCCGGCTTGGGCCAGGGCCATGGCAGTGGGGGCCATTCCCTCACTGTTTCCAGGATGGCTTCGTGGGCCACATGAAACCACTTCACGGGCTGCATCCGGCCCCCGGGCTTTGTGTTGACATGTCTGTTCTACAGTGTGACTGGACCCTAATCACCCTTGTTTGAAAGAGCTCCTTGTCTGTGATGGCATATCTATATCACTGTCAGGAAGTTTCTCCTTAGTTCCAGGTTAAATTAAATAGGGGAGAATCGTTCTTCGGAGGATCACAGGGTTCCCAACGAAACAACTCTGGAAAAAGGGTCGCTGTGAGCCTTGCCTGACCCTCCCCTAAATGGGAAGCAAGAAAATAAAGGACTGAGATGGACATGCACAGCGTAGAAAAGATAAATCGGATGCATGCATCTTCCCTGGTTCAAACTGGAGAGGAGGGCTTTGAAAGTGGGGGCCAATTTATTCAGGAATGCCTCGGCTCACGACCACATTGGAACTTTAAAATCTGCATTGCCAAACCAAACAGTGAAGTCAGTTTGGCCCCATTTTGTGACCTTTCTCGCCAAGTTGTTAAGTGACTCACTGCAATTTTTAAGTTAGTCACATGGTTGTTAAGTGAGTCTCGCTTCCCCATTGTCATGACTTCGTCACAAACCCCCCCAAGGGTCACATGACCCCCCCCACGGACATTGCAACCGTCATAAACATGAGTCAGTTGCCGAGCATCCGAATTTGGATCACGCGAACCCCATGGGGGACGCTCACGATGGTTGCAAAGCGCAAAAAAACAGTCCTAAGTGGATTATTCGGTATAAACAGCTAGACTCCCAAAGTTGTGTTTGCAGCTTTGAAGGGTCCCTAACCAAACTGTTGTAAGTCGAGGACTACAAACTGTTGTAAGTCGAGGACTACGACTTACTCCTCGTAGAATAGAATAGAGTAGAGTAGAGTAGAGTAGAGTAGAGTAGAGTAGAATAGAATAGAATAGAATAGAATAGAATAGAATAGAATAGAATAGAATAGAATAGAATAGAATAGAATAGAGCTGGAAGGGACCTTGGAGGTCTTCTAGTCCAGCCCCCTGCTCAAGCAGGAGAACCTACATCATTGTCCAGTTTCTTTAAAAATCTCCAGTGATGGAGCCCCCACAGTTTCTAGTGGCAAGCTGTTCCACTGGTTGATTGTCCTCACTGTCAGGAAGTTTCTCCTAAATTCCAGGTTGCTTCTCTCTTTGATCAGCTTCCAACCATTGTTTCTCATCCTTCCCTCTGGTGCTTTGATGAACAACCTGGCCCCTTCTGCCTTGTGGCAGCCCCTCAGATACTGGAACACTGCTATCATGTCTCCCCTATTTCTTCTTTTCTTTAGACTAGCCAAACCCAGGTCCCGCAACCGTTCTTTCTATGTTTTGGTCTCCAGGCCTTGGATCATCTTAGTTCTCTGAATTTTTTTTCCAAACTCTCAACATCTTTTTTTGTGATTGGTAGCTCAGAGGGTCGATGTTGATGGTGGCTTGTTCTCCAAGCTTGCTGTTTAGCTTCCAAACTCTGTTGGCTAGGTAGCATCCTCAGCATCTTGTTTCAGATCTCCTCAGCTTTTATTGCTCTCGTGTGGTCATGTGATGAGTGGGTCATGTGATTGGCTGCTCATGCCATGTGACCAGCTGGTGAGGTCATGAGAAGGATGATGTCATGTGACGTCATCCGTAAGGAGCTGTATCAATCGAACGAACGACCAACGATGTCACCAACTACCTCTTGGTGACCTCCTAACAACATGACCAGACAGTCACACCACCCTCTTCACTTGGTGACCTCCACACACCAACATCACCCAGTGACACAGCATGCCATACGACATGACCAGCCAGTCACATGACCCACCAACCACATGACCACATGAGATCAATAAAAGCCGAGAAGAACTGAAAATGATGATGATATGATGATGATGATGATGATAAAGTTGGAAGGGACCTTGGAGGTCATCTAGTCCAACCCCCTGCTCAGGCAGGAAACCCTATACCATTTCAGACAAATGGCTGTCCAGTCTCTTCTTAAAAACTTCCAGTGTTGGAGCATTTACCACTTCTGGAGGCAGGTTGTTCCACCGGTGAATTGTTCTGTCAGGAAGTTTCTCCTTAGTTCTAGGTTGCTTCTCTCCTTGATGACTTTCCATCCATTGCTTCTTGTCTTTGCCTTCAGGGGCTTTGGAGAATAGCTTGACTCCCTCTTCTTTGGGGCAGCCCCTGAGATATTGGAACACTGCTGTCATGTCCCCCCTCATCCTTCTCTTCATTAAACTAGACACTTCAACTGAAGTTCCACTGAGGATGTCACCTAGCCTAATAATAATAATAATAATAATAATAATAATAATAATAATAACAATAACAATAACAACAACAACCCCAGACTTAACAATTGTTGATAAGAAAGATAAAAAAGTCTGGATAGTGGACGTGGCAGTGCCTGGAGACAGCAGAATAGACGAGAAAGAACTGGAGAAGATAACAAAATACAAAGACCTACAAATAGAAATGGAAAGACTGTGGCAAAAGCAAGCAAGGGTAGTACCAATAGTCATAGGCTCCTTGGGTGCAATCCCAAAACAACTGGAGCACCACTTGAACACAATTGGCATTGACAAATTCACTATTAGTCAATTGCAAAAGGCGGCCTTACTAGGAACTGCTTCCATCCTGCGACGATATCTGTAATACCATCAAACATCCACATCCGCCTATCCCAGGTCCTGGGTAAGGACTCGATAGGTAGACAAAATGCCAAATCCAGTCTGAACATCTGGCTGACTGTGTGATGATCCATAATAATAATAATAAAGTTGGAAGTGACTTTGGAGGTCATCTAGTCCAATCCCCTGCTCAGGCAGGAAAGCCTATCCCATTTCGGACCAATGGCTGTCCAGTCTCTTCTTAAAAACTTCCAGTATTAGAGTATTCACTTCTTCTAGAGGCAGGTTGTCCCACTGGTTAATTGTTCTGACTGCTCAGAAGCTCAACAGCAAACTCAGAGAACAAACCACCAGCAACTATATATAAAGCTGTGATAGTTCTGATCTTAGTGTTCTTCCCAGTGAACAGAAAACCTTTAGAAGATCATCCCACTTCTCCACTTGTTGGAAGAGCAGAGAAATCCATTCTTTGGGCAGCACAGCATAGGAAGATCTCCCAGGTTTACCATCAACTCTGTCCTATACACAATATGTCCAGAAAGTGGATGATTCAAGAGGCAGCTTTTGTGATGCTTCACCCAGCCTTGATGTCAGAAAGCTGGTGGGGTCAAAGTTTAAGAAGTCTTTCCCTACAAACCTCTCCAGACATCCAATGAATGTTCAGTAAGTTTCTCAGAATTGTCCAGGGTTTATTTGTAGATCCCTTTGTTTCTCCATCTTGTAATCCTGGGTAGAGTTCCTTGTCTTTCCAGTTAATGGGTCTAGATATCAGAAAGCATCCAGCAGAACATTCTAGCTTCTGTTAGAACAGTGGTTCTCAACCTTTCTAATGCCGCGACCCCATAATGCATTTCTCCATGTTGTGGTGACTCCCAATCATTTATACATCACCAGGTGCCAGGGGCGTGGCCAAAGAAAAGGGGGAAAAAATGGCGGACAGCCTTGTTTGGCAACCCCCGTGAAATGGTTGTTCGACCCCAAATGGGGTCCCGACCCACAGGTTGAGAACCACTGTGTTAGAACTTCCATATTTCTGTTCTGTGTCCCAGTGAGTTAAATGGCTGAGGATATTTTAGGGACCTCCATGTTTGTATCCCATCCCACTTGTAGACAATCTGCCTGGAATGCTTATATCAGGATTCCGGTGTTGTTGTTATAATAATAAACATGGACAGCTTTGAAATAAGTTATGCATTTCTTCAGCTGTTGTTGTTGTTGTTAATTGCGAAGTCGTGTCCGACCTATCGCGACCCCATGGACAATGTTCCTCCAGGTCTTCCTGTCCTCTATCATCTTCTGGAGTCTATTTAAGTTCACACCTCCTGCTTCAGTGACTCCATCCAACCATCTCATTCTCTGTCGTCCCCTTCTTCTATTGCTCTCAATCTTTCCCAGCATTAGGCTCTTCTCCAGTGAGTCCTTCCTTCTCATTAGGTGGCCAAAGTATTTGAGTTTCAACTTGGCCTTCTAAAGAGCAGTCGGGGTTGATCTCTTCTAGGACTGACTCTTCAGCTGTAGGGCCCTCTATCAAAGCTTTGGAGAACTTGCTACTCTTGTTGATGGATCCAATCATCTGAGGTCAGCGTCTTGCTTAAGATCACGGATGGGGAACCAGCTGTGTTGCTGAATCACCTAATCCAGCATCCCTCCATCTGGCCATTCTAGCTTGATCTGCTAGAAGCTGTCAGTCAACAACATCTAGAAGGGCACCAAGTTCTCCACTTCTGCTAATCCTTGAGTAGAAGCCCAACTCGAGAGTCCGAACCTGGTACTAAGTGTCCCTGATTTCTGATTTGTGAAAATTTATTTCCTGACAGAAGAAGCAGTAATGACAATCCTGTGGGGCTTTTCCTTTGCTGAGGTTTCTGAGGTAAAATTGATTGAAAAAAAAAATTTACTTCCAGTTGTAGATGCCCTCAGGTCTTCTCCCACCTCACCATAACATTTATTGAATTCAGAGAGCCACAAATTGAGCTGCGTGAGTTGAAATTAATGGACCAAGTTAATCTGAAGATGACCGAGTGAGTTTGAAGAGAAAGGGAGTTTGTCATCTTAAGAGACCAGCTGGAGAAATTCCACCCATCCTGTTCAAGGAAAGAGAGATAATCATCCTTTAGTTCCTTAGTTCTACTAGGTTACACTTGCCTAAGAGCTCAGACAAGGTCAAGCAAACATCAATTAATATTCTAGAAAAGGAAGAACAGTGGTGTCACGGGAATGCTGGGAGTGATGGGAAGAAGCTTCCGGAGCTCTAGGTAGGTCTTCCAACCACACAGTTATTTTTCAGAGCCAATCAAACAACGTGGAGAGACTATGTCCCCTTCTCTGCAGAACAGATTCAGCCATCAATAATGAGAGCCGTTCTGTACCTCCTGTTGACTGGAGTCCTGCTTATAGAGCCAAGTGAGTCTTCTATTGATCTTTCTTCCATTTCAGTAATACTTTTCTTAGGAAATTTAGCTTCACCAGATCCTTCCTTCCCCTTCCTCATGGGTGCCTTGGGCTCATTTTGGACTGTTATTTATTTCTTTGTTTGGGTGTTTGTTGAGAAAATGTAGATGGCCACCCAATTCATTCACTGGGGCTGCGGGGGTCTTACAAAACTAAAACCCTGATATAAACCCTAATAAGGTTTGTGAGAACAATCTAGTCAACCACTTGGAAGGGTCTGTGGTTGTCCCAAAGGTGTTTTTTACAGGAGGCAACTGGACTGGAAAGGAAAGAGGAAAGGAAAGGAAAGGAAAGAAAGGAAAGGAAAGGAAAGGAAAGGAAAGGAAAGGAAAAGAAAGGAAAGGAAAGGAAAGGAAAGGAAAGGAAAGGAAAGGAAAAGAAAGGAAAGGAAAGGAAAGGAAAAGAAAGGAAAGGAAAGGAAAGGAAAGGAAAGGAAAAGAAAGGAAAGGAAAGGAAAGGAAAAGAAAGGAAAGGAAAGGAAAGGAAAGAAAGGAAAGAAAGGAAAGGAAAGGAAAGGAAAGGAAAAGAAAGGAAAGGAAAGGAAAGGAAAGGAAAGGAAAGGAAAAGAAAGGAAAGGAAAGGAAAGGAAAGGAAAGGAAAAGAAAGGAAAGGAAAGGAAAGGAAAGGAAAGGAAAATGGAAGGGAAGGGAAGGGAAGGGAAGGGAAGGGAAGGGAAGGGAAGGGAAGGAAAGGAAAGGAAAGGAAAGGAAAGGAAAGGAAAGGAAAGGAAAGGGGAAAGGAAGGGGAAGGGAAAGAAAGTGGAAGGGAGGGAAAGGGAAGGGAAGGAAAAGAAAGGAAAGAAAAATGGAAGGGAGGGGAGGGGAAGGGAAGGGAAGGAAAGGAAAATGGAAGGGAGGGGAAGGGAAGGGAAGGGAAGGGAAGGAAAGGAAAGGAAAGGAAAGGAAAGGAAAGGAAAGGAAAGTGGAAGGGATGGGAAGGAAAGGAAAGGAAAATGGAAGGGAGGGGAGGGGAAGGGAAGGGAAGGAAAGGAAAGGAAAGGAAAGGGGAAAGGAAGGGAAGGGAAAGAAAGTGGAAGGGAGGGAAAGGGAAGGGAAGGAAAAGAAAGGAAAGGAAAATGGAAGGGAGGGAAGGGAAGGGAAGGGAAGGAAAGGAAAGGAAAGGGAAGGAAAGGAAAGTGGAAAGGAGGGGAAGGAAAGGAAAGGAAAGGAAAGGAAAGGAAAGGAAAGGAAAGGAAAGGAAAGGAAAGGGGAAAGGGGAAAGGAAGGGAATTGAAGGGAAGGAAAGGAAAGTGGAAGGGAGGGAAAGGGAAGGGAAGGAAAGGAAAGGAAAAGAAAGGAAAGGAAAGTGGAAGGGATGGAAGGGAAGGGAAGGAAAGGAAAGGAAAATGGAAGGGAGGGAGGGGAAGGGAAGGGAAGGAAAGGAAAATGGAAGGGAGGGGAAGGAAGGAAGGGAAGGGAAGGAAGGGAAGGAAAGGAAAGGAAAGGAAGGAAAGGAAAGTGGAAGGGATGGAAGGAAAGGAAAGGGAAGGGAAGGAAAGGGGAAAGGAAGGGAAGGGAAAGAAAGTGGAAGGGAGGGAAAGGGAAGGGAAGGAAAAGAAAGGAAAGGAAAATGGAAGGGAGGGGAAGGGAAGGGAAGGGAAGGAAAGGAAAGGAAAGGGAAGGAAAGGAAAATGGAAGGGAGGGGAAGGAAAGGAAAGGGAAGGAAGGAAAGGGGAAAGGAAGGGAAGGGAAAGAAAGTGGAAGGGAGGGAAAGGGAAGGGAAGGAAAAGAAAGGAAAGGAAAATGGAAGGGAGGGGAAGGGAAGGAAGGGAAGGAAGGAAAGGAAAAGAAAGGAAAGGAAAATGGAAGGGAGGGGAAGGGAAGGGAAGGGAAGGGAAGGAAAGGAAAGGAAAGGAAAGGAAAGGAAAGTGGAAGGGATGGGAAGGAAAGGAAAGGGAAGGGAAGGAAAGGGGAAAGGAAGGGAAGGGAAAGAAAGTGGAAGGGAGGGAAAGGGAAGGGAAGGAAAAGAAAGGAAAGGAAAATGGAAGGGAGGGGAAGGGAAGGGAAGGGAAGGGAAGGAAAGGAAAGGAAAGGGAAGGAAAGGAAAATGGAAGGGAGGGGAAGGAAAGGAAAGGAAAGGAAAGGAAAGGAAAGGGGAAAGGAAGGGAAGGGAAGGGAAGGAAAGGAAAGTGGAAGGGAGGGAAAGGGAAGGGAAGGGAAGGGAAGGAAAGGAAAAGAAAGGAAAGGAAAGTAGGGAAGGGATGGGAAGGGAAGGGAAGGGAAGGAAAGGAAAAGAAAGGAAAGGAAAGGGAAGTGGAAGGGAAGGAAAGGAAAGGAAAGGAAAGGGGAAAGGAAGGGAGGGGAGGGGAAGGAAGGGAAGGAAGGAAAGGAAAGGAAAGGAAAGGAAAGGAAAAAACAGTTTAGTGCTCTAGCTATGGAATGCTCAACCTGTGCTTTTTAGGAGCCTATTTGTTGTTTTTTTTTAAAAAAAAAAAAACCTGTCAGGCTCAAAGAATCAGGACCACACATTAAATTCCAGTTAAGCTGATTTATTGCTCATGCCTATACGCAAGCATCTAGTGTACTGTGGGTCAAAGGAATTCAGGAAGGGTTGAATTTAAACCATCTGTGGGAACGTAATGCCTCCAGCCCCTTTATGGATTACTGCCTTGTCGTGGCGAAGGGGCTTGCGTAACTCAATGAAGCTATAAGCTATGCCGTGCAGGGCCACCCAAGACGGACAGGTTATAGCAGAGAGTTCTGACAAAATGTGATCCACTGGAGAAGGAAATGGCAAACCACTCCAGTATCTTTGCCATGAAAACCCCTTGGACAGTACTAAAAGGAAAAAAGATATGACGCTGGAAGATGAGCCCCTCAGGTCAGAAGGTATCCAATATGCTACTGGGGAAGAGCAGAGGGCTAGTACTAGTAGCGCCAGAAAGAATGAAGCGACTGGGCCAAAGCCGAAAGGACGCTCAGCTGTGGATATATCTGGTGGTGAAAGGAAAGTCCAATGCTGTAAAGATTTTTTCTCCATAGGAACCTGGAATGTAAGATCCATGAATCAAGGCAAGCTAGACGTAGTCAAAAAAGAGATGACAAGACTGAACATCGACATCTTAGGAATCAGCGAACTAAAATGGACAGGAATGGGTGAATTTAACTCAGATGACCATCAGGTATACTACTGTGGGCAAGAATCCCTCAGAAGAAATGGAGTAGCCTTCATAGTCAATAAAAGAATAGGAAAAGCAATACTGGGATACAATCCTCAAAATGACAGAATGATCTCTATTCGAATCCAAGGCAAACCATTCAATATCACAGTAGTCCAAATCTATGCCCCAACCACTGCTGCTGAAGAGGATGAAATTGACCGGTTCTATGAAGCCCTACAGCACCTTATAGAATTAACACCAAAAAATGATGTCCTTATCATCATGGGGGATTGGAATGCTAAGGTAGGAAGCCAAAGATAACCGGAATAACAGGCAAGTTTGGCCTTGGAGTACAAAATGAAGCAGGGCACAGGCTAATAGAATTTTGTCAAGAGAATACGATGGTCATAACAAACACTCTTTTCCAACAACCCAAGAGACGGCTCTACACATGGACATCACCAGACGGTCAACATAGAAATCAGATTGACTATGTGCTCTGCAGCCAAAGATGGAGAAGCTCTATACAGTCAGTAAAAACAAGACCAGGAGCTGACTGTGGCTCAGATCATGAGCTTCTCGTTGCAAAATTTAGGCTTAAATTGAAAAAAGTAGGGAAAAGCACTAGGCCACTCAGGTATGAACTAAATCATATTCCTGATGAATATACAGTAGAGGTGACAAATAGATTTAAGGAACTGGATCTGATAGACAGAATGCCTGAAGAACTATGGATGGAAGTTCGCAACATTGTACAAGAGGTAGCAACTAAAACCATCCCAAAGAAAAAGAAATGCAAGAAAGCAAAATGGCTGTCTGAGGAAGCTTTGCAAATAGCTGAGGAAAGAAGGGAAGTGAAAGGCAAAGGAGAAAGATACACCCAATTGAATGCAGAATTCCAGAGAGTAGCTAGAAGAGATAAGAATGCCTTCTTAAATGAACAGTGCAAAGAAATAGAAGAAAACAACAGAATAGGGAGGACCAGAGATCTCTTCAAGAAAATTGGAGATATGAAGGGAACGTTTCATGCAAAGATGGGCATGATAAAGGACCAAAATGGCAGAGACCTAACAGAGGCAGAAGAGATTAAGAAGAGATGGCAAAACTACACAGAAGAACTATACAAGAATGAGCTTAACATCCCAGATAACCACAATGAGATGGTCATTGACCTTGAACCAGACATCCTAGAATGTGAAGTGAAATGGGCCTTAGAAAATCTGAGCAACAACAAAGCTAGTGGAGGTGACAGTATTCCAGCTGAGCTATTCAAAATCTTAAAAGACGATGCAGTAAAAGTGCTACATTCAATTTGCCAGCAAATTTGGAAAACTCAACAGTGGCCACAGGATTGGAAAAGGTCAGTTTACATTCCAATTCCAAAGAAAGGCAATGCCAAAGAATGTTCAAACTATCGCACCATTGCACTCATTTCACATGCTAGTAAAGTTATGCTTAAAATCCTACAAGCTAGACTCCAGCAGTATGTGGATCGAGAACTACCAGAAGTACAGGCAGGATTTCGAAGAGGCAGAGGAACTA